>CM062093.1:16135556-16720556 GCA_031163375.1 Conogethes punctiferalis
ACTAAGTTCTAATTAGCTACTATTATCTTCCTAACCTAATTAAGGACTAGTATTCAACAATGCAAATCATAATTATAACCTTATTTTGAAAAGTAAGTAGGTAATTAGCATTATGAGTTCCAGGAAATCTTACCATCATTAAGGGCTTTCACTAGGAAAACTAATTACACAAATTGTTAGTGAGGGTAATTAAGAATAAATCATTTACTAATAACCTGCATTTTTTTATCTTATTGGAGACATATAAATAAACTATTTTCACTTAATAGTTCAGTTTATTCCAAACTTTCGGACTACTACTATTACTCCGCGACCGTGAAATACTTGCAATGGAAAGTCTACGTACGATTTAGACTTGTTTGTGATTCTAAGAGGTGAGGTACTTCGTTTCATCATGAAGTGTTATTTAAAGCAGTAGTAGATCGCCTAGGTGATCAAATTACTGAAGAAGATCGTGTGACACTGGACGAGTTTTGTCGAAGATTTGCACGAGCTGCTTCACAAAGATGGCAGAAATCTCATCGTATTCTTGATACATTTTAGAAAAGAGTATGAAAACTGGCTCCAAGCTGATGTAGATTGGCCGAATTGTGTGTCTAGAAGTTTCGTTTTGCCGCAATCGACTGAAGAAGAATACCAAGGATTTAGCGGACGTGTGATCAGTCCAAAACCATCGACATCTTCTACTGGTACTATGACAAAAAAACCTAGAAAAGCATTCGAGGATCTAGGTAGTAAGCAAAAGAAGAGAAGGTCTGACGATTACAAGGGCAAAGAGTCAACTGAAATGGCATATTCAGCTGCATTACTTTTAAAAGAAGATGGTCGTGAAGATATTGCATCTGTCATTGAATATATGCTGAAAAATCCTGAAGCAGCTGCGAAAAATTAAGGAAAATCTTAGAAGTCAGTTCAAATTACTACCTTTAACTCCCAGAAAAGGCGCTAGAGTTTGCTCCTTCGGTTAAAACTATCTAAGTGGCAATACATCACACCCTGCGAGAGATAACCATCCGGGAAGGTGCAAAAGATGTTTACCCCATCTTATTACAAAGTGCAACAAGCAAAGCAACAATGTTATCCTTCCGAAGCATTCGGTGACTATAACGGATTCATCAGCAAGAATTACGCTTCAAGCATTACTCGACATTACTGTAAAGAGGATTCTTGAAAGCTTCCGAGATCGTGTTCAAAACAAAGATTTGAAGACTCTTATCTAAGTGGGATTTGATGCTCTTCAAACCAAAGCCGATATAAACAAAAAAATGGAGGGTGCAAGCAAAACAAGATATTCCAGTATATTTATGACGTCCTTGGTGCCTTTAGTTCTGACTGCTGGAGATGATTGTTATGGACGAATCCAAAACCATGTTCCAGTGTTGTATTGCCGTCCAGTGCAATCTTACTTTTGTGAAGGAGAGTGAACGAAGTGGTGCTCAGTCATAAAAGGCATATGGATGACGAAATTAAGTCCCTTATCCCCACTGAGTTGCAGCAGTAATAAAGGTAACTCATGAACTGAAGATGACAATGATTGACGCTAAAATCTGCACGTACCTTTCAGAAGCTAGATCGAACGCAACATGCTACCTATGTTTATCAAAACTTCAGAAATGAAACCGCTTGGATTGTGTATCATCAAAGACTGTATCCAAGAGTGCTTTGGATTTTGTGATTGTCTCCGTTACATTGCCCGTATCAATACAATGGAATGTCTCCTGCACTATAGCATACAGACTTGATTTTAAGAAGTGGCGCTGCAGAGAAGAAGAGCACAAGACACTTATTAGAAAAAGGAAAAAAATTATTCAAGACAAATTTAAAGATGAACTCAACCTTTTAATTGATATAGTAAAGCAAGGGTCAGGGACAAACAAATGACGGGAATACAGCAAGAAGATTCTTCGAATCTCCCGACAAAACGGCTGCTATTACAGGGTTGGATGAAGAGCTGTTAGAAGATTTGCTGTGATTCTTCAAGCAATAACATCCGGAGAGCAAATCGATGTTATAGGATTTAAAGAATATACCCGTATAACTGCACAGAAGTACGTAGAATTGTACGACCTGGTACCACATGTCATCTACCGTCCATAAGTTGCTGATTACATGGTGCAGACATAATCGCCAATAACGATATCAATCCAATCGGAAACCTCTCAGAGGAAGCCTCAGAAGCCGCAACAAAGATTTAGGAGGTTTCGGGAACACCATTTCGCGCAAGAAGACCAGGGGAAGCTTCCAATGAAGATATTCTTAACAACCTTATTCTTTCGTCTGATCCTTTTGATCTCTGCACAAAGACCAAAGCTAGACGCTAAGAAAAAGCAGGATTTCTTTGTTGAAACTTTGGATCTAATTAAGTCACCAGAAACTCCGTTCGAGTTTATTGGACGTGTCTAATTGGATCCTGACTCCGAATTAGAATCTGATGAAAGTGATGTTTGAATGTTAATTATTTCGTTATTACGTGTACGTAGTTATTTTGTTATTGCATACGTTGTAAATTATTTAATTTTATATTCATTTTAAGTTTTTCAATTGTGTTTTGTAGATTTTAAGAATTAAGTAGGTATTAGATAAATGTCATTTTCTCCAACAGTATTTTAATAGTGTTTAGCCTATAAAAGAAATTCAAATTTGTAATCTTTTTGTTATATAATTATCATATATTTGTACCAAACAAATATTATATTATAATAAATGAATGTTAATTGGAATGAATTTATTATTAGTTTTTTTCAAACATTTCTCTTTGTTAACTAGTTTCATTTACTTAAATTAGCTGGTGAAAGCTCATAATGATGATAAATTTAACTGGAACTCTTAATCCTAGTTACCTACATCACTTTTCAGAATAAAGTTATTATTTTTTGATTTGTATTGTTGAATACTAGTTCTTCATTAGGTTAGGAAGATAATAGTAGCTCATTAGAACTTAGTTTGTTGACTTGATGAATAAAATGAATCATTTTTCGAAATAAAAAAAGTATTATTTTTCTGAATTTTTTAAAAAAATTCTGCAGTCGTGACCGTTATGTGCGTTATGTCAAAAAATCATAAAAATTCAGTATTATGACCCCCTGTAAGGATATTACGGTTTGACTTGCAGTTCCAAAGAACAATCGTATTTTTCATAAGAGTTTCATACAAAATTTTCGCAAAAGAATTATAACTCGTTAGTTTATACCCCAAATTAACTTTTTCGACTTTTAGAGCATGGAAATAGTTGGTAGAAGCAGTTCCCCAACAAAAAAAGCGACACTCCTAAGTTGATATCCCTATGTCTATGAAAGTCGATTTTCAGCCCACTGTGCGGCGGCGAGTACTTGAAGTCGCAGCGCTGCAGCCGCGCAGACAAGGCGTCCACGCTGTCCCGAGCCGAGCGCGCCCTCGGTCCCAGCGACCGCTGCGCCTGACACACGCACACACGGTACGCTCGCTAGACACTGACCGGCCACCCTCCGCGGGTCGAAGTTGGGCTGCGGCGGCGAGTACTTGAAGTCGCAGCGCTGCAGCCGCGCAGACAAGGCGTCCACGCTGTCCCGAGCCGAGCGCGCCCTCGGTCCCAGCGACCGCTGCGCCTGACACACGCACACACGGTACGCTCGCTAGACACTGACCGGCCACCCTCCGCGGGTCGAAGTTGGGCTGCGGCGGCGAGTACTTGAAGTCGCAGCGCTGCAGCCGCGCAGACAAGGCGTCCACGCTGTCCCGAGCCGAGCGCGCCCTCGGTCCCAGCGACCGCTGCGCCTGACACACGCACACACGGTACGCTCGCTAGACACTGACCGGCCACCCTCCGCGGGTCGAAGTTGGGCTGCGGCGGCGAGTACTTGAAGTCGCAGCGCTGCAGCCGCGCAGACAAGGCGTCCACGCTGTCCCGAGCCGAGCGCGCCCTCGGTCCCAGCGACCGCTGCGCCTGACACACGCACACACGGTACGCTCGCTAGACACTGACCGGCCACCCTCCGCGGGTCGAAGTTGGGCTGCGGCGGCGAGTACTTGAAGTCGCAGCGCTGCAGCCGCGCAGACAAGGCGTCCACGCTGTCCCGAGCCGAGCGCGCCCTCGGTCCCAGCGACCGCTGCGCCGCCTTCAGCTGCGACGCACGCTCCTCGCTGTAGTCCAGCCGCGACAGCTCCGCCTGACACACAAACACAAAGTCATTGGGGGGGCTTATGTCTAGCAGGGACGTTTACAGGTTAATGATGATGATGGTGTTTGTAAAAAGGTGGGCTTCCGCTAACTACCACGACCGCGGACACTCCCACGCATTGCCCTCTGGTTAGTCACATGGGACATGCGGAGCGCTCCGCTGTCACCCATCGACCGGGCACTCTGGACGGCCGACGACACACCAAAGGGTTATGCCCTCAAACACACACAGCCCAGTTGTCGTCTGGTCGCGTAGACCACTTGCCGCGAGACGCTGCCTTTTCCTACGTCCTCTGGTTGTTCAATGTTCGCCTTATCGCCTGAAAGTAGAGTTTCTCGAGCGCGTGTGACTGACCTGCAGCTTGTCGACCTGCGCCTGGTGCGAGTGTATCGCGTCCTGGTCGCGCTGGTACTGCGCGCTGCTGGCGCCGAACTCCCGCTCCAGCGCCTTGAGTCGCTCGAGCGCGTGTGACTGACCTGCAGCTTGTCGACCTGCGCCTGGTGCGAGTGTATCGCGTCCTGGTCGCGCTGGTACTGCGCGCTGCTGGCGCCGAACTCCCGCTCCAGCGCCTTGAGTCGCTCGAGCGCGTGTGACTGACCTGCAGCTTGTCGACCTGCGCCTGGTGCGAGTGTATCGCGTCCTGGTCGCGCTGGTACTGCGCGCTGCTGGCGCCGAACTCCCGCTCCAGCGCCTTGAGTCGCTCGAGCGCGTGTGACTGACCTGCAGCTTGTCGACCTGCGCCTGGTGCGAGTGTATCGCGTCCTGGTCGCGCTGGTACTGCGCGCTGCTGGCGCCGAACTCCCGCTCCAGCGCCTTGAGTCGCTCGAGCGCGTGTGACTGACCTGCAGCTTGTCGACCTGCGCCTGGTGCGAGTGTATCGCGTCCTGGTCGCGCTGGTACTGCGCGCTGCTGGCGCCGAACTCCCGCTCCAGCGCCTTGAGTCGCTCGAGCGCGTGTGACTGACCTGCAGCTTGTCGACCTGCGCCTGGTGCGAGTGTATCGCGTCCTGGTCGCGCTGGTACTGCGCGCTGCTGGCGCCGAACTCCCGCTCCAGCGCCTTGAGTCGCTCGAGCGCGTGTGACTGACCTGCAGCTTGTCGACCTGCGCCTGGTGCGAGTGTATCGCGTCCTGGTCGCGCTGGTACTGCGCGCTGCTGGCGCCGAACTCCCGCTCCAGCGCCTTGAGTCGCTCGAGCGCGTGTGACTGACCTGCAGCTTGTCGACCTGCGCCTGGTGCGAGTGTATCGCGTCCTGGTCGCGCTGGTACTGCGCGCTGCTGGCGCCGAACTCCCGCTCCAGCGCCTTGAGTCGCTCGAGCGCGTGTGACTGACCTGCAGCTTGTCGACCTGCGCCTGGTGCGAGTGTATCGCGTCCTGGTCGCGCTGGTACTGCGCGCTGCTGGCGCCGAACTCCCGCTCCAGCGCCTTGAGTCGCTCGAGCGCGTGTGACTGACCTGCAGCTTGTCGACCTGCGCCTGGTGCGAGTGTATCGCGTCCTGGTCGCGCTGGTACTGCGCGCTGCTGGCGCCGAACTCCCGCTCCAGCGCCTTGAGTCGCTCGAGCGCGTGTGACTGACCTGCAGCTTGTCGACCTGCGCCTGGTGCGAGTGTATCGCGTCCTGGTCGCGCTGGTACTGCGCGCTGCTGGCGCCGAACTCCCGCTCCAGCGCCTTGAGTCGCTCGAGCGCGTGTGACTGACCTGCAGCTTGTCGACCTGCGCCTGGTGCGAGTGTATCGCGTCCTGGTCGCGCTGGTACTGCGCGCTGCTGGCGCCGAACTCCCGCTCCAGCGCCTTGAGTCGCTCGAGCGCGTGTGACTGACCTGCAGCTTGTCGACCTGCGCCTGGTGCGAGTGTATCGCGTCCTGGTCGCGCTGGTACTGCGCGCTGCTGGCGCCGAACTCCCGCTCCAGCGCCTTGAGTCGCTCGAGCGCGTGTGACTGACCTGCAGCTTGTCGACCTGCGCCTGGTGCGAGTGTATCGCGTCCTGGTCGCGCTGGTACTGCGCGCTGCTGGCGCCGAACTCCCGCTCCAGCGCCTTGAGTCGCTCGAGCGCGTGTGACTGACCTGCAGCTTGTCGACCTGCGCCTGGTGCGAGTGTATCGCGTCCTGGTCGCGCTGGTACTGCGCGCTGCTGGCGCCGAACTCCCGCTCCAGCGCCTTGAGTCGCTCGAGCGCGTGTGACTGACCTGCAGCTTGTCGACCTGCGCCTGGTGCGAGTGTATCGCGTCCTGGTCGCGCTGGTACTGCGCGCTGCTGGCGCCGAACTCCCGCTCCAGCGCCTTGAGTCGCTCGAGCGCGTGTGACTGACCTGCAGCTTGTCGACCTGCGCCTGGTGCGAGTGTATCGCGTCCTGGTCGCGCTGGTACTGCGCGCTGCTGGCGCCGAACTCCCGCTCCAGCGCCTTGAGTCGCTCGAGCGCGTGTGACTGACCTGCAGCTTGTCGACCTGCGCCTGGTGCGAGTGTATCGCGTCCTGGTCGCGCTGGTACTGCGCGCTGCTGGCGCCGAACTCCCGCTCCAGCGCCTTGAGTCGCTCGAGCGCGTGTGACTGACCTGCAGCTTGTCGACCTGCGCCTGGTGCGAGTGTATCGCGTCCTGGTCGCGCTGGTACTGCGCGCTGCTGGCGCCGAACTCCCGCTCCAGCGCCTTGAGTCGCTCGAGCGCGTGTGACTGACCTGCAGCTTGTCGACCTGCGCCTGGTGCGAGTGTATCGCGTCCTGGTCGCGCTGGTACTGCGCGCTGCTGGCGCCGAACTCCCGCTCCAGCGCCTTGAGTCGCTCGAGCGCGTGTGACTGACCTGCAGCTTGTCGACCTGCGCCTGGTGCGAGTGTATCGCGTCCTGGTCGCGCTGGTACTGCGCGCTGCTGGCGCCGAACTCCCGCTCCAGCGCCTTGAGTCGCTCGAGCGCGTGTGACTGACCTGCAGCTTGTCGACCTGCGCCTGGTGCGAGTGTATCGCGTCCTGGTCGCGCTGGTACTGCGCGCTGCTGGCGCCGAACTCCCGCTCCAGCGCCTTGAGTCGCTTGAGCGCGTGCTCTCGCTCCATCGTGCTCTGCGTGATGCGCGTGGACGCTTCCGACGCAGCCGCCTTTGCCGCTGCACAAATATTTTTATTATAGTAGCACAAAATTTTTATGGCCCGTTCGCAACTTGGTATAGTTGTGAACGGGTCGTAAAAATTTTGTAAGAGCGAACACGCACGCGGTTTCCTCATAGGGAATCGCTGCGCGACTGGCACAAAATTACAAATAATTAAGGGCGGCTGGCTCCGCGGGGTCGAAGACATCGCGTGCCACTAACATTGAAGTGAGGGTAACATCGGCTAAAAATGAGCCAGCCCCTGACATAATCACATAATCCGATCACAAACATAAATACCACAATAACTTCTATTCATACAGTTCGGAAAGGGAATTAAATTTGTTCATTATGGTATGTCTTTTTAATCTAAACATTGGCACAGTGACTAAGCAGTAATCATAGTTATCGAATCCGTTCCCTCACTTACCCATGAGTTGGTCTTGCAGCGACTCGGAGGCGCCTTCCAGGCCCGTGCTGACGGCTAGGAACTTCTGCTGCGCCTCGGCCAGGGTGGCTTCGCTCGTCTCGCTGGCTGAGCGGAGGTTTTCGAACGTCGACGACACCTACGATGGTTTAACGTTATGGCTAAGTTATTGTATACGATACAATAGTTTTAATTCTCAGTATTTTTTTCTATATCTAGAAAATATCAGTGCCTTTCGAAAAGTCTCCAATTTGCCGGGAGTTCTTTCGCCCGAAGGTCACTCGATGGTTTATATTAGGGTGTAACGTTGCATCCGCAGTTAAGGGAACGGCGGGTCTTTTCGGCTGCTGATACTTATCATCATCAGTATACTCAGTCCACAGCTGGATATAGGCCTCTCTAGACGGCGACACCCGGAGGTCATACCTATAATAGCCCCGCATTATCGCAGGGCGGAGTTTCTCGCTCCGGTGACGCTGCTGCCCGTCATCGGCCTGCGCTGTTTAGCTGCGCCTTCAATCGCGACGGTTATACCGCCCCCGGTCGGTTGCCAGAGCCTCGTTCGTTATTCAGCTTCCTAAGAAGTTCTTTCAATAAGAAGCTTATGTTCCGACTTGTTATGTATAATTGAGGGTATATCGATACTTATAGGTTCGCATCTTATAATGCTGTGAATATTGTCGCCACGCCAGTTCACGAATAGATGCGAACATATCGTTGTGTTTAGTACTGGCGTACTGTCCTAGCTGGTCGATGATAGCTCACACTGAACTGAAACACTGTTTTTTTTTTTTTATAATAGCACGTCAAAATGACTGCGTCCTGCCTGATGTTAAGCAAACGACGAAGTCCAAAAAGTGTAAGCGATCCTCATCACACGTGGTTAGTGCAATGTGGATCGATCACACTATGACGGCCTGCATAAGTGCCGCTTCACGCCCCGTTTAAAAGACCCAAGACTATAAGAGGAAGGGAACACGTGTGCTGGAAGAGAGTTCCACAGCCTAATTGTACGACAAAAGTAAGATTTACTGTACGAGAGCCAATTGACTGCACAGTATTTTTGTGACATCTCAAGCCTGCACGCGTAGTTCTATTCAGAAAAGGAGAGGGAGGGACCAAATTTACTTGTTCCGATATACTTTTATTTGCACTTTTGAACTATTTATTTACACTGGTGATCTTATGTTCTTGAACTGGTTTGTACTAATTTTGAACTGCTTTTGAACTGCCTAATCAAAATGCCAGTGAACTTATGTGTGACTTATGTATAGTTGAAAAAACACAAGGATACAGCTTTGTAAATGGGTACATCGCCATCTATGCGATGTACCTATGCACTATTCAGAAGTAGTATGACACAAAATGACAGCACATGCTGTTATTGTTATTCCGCGACATCTACTAAAAGATGGACAGACTATATGGTCGTGAACACGTTGTTTTATTTAAATAAATAACCCAAGACATGCCACGCTGGGCCACACAGCGCCATCTAGCCCCAAACTAAGCCGAAGCTTGTACTATGGCTACTAGACAACTGATAAACTTATGTAATTAATTAATTTTTGTAAATAAATACATATTATACATAGAAAACACCCAGACCAATACAGACATGTTCATAAACAGAAATGTTTGTACTGTGCGGGAATCGAACCTACGACCCTTGGCTCAGAGGGCAGAGGTCACTACCAAATGAGCCACCGAGCCTGTCAACCAATAAAAGCATCAATAGATGGCGCTGTACGCCTTTACATCGCGCGAACGTTGTGATTTTCAATTATTACTAGTACTTTACAAACATTAAATTGCCTGCGTTCTGAGTGTGGAGTTTTATTGAATCTCAACTCTAAGCTTTTGGGATCCTGTATCGAATGTGTACAAGGTCCTTAACGAGTTCCTTCAATAAGAAGCTTATGTTCCGACTGACCTGGTCCAGCTGGGTCTTCTTGGCCTGGAGGGCGGCCTCGTCGTCGGCCAGCGCCCGCCGCAGCAGGCGCGCGCGCGCGTCGTGCGCGGCGGCGGCGTCGCGCGCCCCGCGCCCCGCCGCGCCCGCCGCCGCCTCCGCGCGCTCCGCCTCCTGCAGCTCCGCCTCCAGCGACTTCAGCACGCTGCCGGCCTCCTAAGGGCGGACACTCCGGTGATAGACAAATCAAATCAAATATCAGACAACATCATCTCATTGCTCCGATCCCAAAGTAAGTAGCTTAAACACAGCCGTCAGCAGCGACCTAGATACAGCGACTTGACCGATGGACCAAGCGCGTGCAGCGTCGGCACTTTACACCGACAGAACACAAGCGAATACCCTCGAAAGTGTGCATACAATAAACCATAGTATATAAGACCAGTTAGAATTAACAATAAACAGATTCCAACCGTCTGTGTTGGGTCTCATTTCCCTCCGCTGCGGCCAAGACACCCTTAGCCGTCACTATGATCAGCCGCGTGAGTCTGCGCGGCTGGCGGCGGGTCCACACCGCCTACCTACCGTCCCGTCTCCTCCCGCTCGCTACCCCGGGCATCCCGGGAGCGAGCTCCCCACATCTATTATATATTTAAGTATATATTTTCACGGTTAGGCGGGGCTAGGGCTCTAGGGACTTAGTGTCTTAGGGGTACAGGGACTCTAGGATCACTAGGGAGTTAGGTTCCCTTCTTAACCTCATATATTTCTGGCTGGCGGGATGCAATGCCTTACTTTACTCCCACCCACCAAAGTACTCAAAGCCATTTGCTCCCACCCGCCAAAGCCTCCATCGCTCCTATTTTAATAATAGTCAATGTTGATGAGTCCCAATGATGACATCGACTTAGAACTACACCAGACCCTTGGCACTAGGTCACCGTCCTCTTCTCTATGTGACGGACATACCTGATCCAACTTCTTGTTGAGCTCAGCCACTTGCTTGTCCAGCTCCTTGGACTCCTTCTCGTTGTTCTTGATGTTCTCCTTCTTACTCTTGATGTCGTCCTGCACCTCCGTCACCTTCGCTTCGGCTTCTTTCGCGCTCTTCTCTGCACTGACGTACCTGTGAAAATTAAACACATCACCTGTTACAAACCACTTAGATACAGTCAAGTAAAAGTTACCCATCAAATCCCAAGTGTGTTGTAATAAACGACTAAGGGATACCACGAAATGGGCAGTAGCATTTACATGAGTCCAAATAAAACCACCGCTTGTCAAACATGGTGACTAAGGGAATTCCCCCAAATGATAAATTATATTGGAGTGTCCATGTCCAGCAGTACTGTATAATTTACACTTACATTTTCAGATCTCGAACTAAGGTTCCTCTATTATCCCGAACCACTTGAAGGACCATTTGGTGCTTAGGCTGCATGTGCGACCACTGGACCAATGAGGCAGTCGAAGATTGTAGTACAAAACTCTGTGATAGGCAATCCTCCTACCCAGCGTGGTGATTATGAGTAAAACCTCCAGATGTTTGCCCTAAGAGGCACAATTTACTACCTCTCCTCACTGCCGGATGGTCCACTGACTGCTCAAGTCAAGTCAAGTCAAAATAATCTTTATTTGTATAGGTTTTTATGAAAAACACTTACAAATCGTCGAAGCTACCACCGGTGCTAGCAGATGATCATCATCCTAGCCTTTTTCCCGATTGTCTCAGGGTCGGCTTCCCAAACTGAGAGATTTGGCGAGGGCTAAGCTTTTACACAGAGCTCCGCAACACTTAGGGTAAGCTATACCCATTCCCAGTTTAGGCGTCAGAGTTATCGTCATCTCTGATATGATGTAACGACTGCTATCTGAGTTGGTGAAGATAGCACCCGGGACCAACAGCTTAGCGTGCCTTCCGAAGCACGGAGGAAATCGGTGTCAAATTTTGGTCACCCATCATTGGATTGACCACGGCGATGGTTGCACAACGTTGCGATCATTGTTAAGCGAACAAGACCGCGGCGCCACCGAGCTCCTGCTAGCTGATGATGATGACTCAAAACTCACTTCCAAGCGACGTAGAGCCTGGTGAGATTCTCCAGCTCCCTCACCACCTTCTGGTACTCCTGGAACTGCGAGCGCTCGTCTTGCAGCTTCTGCAGCTTAGGCGCTATGTCTTCTTTGATTATCTAGAAACACATAACACACTTAATGAATACAGAGCTAGCTTGCACATGTCACTGTAAAATTGTAAATACCGTTAAGTTAGTTAGACAGGCTTGATGGCTCATTTGGTAGTGACCTCTGCCTTCTGAGCCAATGGTCGTGGGTTCGAGTCCCGCACAATACAAACATTTGTGTTCATTAACGTGTCTGTTTGTATTGGTCTGGGTGTTTCCTATGTATAATATGTATTTATTTACAAAAAAAAAGTATCTAAGTAAGTTTATCAGTTGTCTAGCACCCATATTACAAGCTTCGGCTTAGTTTGGGGCTAGATGGCGATTTATTTATTTATTATTTATTTATAATCTTTTCAGTGAGATTGTAAACAGTCGAAAGATTGTGAACTGAAAAATACTGCTTTCAATTTAAAGTATTATGTCTGTAACATATACAAGCCTTTTTTTTTTTTTTTTTTTTTTTTTTTTTTTAGAGGGGAATGCATTACGCACCTTCATGCCGCCTCCGGGGGGAGTCGGCATGGTGTGTGGGACTCACACCTCCCAAAATGAGAAGGCATACCCACTAAACCCCCCTGTGTCGCCAGTGGGCAGCAAATGGCAGGGATACGGGTAGCGCCGAAGCATACGGCCACATCCCCGCCTGCCCCAGCCAGCCGCAGATGACAAGCGGCCGGCACTTCTGGTCCGGGGAGGGCAAATACCCCGTTTGAGTGCGCCCCGGGCGGACCTCGTGCAACGGTGTGGCTGCACCCACCACACCATTACGCCCTATTGAGTGGTTCGCGCCCCCGCGCTTACCACTCGGAGCACGGAGGAGAGGCTCAGAGGGCATACGATGCGTTGTATGCCCTCCGGCGACGCCCAGGCCGGGGGCGGCGTAGAGCGGGCGCGTCTGCTGCGGCCTCACGCTCTCTAACATATACAAGCCTTGTACAACTGTTGTTATTTTTCTTATATTTATCTTCTATAGTTCAGTAGCACTTTTTAACAATTAGGTACTTTAAAATGAAAATAATTTCTTTAGTTCATTTAATGGAACCAATAGTTAAATAGTTTAAATACAAACATCATTCAACTCCCTAAGCTTGGCATCTTTCTTTTCTATTGTTTTTTGGGCAGCTTGCTTCTTTGCTTCATACATTCGTGTACCAGCTGCTTCTTCCACCATGGACAAAATCTGGAAAAAAATTAAGTTCACAATATTAGGTAGGTGCAAGTAAAAAATTAATATCATGCATGACATATAAGGAGTAGAAATGCTGGCAATTTCAAAGTAGAATGGAAAATAGTCCACAAACAAAATGCTTCTATTTTGTCTTAAGTTGAAAATATTTTTTTTTTAAATACATACAATAGGCTAGCTTCGAACCTTGTTGCCTTACGGCGACACTCGGACTGCATACGGCGGCTCAAGAGAAAGACTCCGCTTAGCCTCAACAGGGAATAGCGTCAAATCTAATGTGTGGATGGATCACTGGATGCACACACTTGAAAGCCCACTTGAATCCAGAAACATCCAGATAAATAGCTCACGAGAAGCCAGGATACAGGAAAAGAATGTATTAAAAAAAAAAAAAAATTTTAGGAAAGAATCTACTATTCACCTCAGGTGGTTTCATGTTGAGCACTTTAGTGATCCGGCCCTGCATGATCAGAAAGTGTGGGTTGTTCACGTTGAGCTGCACGGAGCAGAACAGATCGCTCACGCGCTTGTTCTGCACATTGATGCCGTTGATAAGGTACTTGTTCTTGCCACCCATCACCACCTGAAAAGATAATATTATATGTACAATACAATCATCAGTGGATGATGGTCCATCATCATCATCAGATCTCGTGATCTAATGTCCACTGGTGGATATGGGCCTCCCCCAATGATAATGTCAATTGGTTGTATCCTGAGTGTAGAAAGTATCCTGAGTGGAAAATTTAATTGATGTTTAGCATGATAATACCATAAAGTGTAAGTACACTTGCTTCTATGTGAGGTACTATTGCTATTGTTACCAAACCATCAAAATATAGTGTGAAATCATTTATATTTTACATCTTCTTGATAAATCTAGGTGATTCCTTTAATAGTTCCAAAGATGATGTACCTACTAACTCTGTAGCTTGGTACTACACTTTTTAATTTAAAATTTCAAGCTTTGAAAGAACATATTAAATTCAATTCATTTATTTCAAGAAGCTACGCCCTGCAATCGCCAACCCGCCTGTCCAGCGTGGCGATTATGGGTATATCCTCCAGAAGTTTGCCCTAGGTGGCGAACAGCTGGAGAGGCCTGTGTCCAGCGGTGGACTGCAATAGACTGATGATGATGATGATGATGAAATTCACACACCTGTCTAGTAACAGTAATCTCATCATGGTTCTCGTATCCGATGGGGCACTGCTTCTTGTCTCTATTGTCAAATGTGATGCTGACCGTTGCCTTTGTAATGCCAGCTTGTCCATGTTTGTAAATGAGCTCCTGGAGACTGCCTGCTCTCACCTAAAATAATCAGGTAATTAATAATAACAATTTAGGTAAGGTATTCAGGTAATTAGTATCCTTTTAATTGAAATTACTGCCAAGGAACTTTATAAAATTAGCTTCTTTACTGTTTATCAATATAGGGATACTTCCATAGAACACAAATAGGTAAATGCAGTTGCTTCATGTTTTTATCACATCGGACTATTTTAAATACGTAAATAATAAATATCTAACCTCAAACAAAAAGATGCAGCTAATCAGTCATGATTTGTTGTTGTAAAGAGACTTGAACATGGTAAATTGGCGGGAGTTTGTAACCCATTGAAAATATTGGCCAAGACACAAATTTTGTACTCACGTTCGATAAATTCGTTATTCCAAGCACAAAACATATTGAATCCAATATGTTTGACTTCCCAGTACCGTTCAGGCCCGTGATAGCGTTGAATTCAGGGTCGAAGCCGGTCACTTCCACTCTGTTGCCATACGACTTGAAGCCATCCAACACAATCGACTTTATGTGCATCTTCCTAGCTAGTTTTACACAGGTTTGCTACCGTGAATACATAACAAACAATATAATCACTTGAAATACACCGAAATCAGGACAAAACGTATTGTAAAGCGGGAACCGTTGAAGAAATTTGTTTTGACAGAACAAAGCGTCGGTTGACACATTTGACATATTTGAAAGGCACAATTTTCTTTTTGTCGTGGCTTAGTTAGCCATGGAAGTAATACTTAATACTTCCATGCTTTTAGCTCAAGTCGTTTCATGAAAATATTGACGACGTCGACAAACGAAAACTTTGTCAACAGAAAGTATATTGCATGCAATGTTGTTACACACACACATTATGTTCATTCATACACAACAATTTATTGTACTGTTCCTCACAGGACAGGCTAAGCCTAGTGTGAGGACCAGCAAATTTGTGAACAGTGAACACTGTGTAAAATTATGTTGGTAATAAATAAATTATTATTATTATTATTATGCTGTCTCCTTTGGATTTCACGGGAAGGTGTTACCCCTCCCGGTCCTTTGGAAGGCTTGCGTGGGGGCACAGGCTCAACACGTAGAGGCCCCTTGAGACGATTTAATATGTGAATGTGAGATGGGATACACCGGCCGGGCTTTACTTCTGAATGCCCCAAGATGACGCACTCAATAGTAATACCCGGCGAGTGCAGCACTATTGCGTAAAGATGGGTAATGAAAACTGGGACTATTGAATGAGGTTCTTGTGGGCAGGATATCTGGGCTATGGGGTGAGATAACGGTCGCCTGCCATTTCAATATCTCACAAATTAAAATATAGGCAGGTGGTGACTCGCCTGCCACTAGGTGGGCCCCCCAAATTAGCCACCAGACTGGGCAGCAAGGGGGCAACACTGGCGTGGCTGGCTAAGGGTGTAGAGAGGTGTACACCGGTTTCTGGATCGCGGTAATCCGGTCAGCCGTTCCTCGTTATTATGTAGATTGAGCACTTCCACCCTTTCAAGCATATAGCTCCTGCGCTCTACTCTGGACGGCCAACGAAGGCAAGCCAGAGGTGGGGGAAAGATGGTGTGTTCCCCCGGGAGGTCTCGGGTCCGTGGTGTCGCCACACACCAACAGCTGGCCACAAGCTGCCCTGCGGAGACTGACTGCACTGATGGGAGTTGTTGCTCTTCTTGGTGCGAAGCTCACCAACTCTCAACAGCGGGCGATGGGGTCGTCACTTCCCTACGCGCTTATTATTATTATCATTAAAATGCTAAAATCACCTATTATTATAATCTCTTTTTGAAAAACATTGTCAAGTTATTATCTAACTAATAACCAATAAAGAACAATGTAGTAAGAGAAGATGCAGTTAAAATAATAACCATATTTGCAATAAATCTCAAAAGAGGACGTTTAATCTAGGTACTTGATCTACAAAGTTTTAAGTAGTTCGGTTAGTGTAGTTAGTTAAAAATTTGGTACCGGTGTATCTTTGCAGGATACGTAATAATATTAATGCTTAACACTTTCATTACCTACTTCCATTTAAAATGAATCTTTAATGTACAAAAAGAGGTACAGGTACATAAAGTTAAAAAAGCTCAGACCAAAGGCGTTCATTGTAAGTTGGGTTTTATTAAAATGCGGTTTTTGGATTTGCTCAAAGGAACATTTCGGACTGACTGAAAGTATTGATTTAGTTTTTTTTTATTTTTGACATTTTATTTTCATTTTGTATTCGGTGGTCGGTTTACTTTTGTGTTGCATTTGCTTTTTATTTGAGGATTAGAATTAGATTAAGTTAATAGCTTAAAATGGAGTTTAGTAATACAGGAGGCATGAGGAGCCCCTTTTCCCCACGTGTGAGACAATCACTAACTGGTAGAAAACCTATTGGAATGTCTGCAAGAAAAAACCAAAAGTAAGTTATAATATAACCTATAAAACGTTTGTTTATTTTGTAAAACACTAATAAATTGGTAATGCGCATGTTTCAAACATCTTTGTTGTATTAAAATATTATTTAGTTTTGACTTGTAAAGGCAATTAGAAATTAAAAGATTTTAGTATAAAATAGAGTGGGTATAAAGTTACAACCTAAAATTAAAACTTATTTACTAGCCGTCTTATCAACTCGCTTATGTTGTTAGATTAGCCACCCTCTAGTTTTGCCACTGGGTACAAAGTTGCTACTCTCTGACCTATTCTATACTAATGTAATGTTGCTATTTCTATACTAATGTACTGGTAAGAATTCATTAGTTCACACATATCAACCTGAATTACAGTCTTATTATTGTTCAAAGTATTGAATACATTAGTTTGAATGATTTGGCTGCATGGCAAGAAGTATGCAGATTTGGTGGAGGCCTACATCCAAAGACGGTCAAATGAAGGTCTAGGGTGATGATGATTATTTGACTGCATTACAACTTTGGTTTTTGTTCACAGCAAATATATCCCATCGTCAGGAACACCCAATGGAGATGTGATTTATAAGACCCCCATCAGCACTGTGGAGACTTATGGGTCACCATTGCCTGTCATGGTCACAGAGACATTGACCTTTGGTATGTATTTATTATGGTGAAATTAATTCCAGGTTGAGTCTGGTTTCCAGAGTAAAAGCTATTGAATTTTCAAGTCCCGGCATTCTAGTAGTGTATCAGACCTGATTATGAGATAACACATGATTATGGGATTTCACTGTTTAAGACCCTAAAAAGCTTTTCCTGTAATTTGATGGGTTAATGTTGTCTATCTGAAAGCATATTAAGCTGTGGAATCTGTGCCTGATCTCTGTCCAGTTGTGTCAAATGATCACCATCAAATAATGGGATTGAAGCAACAGAAAGTGTCTCAAAAAATAACTTTCTCTATATACTCCCTCTGAAAAGCTTCCACCGGGAGAAAGCTTGACGTGGTCAACCTGGTAGGCTTTGAATAGACTTCGGGTTCAGGTTGGCCGCTGTAAGGACGTCTTATGCTAATGGGCTTATGTAGACGCAAATAGAAATCGGTGCGAGTGTGGCGCGTTTCCACAGACCATGACTCATCTCTTGGACTGCCCTGCCTGTCCGGGCAGTTGTACGTGAGAGGATCTTTTGCTTGATACTGATAACGCTGTCCGTGTGGCGAAGTTTTGGTCTCGGAAAGTGTGAATAATTTTTATTTTTTGCTATCAACATGACAAGAAGAAGAATAATAACTTTCGAACGACTGTACCAAATTGATGATGATTGATGATTCTTGCAACACCATTTTGGAGAGCACTATTTATGTACCTACATTCCAGCTAGTGGCGAAGTGAGCGTGCGGCTGTCTCCGTGCGGCTGGAGCTGGCTCGTGGCGGGGCGGCGCGTGGTGGCGTGGCCGCGCGAGGCCGCCGCCGCCGCGCCCGCCTCGCCCGCGCCCGCGCCGCCGCCCGCCGCGCGCGAGCTCACGCTGCCGCAGACCGACCTCGCGCACAAGGCCGATCTGGTCGAGCTGTTCTACGAGGATGGCGCTCAGGTGGGTGTTTCGTTACTCTTTACTAGCTTGCCTGGCAGATTTCATACCACCCATTATGCATCTTTTAAGTTTTTGAGTTTCAGCGAGACTAACAAACAATGCATGCTTGTGAGTGTCTCTGTTTGTATAGCATACACACACAGTCCCAGACACAGAAAATGCATGAACTCATGTTCAATGAGCATTTTCTGAAAAAAAAATCCATAGATGGCACCACACAAAAGGCAGATCCAACTGTTATGTGATTGGTTCATTTTGACAGGGCACTGACATTTACACAGCAACTGATTGGTCACATGATAGCTATATGTACCTGCCTTTTATGTGGTACCCTCACCTCATTCATGCTCCCGTTCATATCGGTGTGGGGCGAGACGTAAGGTATGGCACACCCTAGTCCCGCAGTGCCTTTCGTGATTTTCGCCCTAGTATACAGCTTTGACATCCACATCCACAAAACGCACCTTTCTCAATTTGTCAATGATGCTGAATGTATAATTTGTCCTCAGATGCCATCCTGCGTGGGCGTGTCCCCAGAGGGAGTGGTCCGCTACTGGTGGTCGGTGGGGCACGAGAGCGGCTGCGTGGACGTGTCGTGCGAGCTGGCCGGGCAGGAGTGCGAGCGGCTCGTGGCCACGCCCGACTACCTGCTGCTCGCCACCACCACCTGCTCCTGCGTGCTGCTCAAGCCGCAGAGGAATGGTGAGTTAATTTGTATTTGTACCGATAGATGGCGCTGTTACCTAGTTACGATAATTAAATATTTTTTATGTTTTTTGATCGTCCCTAAGTCTGGGTTCCTAAGTCGGATCCATATAGAAAAGTCGCAACTGGCTTCAAGCTGATTTCAAAGAATCATCGCATGTGGCAGAAATTAGCGCGCAAAACGTACCGCGTTTGTTTACAGAGGGCCGCGCCACTGTGACGTGCCACGTGCTGCGGCCGCCGAGCGGCTGGCTGGGCGGCATCGGGCGGCGCGTGTCGCTTCTGTTCTTCGGCTCTATGCCTGCACACGCTGATACCGTAAGTTTTGTTGGCACATGTTCGATCGACTTCTCTCCTTACTTTGATTTTATGGGATAGGGATTTTATGCCTATTTCTATAACAGAAGGTAAAGTTCTTCCAACATTCTGGGACACAAATTCCATTTAATTTGGATTTCAAGTTAGTTACACATAGCAGATGTGTATGACTTTGTGGCTTTATTGTACACTCATCTCTTAATTGACCAGTAAATAAAATAAAAGTGAAGAAGTCCAAATCGTTCTACTCTGCCTCACTGGTGGGGCCCCTCGGTGGGGCAAAGTAGACTAATTCCGTTTTTGTTGGTCCATGTCCAGAAGCTAGTAGGCGTGGTGGTGGTTTCGGAAGGCCCGCTGGAGTCCTCCGAGGCGGAGGGCGCGTGCGGCTGCCTGTGCGTGGTGGGCTCGGGCGCAGGCGGGCCGCTGCTGCAGGCGTGGCGCGGCGGCGCGGCGCACGACCACAGCCTGCGCCGCGCGCTCACCGACGCGCACGCGCGCGCGCACCACGCGCCGCACGGTATACCTTGACCTCTACTACACTGACGCACGGCTGCCTGTGCGTGGTGTCGGGCGCACGACCACAGCCTGCGCCGCGCGCTCACCGACGCGCACGCGCGCGCGCACCACGCGCCGCACGGTATACCTTGACCTCTACTACACTGACGCACGGCTGCCTGTGCGTGGTGTCGGGCGCACGACCACAGCCTGCGCCGCGCGCTCACCGACGCGCACGCGCGCGCGCACCACGCGCCGCACGGTATACCTTGACCTCTACTACACTGACGCACGGCTGCCTGTGCGTGGTGTCGGGCGCACGACCACAGCCTGCGCCGCGCGCTCACCGACGCGCACGCGCGCGCGCACCACGCGCCGCACGGTATACCTTGACCTCTACTACACTGACGCACGGCTGCCTGTGCGTGGTGTCGGGCGCACGACCACAGCCTGCGCCGCGCGCTCACCGACGCGCACGCGCGCGCGCACCACGCGCCGCACGGTATACCTTGACCTCTACTACACTGACGCACGGCTGCCTGTGCGTGGTGTCGGGCGCACGACCACAGCCTGCGCCGCGCGCTCACCGACGCGCACGCGCGCGCGCACCACGCGCCGCACGGTATACCTTGACCTCTACTACACTGACGCACGGCTGCCTGTGCGTGGTGTCGGGCGCACGACCACAGCCTGCGCCGCGCGCTCACCGACGCGCACGCGCGCGCGCACCACGCGCCGCACGGTATACCTTGACCTCTACTACACTGACGCACGGCTGCCTGTGCGTGGTGTCGGGCGCACGACCACAGCCTGCGCCGCGCGCTCACCGACGCGCACGCGCGCGCGCACCACGCGCCGCACGGTATACCTTGACCTCTACTACACTGACGCACGGCTGCCTGTGCGTGGTGTCGGGCGCACGACCACAGCCTGCGCCGCGCGCTCACCGACGCGCACGCGCGCGCGCACCACGCGCCGCACGGTATACCTTGACCTCTACTACACTGACGCACGGCTGCCTGTGCGTGGTGTCGGGCGCACGACCACAGCCTGCGCCGCGCGCTCACCGACGCGCACGCGCGCGCGCACCACGCGCCGCACGGTATACCTTGACCTCTACTACACTGACGCACGGCTGCCTGTGCGTGGTGTCGGGCGCACGACCACAGCCTGCGCCGCGCGCTCACCGACGCGCACGCGCGCGCGCACCACGCGCCGCACGGTATACCTTGACCTCTACTACACTGACGCACGGCTGCCTGTGCGTGGTGTCGGGCGCACGACCACAGCCTGCGCCGCGCGCTCACCGACGCGCACGCGCGCGCGCACCACGCGCCGCACGGTATACCTTGACCTCTACTACACTGACGCACGGCTGCCTGTGCGTGGTGTCGGGCGCACGACCACAGCCTGCGCCGCGCGCTCACCGACGCGCACGCGCGCGCGCACCACGCGCCGCACGGTATACCTTGACCTCTACTACACTGACGCACGGCTGCCTGTGCGTGGTGTCGGGCGCAACGACCACAGCCTGCGCCGCGCGCTCACCGACGCGCACGCGCGCGCGCACCACGCGCCGCACGGTATACCTTGACCTCTACTACACTGACGCACGGCTGCCTGTGCGTGGTGTCGGGCGCACGACCACAGCCTGCGCCGCGCGCTCACCGACGCGCACGCGCGCGCGCACCACGCGCCGCACGGTATACCTTGACCTCTACTACACTGACGCACGGCTGCCTGTGCGTGGTGTCGGGCGCACGACCACAGCCTGCGCCGCGCGCTCACCGACGCGCACGCGCGCGCGCACCACGCGCCGCACGGTATACCTTGACCTCTACTACACTGACGCACGGCTGCCTGTGCGTGGTGTCGGGCGCACGACCACAGCCTGCGCCGCGCGCTCACCGACGCGCACGCGCGCGCGCACCACGCGCCGCACGGTATACCTTGACCTCTACTACACTGACGCACGGCTGCCTGTGCGTGTATGGCTATTTATTTTCCAGATTCAAATTTGTCAACATTTAGATAAATGATGTCTTAAGGCTCCTACACACAGTGCCGGCAGCATACGCTTTGCCGCACAAAGGTCTCCTCGGTATTCGCCGGCGCATGTGTGTAGGAACCTTTAGGTAAAAAAATATGCATTGATAAACCAATAATAAACCGCGCAAGTAAAGTATTTTTCACTATTCCACTTCAACAACTGATTTTTGTTCATTTATTATACCACATTCTTAATACATACATTATTTTCGTAATCAGGTGATCTAAACAGCATGGAGATAACGGCGCTAGACGTGAGGGCGAGCGGCAACAACGGAATACTGATGCTGATATCTGCCATGAACGTCACACGGTCTCCGGACACGCGGTATGCTATAGGTAGGTATGCTGAATGCAGGAAAAAGACGTATCTAGTTAGTAAGACATTGTCAGTTTTCCTCTTGAAGCTATAGCGGTGTTAAAACTAATTTATTTCGCGCCAATATGAACAATGACGCGTGCAGGTAGTGCCGTAAAGGCAAAGTAAGTGTTTGATTTCTTTTTTTTTCTAAATTACTAGGACGATTGGCTATCTAATGTGGTGATCTCTTGGGATTGGGTAGCCAAGCATGTATTTGCGCTTTGATTCAACACAATTGTAACCTAGCTTTTGCTTCTCCGATGAAGACCTATTACACAATATTTATTTTTATTGTACAGCCCACATCTCGGTCGAGGACCCAGCGAACCCACGCGTGACGTCACTGGTCCCTCTGCGCAGCTGGCTGCAGGACGCAGAGCAGCCGCCGCCCAGGTTCCTGCCGCTCGGGCCGCACGCCCTGCTCTATACGCCTACCTACCTCGCGCTAGTCTCCAGTGAGTCATACTGTGTTAGTAGCCGCGCGTGACGTCACTGGTCCATTAAACTACATTTTCAATACGTTGTCATAATTAAAACAGAAGTTTATAGTAAATATTTACTTATACACTAATCTGTATGTGCGTCAGGTGTGCCTACTGTACAACGTCTATGCTGACGCTACATCGACATAATATTTTTTTTATTGAGACCCTAGATTTTTTTTCATAATTTGGGTTATACTACTCGTATTGCATAGGGATAGTGATGTCAATAGACCTTGTCAATCTTTCAAAGGCACAGTCTCGAACGACAAGGTGGAGTACATCGACGTGTCCTCGGAGGGGGACCGCATCCTCGGCGCGGAGCTCTGCAATGGCGTCCCGCTGATCTTCAGCAAGAAGCATGGTGTACTGGTGCTGCACACCAGAGACAACTTGCAGCCTACACAGTTAGTGACTTTATTCATTAATTCGATACTTTCATGGGCGAGTCCGACTCGCTCTTGGCCGCTTTTTACATTTTTGTAGAGGGGAATTCATTAGGCATTTTCACACTGCCTCCCAGGAAAAGTCAGCGCAGTTTTTGGGATTCACGCCTTTGAGAATGGGAAAGTATACCCACTAAACCCTGGAGGGATACGGGTAGCAAAGAAGTATGCTTCAACAATTCTACCAGTCTCAATAATCCTTCTATTAAAATGCTTTTTTTTTCAGATCATTATGCGACAGCCCAATGGGCTCCCCGTGCCCCTCCGATATGTACGACGGGAATCTTTCTCTGTACGAGATCGATCCGCACGAGGTAAGTGTGATTTGAGAAACCTAACAAACCCTAATTTTTTTTCATACCACTGAGTGGACACCTGCTACACCAGGGGTGTCACACGCGCGTTGCCGACCCTTTAAAAACCTCTTCACAACCTTTTTTTTTTGAAGGACTCCATACTGTAGTCTCGGGGGAGAGCCTCGGCGGGGAACTCATTCCAAAACCTGAGTGTGCGCGGCAAATTTGCATACTTTCAATGTCATTTTACGACGGCTTTAGTGTATCGAATTTAGATTTTAGTATTTTTCTGTGTTTCGATCACCATAGATCCTAAACAGAGTGAGACGGTTCTTTACTCCGGCGCAGCTCTGTGTCTTATATAAGACGCAGGTTCGTCCGTGTGTGGAGTACTGCTCTCATCTCTGGGACGGTTCTGCTAAGTACCTGTTGGAGGCTCTTGATAGGTTGCAGCGACGTGCTATCCGTATTGTTGGGGATCAAGAGGTGACCAAAAACCTGGAACCTCTTCAGCTACGTAGAGACCTTCCGCCCTCTCCTTTCCACTCCCGAACAACACGTGCTGGACAGCGTTGTCATCCGCATACCATCCAGACGATGGTGGCGCGCACCAAGAGGTTTAGTTCCTCGTTCCTGCCTCGTGCCATTAAGTCATGGAATGCCCTTCCAGCTCATGTGTTTCCTTCTTCTTACAATCCTGGGTTCTTTAGGCGGGGCGTGAAGCGGCATCTCAGTGGGCCTTCAGGGTGAGGGCGACAGGCGCAATGGGCTCTATTGTGCCTGTCGACCTAACTTTTGGACCTCACGACCGCTTACCATCAGGTGGAGTGAGGTCATCCTGAAAGCTCTTCTTATAAAAAAAAAAAAATAGATGGCGCTGTCCGCACCATAGATCGCCCAGTGTGGCATATCCCGAGTTTTTCATTTATTACTATTTGTAGGTGAGCATGGTAACTAACGACGCGTGCGGAAAGCTGAAGACCGCGTTCCTGTTCCACCTGCGTCGCGACGCGGTGGCGTGCAAGGCGATAGTGGACGAGTTGTTCCCGCCGCCGCCGCCGGGCGCGCCGCCGTCGTCCCCGCCGTCGCCGACCGCGCCCGCCTCGCGACGCGCCGCGCCGCCCGCCCGGCCCGACGTCGACGCCGCGCTGGATACCACCGTGCTGGCCATCGCCACGGAGATGCTGGACGACATTCCTGCTGGAGACCCCAGGTACGAAGAGTTTTGACTTGCCATCTCTGTTTTTTTTATATATGTAATAGCTTCACATAATGGCTTCCCTACGCTTGATGGAAAGCCAAGGAGAAGCCCAAGTCACTGTGGCAACTGGCAAGTAAATGGTTAGTTACCTGTCAGTTGCCACTGCCATGCCGGCCCAACTCTAACCCCCCCACGTGCTCCGGAGACCCTACTCACCAGCAGAAACACGACCCGGAGGTCATTTGGCTGCAGTATTCTATAGGGTGGAGGTCCTTCCCCGGACGGGCAGCTCAATACGAGCGAAGATTCGCTATGCCCTACCTCACTTAAGCTCTGTGTAGCAGCTTCACCGGAGCGAGAAGGTACCGACCTGTTATCGCCAATAGGCCTGTTGCCGTAAAAAAATTTAATTAGTCCGTCTTTTAGATTGTTCAAAAATAAGCCACGTATTTTTTCATTTGTAAATTAGACCAAAATAACAAAGATAGAGCCCGTCAAAATTACACGTGACTTCAAAGAGTGGGAGTTTTTTCGCCACTGAGTGACGTTAAATAGCCCCACTCTTAAATTTTAATGCCGTGTATCTTCTTTATTTTTTGATTAAATGAAAAAAAGGAAAAATACTTGACCAATATATTTTTTTGCCTACAGTCGGTTGCCAGCGCCTCGCTTGTTATTCGGCAGGATGCACCACGGGCAGATGAGGTTGGCTTGGAGCAAAAAGATGATAGGCTGTTCCCTTACATATTTATATGTAATCCTAATTATGAGCTAGGTGCTCTCGTTTATATGCTTCGTGCTCTTATTTATGTGTTCGGTGCAGATGGAAGACCCGCGCCGGCGGCCTGCGCACGCGCGTGTCGCTGGGCAGCTCGGCAGCACTGCAGCACCAGCACCAGCTGCGCGACAAGCAGCGCGCGCTCACGCTGTTCCGCGACTTCCTGCGCGCGCAGGGCCTCAGCAGGCGGCTGCAGCTCGTCACCGCCGGTACGTCCCGCGGTCACGTGGCCGGTGACGATGACCGACATGCATGCATTTTTAGTCCTGGGGGGTCTTACGAACAAACACGAAAGTAACCATATCATAACGCATATCACATGCGAGCTCATGATATAATAAACTGACGCGTTGAAGCGATCGCCGTAGCCGGAATCGGCGGGACAGGTCGTTAGAGAGGTAGGGTATAGCGAATTTTTGCTCAAATGGAACCACCCATCCGGGGAAGGACCTCCACCCCATAGAATACCGCAGCCAATCTTGATAGTTGGAGGTCTTCCACGGTGCGTTTTGCGCGCAATTTTCTGCCTCGTGCAAACGGTCTTTGGAATCAGCTTCCGGCTGCAATTTTTTCCGGGTGGATATCAATTAGGGACCTTCAAGAAGCGTGCCTATAGATTTCTCAAGGGCCGGCAACGCACCTGTGACTCCCCTGGTGTTGCGGTGTCTACGGGCTGAAGTGATCACTTACCATCAGGTGACTTTCAGGCCCGTCATCATGTAATGAAGTATCACTTTCGTCGCAGAGTCAGGCGGGGGTGTAGTGAGTACTGCTGGGGCGCTGTGTTCGCTGGCGGAGCGGCTGGCGATGGCGGCGGCGCTGCGGCGGCTGCAGCACGGGCCCGACGCGCAGCTCATCGAGGCCGCCATATACCAGGTACGACACGTGTGGCCTTCAACGGGTACATTCAGTCCGAGTAGGACGCCCTCAGACCAGGTGCGTGCAGTGACGATTCGCGCAAGAAGGCTGGCAAGTTCTGGATGCGAGAAGCCCAAAATTGATGATTAAATTCAGCCGTGGAGTGTAAACGGCTGCGGTGGTTACGAAGCAAATGGGGAGATGGCCTTAGCACTGTGATTCGCCACAACTTGATTCGCTCGTGTGTACCTGCTTCCATAATTTTCGATATTTTTGGTCTTTTGGGAATGAATGGTTCCCTACATTCCTACATCCAAATACGCAACACTGATGCACTATTTTAGATTAATAAACTGTTCTCAATCAAACTGTGTTCTCAATTTTAAACTCAATTCAAGTAGAATTTAACTAATTTTAATCACACATTGAACCACCTGTCAAAGTACTCTTTACGTTAGTGCTGCACTCTGGCGGTAAAACATTGCAGTAATATCCCCTATTTCCATTTGAAATTCCGAAATAATGCTCTACTTGCGTACAAAGCGCTCCAGCATTTTATATGTAAGTAGAGCATTATTCCTGCAAATTTGAATTCACACCTTACAATGTGTTCGGCCGCAGGTGGTGATGGGCGACAGCGGCGGCGACGTGGAGGAGGAGCCGGAGGTGGAGGCGGCGCTGGCGTCGGGCGCGCTGTCGCCGGCCGACGTGTGCTACCGCCGCGTCAGCGCCATACCGCGCGTGTTGCGCGCGCTGGCGCACCACGCGCACGCGCACCAGGCAGCTGACCCCACTGCGCACGCGCACCATGTCGCCGCCACCATCAACGTGATCAACGTGAGTGTCCATCACCATCATCAGTCAGTTTCGGTCCACGTGCATCAACCGCCTGACCCCATTGCGCATGCGCACCATGTCGCCGCCACCATCAACGTGATCAATGTGAGTGTCCATCACCATCATCAGCCTGTTTCAGTTCACGTGCATCAACCGCCTGACCCCACTGCGCACGCGCACCACGTCGCCGCCACCATCAACGTGATCAATGTGAGTGTCCGTCACCATCGTTAGCCTGTTTCAGTCCACGTGCATCAACCGCCTGACCCCAAACATGAAGTGAGCCGAGATGCTATATGCAAATATTTGTGTTGAGTTTATTAATTATTTATATTCGACGTCAACAACACGCTGGCTCCGCCAGAATACCAGCGCCGCCACGGCGCGGCGCACACCTATACCGCGCCGCGGCAGCATTATGCCGAAGCGGAGCCTATTGGCCTGCGCATTATTACTTGTTTAAATGATGTTTATTGCCGGTATAATTTATGCGTCTTTTACGTAATTTTTTTCTTTTTTTGTTATTATTTTTGTGCTGTGTAATCTGTATCTAACTATTGTCTCTGTACTTTTTATAGGCCAACAAACATTTTCTTTCTTTGTTTTTATATACAACGTTGACAACGTGAGAGTATATAACCGTTGCGATTCTTGCGATGTATTTTGTTATTACAACTCCGTTGTTGACAGAACGTGCTGAGCGAGGCGCACAAGTGCCGCCTGTCTTGGATGGCAGAGGGCGCGGCCGCGCCCGGCCCGCGCGCGCTGCTGCCGGCGCTGGTGCAGCTGCTGCGGCTGGCGCTCACGTGAGTATCGCACAGGTGTACCACTCGATTGCTATATAATTAAAACATACATCGTCTTCATCAGCCTATCTCAATCCGTTGCTGGACTAGAGAGCTAGTTGTTCGCCACCTTATCCAAACACCTGGAGGATTTACCCATAATCGTGTAAAGCAGGCGGGCGCAGTTCGTATCTCCTCACTCCGGTGACGCTACGCCTTCACTTGTGATGGTTATACCAGCACCAGTCTGTTGACAGAGCCTCGTCTGTTATTTAGCAGAATGCACCACGGGCGGGTGAGGGTGGCTTGGAGCGAAAAGATGATGGGTTACATTAAAAAAAAATTCATGTTTTTAATTAATTTTCGAATTTGTGTACAGTCAATCGGCACACAACTGCCCCGACGCGAACGTGAAGTGGCGCGTCTGCGAGGCGGCCGGAGCCCTGGCCGACCGGCTGCTGTCGGACGCCGAGCCGCCGCACGCGCGGCACAGCCTCGAGCGCCGCCGGAGGGACATCATACGGCCGTTCGGTACGAGTGCACTCGCTAGCTACAGCTGCAGCACGCGGCCGACCGCTGCGGTCGGACGCCGAGCCGCCGCACGCGCGGCACAGCCTCGAGCGCCGCCGGAGGGACATCATACGGCCGTTCGGTACGAGTGCACTCGCTAGCTACAGCTGCAGCACGCGGCCGACCGCTGCGGTCGGACGCCGAGCCGCCGCACGCGCGGCACAGCCTCGAGCGCCGCCGGAGGGACATCATACGGCCGTTCGGTACGAGTGCACTCGCTAGCTACAGCTGCAGCACGCGGCCGACCGCTGCGGTCGGACGCCGAGCCGCCGCACGCGCGGCACAGCCTCGAGCGCCGCCGGAGGGACATCATACGGCCGTTCGGTACGAGTGCACTCGCTAGCTACAGCTGCAGCACGCGGCCGACCGCTGCGGTCGGACGCCGAGCCGCCGCACGCGCGGCACAGCCTCGAGCGCCGCCGGAGGGACATCATACGGCCGTTCGGTACGAGTGCACTCGCTAGCTACAGCTGCAGCACGCGGCCGACCGCTGCGGTCGGACGCCGAGCCGCCGCACGCGCGGCACAGCCTCGAGCGCCGCCGGAGGGACATCATACGGCCGTTCGGTACGAGTGCACTCGCTAGCTACAGCTGCAGCACGCGGCCGACCGCTGCGGTCGGACGCCGAGCCGCCGCACGCGCGGCACAGCCTCGAGCGCCGCCGGAGGGACATCATACGGCCGTTCGGTACGAGTGCACTCGCTAGCTACAGCTGCAGCACGCGGCCGACCGCTGCGGTCGGACGCCGAGCCGCCGCACGCGCGGCACAGCCTCGAGCGCCGCCGGAGGGACATCATACGGCCGTTCGGTACGAGTGCACTCGCTAGCTACAGCTGCAGCACGCGGCCGACCGCTGCGGTCGGACGCCGAGCCGCCGCACGCGCGGCACAGCCTCGAGCGCCGCCGGAGGGACATCATACGGCCGTTCGGTACGAGTACAGTACTACTGCAACGAATAAAGCACACAATAAAAGAAAGAACATGTCGGCCACGTTCCTAAGAGTGCAGACTTCAATGCAGAAATCCATTCAAATGTGATTGGGGACAGCTCGTCTCCGGTCTGCTCTACTCCGCTCCGCCTCAGTGGAACCGCAGCCTCAATCTCCACTTCCACTTGTTTTTCTTATTTCAGCCGGTATGTATTCGGAATCGATTTAGATGCCTCCACGTTAGGCGGAAACCGTCAATTCACGGCCAGGCGGAAGGCTTTCTGCCCATGACACGAAGTGTTCAGTCGCAGCAAATGATTCACGTCGAACGAAGTCACTAAGTCACAACCACGTAATTAAATGTTATTTTCTCTTCCCCAGTTGAGGAAGGCTTGTTAGAACGTGCGGCGGTTCTGGCTGAGAAGTTCAAGGACTTCGAACTGCTGATCGAGATGTGCGTGGACAGCCAGGACATGGACCGCCTCTACGAGTACATCGATAAGTACCCGAATGAGGTGCGTGATAGATTTAGTTACGTAAGGTAGTAACGGTCAGTTGACCCTCCTAGGGATCGCTGGCGTATGAAGTCGAAAAAGATTTGCGCGAGTTCCATGCGCAGATCTATCAGCTGTAAACCTGTACATTTATAGGTTTATTATCGTATGAAGAGTTTCTCGTACAGGGAGCAGACAGGGCAAGCGTTCGGGTTCGCCGTTTGAAAGCCCGGTCGGTCCAGCAGAAACATCAGTTGTCGACAACTGGATGATTCATTGATCGCTCAGTCTTCCTATTTTTAACATTTTGGAAACATTTTGATACAGAAAGACTATGCTTTGATAAGTTTGGTGCGAAAAAACCAGCCAGTTATTTTTTAGGAAATAAAAAGAGGTAGGGCATAGCGAATCTTCGCTTGAATTGAGCTGCCCGTCCCGGGAAGGACCTCCACCCTATAGAATACCGCAGCCAAATGACCTCCGGGTTGTGTTTCTGCCGGTGAGTAGGGTTTCCGGAGCTCGTGGGGGGTTGGGGTTGGGCCGGCATGGCAGTGGCAACTGACAGATAACTAACTAGTTACTTGCCCGTTGTCACAGCGACTAGGTCTTCTCTTTCGCTTTCCATCAGGCGAACGAAAGCCGTGACGTGTCGAGCTACTATTAAAAAAGAAGTAAAAACCGGTCGAAATCTTTTCTGATTTCAAAGGAGATTCGTTGCTCGGTTCGCTATAACGTTAGTTCGTACCTCGCAGGGCGTGGCTGAGCTGGCGTTCGCCCAGATAGTGGACCGCGGCGGGCCCTCGGTACCGGCACTCCTGCGCAGCGCACGGCCGGGTGTAGCGTCGCGGCTGGCGGCCTGGCTGCGAGCCGCGCCCGGCCGTTCGCCGCTGCTGGCTCTGCAGCGACTCGCGCACAGAGACCTGGCCGCCGCCGCGCCCGCGCTGGCCGGCCTCGCCGCCAGCGAGACCGACTCCGTCAACAGGATGACGGTGAGTCATGCTGGCACACAGGCGTGGCCGCTGCTGGCTCTGCAGCGACTCGCGCACAGAGACCTGGCCGCCGCCGCGCCCGCGCTGGCCGGCCTCGCCGCCAGCGAGACCGACTCCGTCAACAGGATGACGGTGAGTCATGCTGGCACACAGGCGTGGCCGCTGCTGGCTCTGCAGCGACTCGCGCACAGAGACCTGGCCGCCGCCGCGCCCGCGCTGGCCGGCCTCGCCGCCAGCGAGACCGACTCCGTCAACAGGATGACGGTGAGTCATGCTGGCACACAGGCGTGGCCGCTGCTGGCTCTGCAGCGACTCGCGCACAGAGACCTGGCCGCCGCCGCGCCCGCGCTGGCCGGCCTCGCCGCCAGCGAGACCGACTCCGTCAACAGGATGACGGTGAGTCATGCTGGCACACAGGCGTGGCCGCTGCTGGCTCTGCAGCGACTCGCGCACAGAGACCTGGCCGCCGCCGCGCCCGCGCTGGCCGGCCTCGCCGCCAGCGAGACCGACTCCGTCAACAGGATGACGGTGAGTCATGCTGGCACACAGGCGTGGCCGCTGCTGGCTCTGCAGCGACTCGCGCACAGAGACCTGGCCGCCGCCGCGCCCGCGCTGGCCGGCCTCGCCGCCAGCGAGACCGACTCCGTCAACAGGATGACGGTGAGTCATGCTGGCACACAGGCGTGGCCGCTGCTGGCTCTGCAGCGACTCGCGCACAGAGACCTGGCCGCCGCCGCGCCCGCGCTGGCCGGCCTCGCCGCCAGCGAGACCGACTCCGTCAACAGGATGACGGTGAGTCATGCTGGCACACAGGCGTGGCCGCTGCTGGCTCTGCAGCGACTCGCGCACAGAGACCTGGCCGCCGCCGCGCCCGCGCTGGCCGGCCTCGCCGCCAGCGAGACCGACTCCGTCAACAGGATGACGGTGAGTCATGCTGGCACACAGGCGTGGCCGCTGCTGGCTCTGCAGCGACTCGCGCACAGAGACCTGGCCGCCGCCGCGCCCGCGCTGGCCGGCCTCGCCGCCAGCGAGACCGACTCCGTCAACAGGATGACGGTGAGTCATGCTGGCACACAGGCGTGGCCGCTGCTGGCTCTGCAGCGACTCGCGCACAGAGACCTGGCCGCCGCCGCGCCCGCGCTGGCCGGCCTCGCCGCCAGCGAGACCGACTCCGTCAACAGGATGACGGTGAGTCATGCTGGCACACAGGCGTGGCCGCTGCTGGCTCTGCAGCGACTCGCGCACAGAGACCTGGCCGCCGCCGCGCCCGCGCTGGCCGGCCTCGCCGCCAGCGAGACCGACTCCGTCAACAGGATGACGGTGAGTCATGCTGGCACACAGGCGTGGCCGCTGCTGGCTCTGCAGCGACTCGCGCACAGAGACCTGGCCGCCGCCGCGCCCGCGCTGGCCGGCCTCGCCGCCAGCGAGACCGACTCCGTCAACAGGATGACGGTGAGTCATGCTGGCACACAGGCGTGGCCGCTGCTGGCTCTGCAGCGACTCGCGCACAGAGACCTGGCCGCCGCCGCGCCCGCGCTGGCCGGCCTCGCCGCCAGCGAGACCGACTCCGTCAACAGGATGACGGTGAGTCATGCTGGCACACAGGCGTGGCCGCTGCTGGCTCTGCAGCGACTCGCGCACAGAGACCTGGCCGCCGCCGCGCCCGCGCTGGCCGGCCTCGCCGCCAGCGAGACCGACTCCGTCAACAGGATGACGGTGAGTCATGCTGGCACACAGGCGTGGCCGCTGCTGGCTCTGCAGCGACTCGCGCACAGAGACCTGGCCGCCGCCGCGCCCGCGCTGGCCGGCCTCGCCGCCAGCGAGACCGACTCCGTCAACAGGATGACGGTGAGTCATGCTGGCACACAGGCGTGGCCGCTGCTGGCTCTGCAGCGACTCGCGCACAGAGACCTGGCCGCCGCCGCGCCCGCGCTGGCCGGCCTCGCCGCCAGCGAGACCGACTCCGTCAACAGGATGACGGTGAGTCATGCTGGCACACAGGCGTGGCCGCTGCTGGCTCTGCAGCGACTCGCGCACAGAGACCTGGCCGCCGCCGCGCCCGCGCTGGCCGGCCTCGCCGCCAGCGAGACCGACTCCGTCAACAGGATGACGGTGAGTCATGCTGGCACACAGGCGTGGCCGCTGCTGGCTCTGCAGCGACTCGCGCACAGAGACCTGGCCGCCGCCGCGCCCGCGCTGGCCGGCCTCGCCGCCAGCGAGACCGACTCCGTCAACAGGATGACGGTGAGTCATGCTGGCACACAGGCGTGGCCGCTGCTGGCTCTGCAGCGACTCGCGCACAGAGACCTGGCCGCCGCCGCGCCCGCGCTGGCCGGCCTCGCCGCCAGCGAGACCGACTCCGTCAACAGGATGACGGTGAGTCATGCTGGCACACAGGCGTGGCCGCTGCTGGCTCTGCAGCGACTCGCGCACAGAGACCTGGCCGCCGCCGCGCCCGCGCTGGCCGGCCTCGCCGCCAGCGAGACCGACTCCGTCAACAGGATGACGGTGAGTCATTCGACATGCATTCGATGCACCAGCGAGTCAGAGCGATTCGCTGGTGCATCCTGCCGAATAACAAACGAGGCGCTGGCAACCGACTGGTGGCGGTATAACTATCACAATTGACGGCGTAGCTAAATACCACAGACCGATGACGGGCAGCAGCGTCATCGTAGCGAGAAGCTACGCCTTGCGATCGCCAACCCGCCTGCCCAGCGTGGCGATTATGGATACATCCTCCAGATGTTTGCCCTGTGGCGAACAACTGCAGAGGCCTATGTGCAGCAGTGGACTGTGATGGGCTGAAGATGATGATGGAGAAAAAAAACGATAGCTCCCTTATCCCACATGTTTGAGCAACAACCTAACCTTTTACTTTTGCTCCAGACCATGGCGTCGCTAGCCAAGCTGTGCCTCGTCGCGTCCGAGGAGCCCGACTCTCGACCCAGCGACACGTGGCACAAGGTCGAGACTTGCTTGGCCCTCGGCGACCAGCACTCCGCCCTCCCGCGCGACATCCGCCTCCACAACGGCCTAGACGCCGACGATACCAAGGTGCTGCCTCCTGAGGACCTTGTGCAGGTACGATTGTTAAACTTATTACATTGTCAATAAAGTTCAGATTCCTGTAGCAAAAACGAATGTATGTTTGCTCTTTTTAGATGTACATCGAGTCGGAAAGCAAGTCGCTGACGGAATACGACTACAAGAAGGCGTTGGATCTCACGGACTATGTCACAGACATGGAGAGGCGCGACGATCTAAGACTCAAGGTTTGCTTTTGCTTATAATTATACACGTACATACGGCCACACAACTTATTACATTCTCAGTATAACTATACGGTGGCATTTCGGCAAAAAGCCCCCCAGCCGCAAGAGTCGCCCGGTCACAAGAGAATCCAAACTGCCAATATTTATTATGTATTACATATTTAGTCAAAATTCGATGAATTTGCCATGGGTCTGTATAGGTTACGCAGTGGCGTTCTCGTATCTATTCCTCTCCCTCTCCCCCCCTTCTCTTAATTTCCGTAATCAAGTCGCCTGTCTGTCGGTATTCTATTTCGGTTGCACTTTGGAGAGTGCCATAATGCAACCGATAGAATACCGATATCGCTTACCATCAGGCGAATCGCAGTCAAGCGCAATCTCATTTTGAATAAAAATAAAATCAATTTTCAACTAATATCAAAGTCCAAACCAATCCTTTTTCCAACCGTCTGGAAACCCTTTCTCAGACAGATAAATAGCCTACCTAATTATGTACATTACATAATCTACTTTATAAAAAGGCCTTGTAAGGAAAAATATCAGAAAATACGTCTGCTATTAGCTCCTGGAGAGCCTTATTACAGGTGACCAAAACACCTGTGGTGTATATGTCCCCTTTACAAATGTAGGCAGAAGTGCATCATATTAGTTATGTTTGTGTGTTACCGGGTCGCTTGCAGGTGTGGTGCGCGTGCATCCGCCGCGACTCGTGGGCGGAGTGCCGCGTGGACGCGCCCGCCGACGAGCTGCAGACCAAGATGTTCTTCCGGCTCATCGACCTCGTGCATCTCATGGGTGAGTCTGCATACGACTTATACTCTGCCTTCTGAGCCAAGGGTCGTGGGTTCGATCCCCACACATCACAAACAATTGTGTGCATGAACATGTCTGTTTGTATTGGTCTGGGTGTTTTCTATGTATAATATGTATTTATTTACAAAAAAATGTATCTAAGTAAGTTTATCAGTTGTCTAGTACCCATAGTACAAGCTTCTGCTTAGTTTGGGGCTAGATGGCGCTGTGTGGCCCAGCGTGGCATGTCTTGGCTTATTTATATTTTACCGACACTGCAAGTGTGTGCAATCGCGCTCGGGCTGCTCTGTATACTGTACTGTATCTTCAAAATGCGAGCCTACTATTTTCTCCGGGACTCGCAACGCAATTTGTTTTGATGTCTATGGGTAGAGGCGTTGGGGTATGGTCCAGGGCGCCCGATACATATTGGCGACGCAAGGGATGCATAGCGAAAGGTTTCCTCACTTCTTGTGAAGATCTGGCTAGTTTAATTTCCTTCTTGTTCGCCCAGGACGCTCGCAGTTCTAGTTCACTTACCATCAGATAACCGGCAGTTCAGAGCCGTTTGCCCCCCTGTCACAAAAAAAATGTGCGTTTATAACCGTAAAGTTCACAAACTTTTCGAAATCAATATGGATTCATCAGAAATACTTATCACAGCATAATCCTAAGTCCGCAATCCTTCATAGCAGGATTAAATGGTAACAGTGTTAAGTCTTTGTCGCAAGATAGTGTTAAAGTTGCGACTATCATACATATTGGGGATTACACCCGCGCCGACGGGCATATCTGCAGTATTAACGGTTCCGACGAAAATATAGCTAAATCCGATTGATCGATCAATTAGGCTTATCTTGTCATAGGGAAGTATTGGTCACTACAAGTATAACAGTGCGTCATATGCTGACGATTTGTGTTTGTGCAATCAAACACGAATCGCCAACCCGCCTGCCCAGCGTGGCGATTATGGGTATATCCTCCAGATGTTTGCTCTATGTGGTGAACAACTGGAGAGGCCTATGTCCAGCAGTGGACTGCAACAGGCTGATGATGATGATGATGACTAAATTACAAGCCGCCAAGCGTAGTGACTATAGCAAATACCCCCAAATAAGGATGGCTACGGCCGAAGGGGAAGGCTCAGAAAATGATGGTGCGACGGTCTGGTGCATCAATCAAAGGATTGGCAGGCTCTGGCTTTGGACAGAGATCTGTGGAAAAGTTTGGGGGAGACCTTTGCCCAGCAATGGGACAGTATAGGTTAATAAAAAATAAAAATATGATAAGTACCTAAGTACGACAAAACGCTTTCTGCCCTTGAGCCAAAACTGCTGTCGGGTTTATCTCGGCCGCTTCACTTTAGCCGACTGGCCGCTATCGGCCGGTCAACAAGCATTACCGTAAGCTATATTGATTGATTACCATTTTTGTTTGCGCTCTTTGGCCAATATTTAATTTTGTATATGAAACAAGTTCGTTTGTAATGCCTAAATTGAGGTTTATAGTATGTAGATAAATATAAGCATTCGGTGCTGTAACTGTGTTTTATGTATTTTTTTAAATTACTTTTAGAAATTGAGGTCTTTACACCTTGTATCTTTTTGCTGTACGCTTCTTTTTTCATTGAGATTGCCTTTACGCATCGCCTAGGTCCTGGGTACGGTACACCTAAGTTATGTGGGGCTCACTAACTCCTATCTAGCAGATATATCCTAATATCTTATTAACCAAGCTCATCAAATGAATGGCTGCCGCACCTAGCCTGGAAAGATAGATAGATAGATAGATAGATATACTTTATTGCACACCATACAATCGACTTAAAACTAGTAAAATGGACATTAGTTGTACAATTAGGCGGCCTTATCGCTGCAAGCGATCTCTTCCAGGCAACCTTAGGGTAGAGGATAAATTAAACAGACAGGGTGAGGTCACTTTTTTAAGAGTTATTTTTTACTTTTTTTTATGCAAGAGTGGCACACGAGCAAGTGATGCCTGATATGGTAAGCTGTCGACACCGCCCATGGACGACGCAAGTCAAATCGAGTTCCGGGGTCGCTGCCGGCCTTTGAGAAATTTGTAGGCTCGCTGTCACTGAATGACAGTCAAAATAAGTAGATATATCAAACACTAGCTGTGCTCGCGATTTCGTCCGCGTGGAATATTAATTTTTTTCCCGTTTTTTTTTTTACATTTTCCATTATTTCTTCGCTCCTAATAGTTGCAGCGTGATGTTATATAGCCTAAAGCCTTCCTCGATAAATGGTCTATTCAACACAAAAATATTTTTTCAATTTAGACCAGTAGTTCCTGAGATTAGCGCGTTCAAACAAACAAACTCTTCCACTTTATAATATTAGTTAAGATGGCACGTTTGTCCCAGGCGGTGACTTGGAGCTGGTGCTGCCCGCGGCCGAGGACATCCTGACGGCGCCGTCGCTGGCCGAGCTGGTGTCGGACGCGCGCTTCCACTACATCCTCAAGTACGGCTACGAGTGCCTGCACACCCAGCAGCGCGCCGCCGCGCCCGGACGCGCTTAACCCCTAATACTACATACTTCAATCATTTCCTTGGTTTTCAATTCTGTTGTCAATATATATAGGTAAGGTATTTAATAAGGTACAAATTATGGTGGCAATCTGAATGCCGCGTCATGTTATCAATACGAACACGAAACTCGTCCATTGTATAGAAGCTTGAATTCCATTGAGCAAATTATGAAATACGGTCCGTCGGTGGAAGGCGAATCAAAGACCTAATGCTTACTTGACAATGTTATGTGTTTTATATTTTTTAACTTTGATTAATCTTTTCATTATCTCACCTAATGTAAAACAAATGTGGTCTGGTGCCTGCTAACTCAGATAGATAACAGATGATATCAGATTGATAAATTCATTTAAGGCGATCATAGATCGCTATCATAACTATTTCAATGCTACCGTTTGTTTAAAGGAAAAACAAACAATTGAAAATGTACCTACCAACAAAGGCCTAATGATAAATTAAAACAACACCATTATAATAATTTCGCTTTATTATTGATCGAGAAGCCATTTTATATTCATTCATAAACATCATCTAGCTTCAGAACACCAATCTTTAGGCTACGATTCCACTGAGGCATAGCGGAGCAGAGCGGAGACGACAGGCGCGGATCCAGCGCTCAAAAAAGGGTGTGGGCACACCTACCCTAAAATTCTATTAAAGCTTATCGTTTATTATCATCATCCTATCGATCTCAATAGAACGTAGAAATGTGACGTCACAAGTCTATTAAGGTTGTGGGCATGCCCATCGTGCCCACAACGGTGGATCCGCGCCTGGGAGACGAGCCGTGGCGACTCAACAATCATCATTAACAGCCTTTAGCAGTCCACTGCGTCACCAATCTCATGCTAAGATTGGTGAAGCAAATTCCGCTCTGCTCTGCTCCGCCTCAGTAGAACTTTAGCTTTACAATGTAATCTAAAATAAGTATATTTAATAAGTTATTGATAAGTTATTGATAAGTTAGCGTAAGTTTAGTCGCGAGCCGCGGCAATGCCTGCCCCCGCTGGGTTGCCCGACGCGACACAACGCGGATGCGGGGGCTATTTCAGGCTCATTGAACACGTTTAACCCTTAACCGTCCATAGCTAGCTTTGGAATTGTCCGACTTATTGTTAAGGATTAATGTACACACGCCGACATGTCAACTTTCCCAAGTCTGTTAATATACATCAGCTGCGACTTTTCTGAATGGATACGACTTGGGGACTTTAAAAAGGGAGCTTTCAAATTTCTCAAGGGCCGGCAACGCACCTGTCACTCCCCTGCTGTTGCGGTCTCATTGGGTGAATAGGCTATTAGGGCTAAACATTGTAATTAGTCCGTCTTTTAGCTTATTCAAAAATAAAAGACACGTATTTTTCCTTTTTTCATTCAAATAAACAATAGCCAAAGATACAAGGCATCAAAAGTTAGGAGTGGGAGTCTTTGACGTCACTCGCTCTCGTAAAAATGCCTTATCGAGTGACGTGACGCGTAATTTCAACGGGCTATAACTTTGTAATTTTTAATCTAATTTACTAATAAAAAAATACGTGTCTTCTATTTTTGAATAAGCTAGAAGACGGACTAATTACAATTTTTAACCATACTATCCTATTAGTGATCACTTACCATCGGGTGACCTTCAGGCCCGTTTGTCCCCTCTATCATAAAAAATACCCAGATGGATAATGAAAATTTACTTAGGAATTTTGGCTGATGGGCCGTCGGTACACGGTACATGTTCCCAATGATTCAGAAATAGTTCGCGCATTCGCACCCCACTTGAACTCACCATTCGATGAATTCAGTCAGACTGATTTAGAGGTAAGTAAATCGTAAGATTTTATTTGTGTTGTCGCTTTTTATATATGAAAACGAGTGAATGAGTGTGTTTAGATATTGATACTTGGAAGGGAAATTGAGTGAGAAAAAAAATGCAGGCAATATGCGCACAAGCCACCTGGTATCAAACTAAGGTTATCGCTTATACCAGAGATACCAAATCATTTTACTGGGGGCGTCTGCAGTTTGATTCCATTAAATTGGCCCAAACGGGCATCTAAAGTGGATCTTTTTCGACTTTTTTTACTGTTACTTTAGAATCGGATAGATAATTGTATGTGCATTTTGTATAAAAATATATTTTTTTATCATCACCATCTTCATCATCACCAATATTATTTTTACAATCATCATTCATCATTATTATATATATTTTCTTGTATTCCAGATAGGTATGACATTTTTGTAATAAAACGTATGAGTATGTAATTCATAGACAAACGAATTTGGTTACATTACGAATATTTAATTCATAGTCAAACGAATTTGTGTAGGTTACAATAGAATATCAACTGACATACATTATAATTATGTGAATCTCACTGACATTTGATATAACGCAACATGCTTGTTGTCAAATTAAGTGAATCTGTGGTAAATGGTTGATTGTAGGGTGGGAATTTAATGGTATTAATTTGGGCTTTTGGATTAACATTATTCAGGTATTTTAGTATTGTTCAATTCAAAAATAATGATCTTGTTTTTTACTTTACGGAAACGATAAGTAAATTTGAATTAAATGTAGGGGTAGGCTAGTGAATATAATCTATGATTCTGATTAGGTATTTTTGTTTTGAGCAAGTTTGTCATCATGTACCTACTCGTAATACCTACACTATAACTATTATGTTTTGTTATTAAGCGATATTTGTGATCAATGTTATGGCTTAGTTTAAGATTAATTTGTATCATTCTGTTAACTTCTTGTCAAATTGCAGGTCTAAAGACTTTGTTTTAACTATTAATATTTGTTATAAGAAATATCTTCATTCAATTAATGTAAATGTAGTTTTGTAATAAAATATTGAAAATCCAATAGCTATTTTATTTCAATTCTGCTTTTGGCACCTTATTTAGGTCTAATTTCTAAATCACAGAATGGATAGCTATAACTTCATTTCTTCATTTAGTATAATTCACGAAGGTATAATTTTACTAAGTAATATGTACCTACTCCTGTAGTGGTCACGTGACTCACGTGCAATAAATTGTATCTGTCTATAAATGCACCAATTGTTAACCTATAGGCTTTCTTTACAGGTTTAGCATGAAATCTAGTCAATGATACAAAACCCTGCTTGCAAAAACTGAGCGAGTTTCTCCTTTAGCAAGTGTGTGTGACCGAAAACATGATAGGTACTTGTAATGTCGTTTTTTTTTCTTAACGATCGTAGTAATTTAATACTAAACGGATGCAATATGTAAATCTTAAAATGTTATTAGGTAACTCTAATTTTATTATCTGTATTTGTTATTTTCTACATTACCAGTAGGTAATCTTTGCGAGCGAGAACCCCTTATAACTTCCGGCGGCATTAATTTTGGATATTTAAAAGACATACTTGACATATAATAAAATTATACACGTATTGTAAATATAATGAAGCGGTTACGACCGACTACTTCTTAAAAGATCAATTAGGTACCTAAGAGATGGATTAGAAAACCAGATATCGTACGTAACAACTTATGAAAAAATTATTAATAAATTATTTTAACATAGCTTTTCACCAATGTATTGCTAGAGGTCTAACTAAAAATTTAGACACCATGTTACGCAAGTCCGTTATTTTTGAAACCCGATATTCACGCGTGCGACGCTCCTGGCACAGCTAGTCGTGAATAAACGGATTAGTTCTTATTTTCTTTTATATAATTATAGAGATAAATAAAATAGGTATCGACCAATTTTATTGTTGGCGTTTATACAATCTTGAATAGAGAATGTGTGTGTGATTGTTTTCTTCGCGCCCTTTTCGAAATAGGAATTGTACTTTTATCAAAGTATTTGACCGGTCGGCCCAAGTAGAAACTGGCCAGTATTTGTGCAGCCGCCACGCACAGCGCATGCGTGCGGTCCGCCGGCTGCCCGAGACGAGACGTCGCGACTCGAGACGCATTTGGCGTCACACGACGGAGGCACCTCGTCGCCTTTTGGAAAAAGTTTTATTAAAAAATGTAGTGAGCCCGCTTGTGATCGGAAACTGAATTAGTGCTAAATTAAATAGACATGTTTATTGTGTGTTGTTGAGGGATCCGGACTCTACGAGCTTTTGATCGACCGCCGGTGCCGGCAGCTTTGTAAGTAGATTGTCTAGATTTTATTGTAGGGGAGCAACCGTTTTATTATTATCCAGGGCTTACTGTAAGCACACAATTATGAAAGTAGGTAGATACGTATATAAGGCTGGAACAGTATCTGAATATTTTATGATAAATAAGAAAACTTAAGTCACACATTAATGATTCCTTCTTGTTCATTTTGGGGTTTGAAAAGTTTAAAAACCTTTTAGTGGAATATCAACAATATGGGTACATTAAATAATTACGCGATTATGTGAGTGCGCCAGTTCGCGTCCATTTAGCGCAGTTGGCAACTTTGAAGGAGAAAATAAAAATGTTCCAGCACCAATTTCAATAAAAATCTTATGTCATTTGTTCAGTAGAATAGTCTATTTTAGGGTAACATTTAGTTCAGTTCGAAATACCTTGTGGTTTTTTTATTAAAAATATAAACATCAGAATTAGGCGATTTGCCCAGTTTGCGTCCAAAAATTCCTATTCGCGTCCACACCTGGACCAATTCGCGTTCACCAGCTTTTATATGGAATTAAAGGATGATATTTTTATGAGAATGTTTATTAATATATTAATAAATCACTGTTAACGAAGCTGGTTAAGCTTTGTAGCTCTATTTCAAGAAGCTCGTTAGGTAGAGTTAAAATTTTCAAAAAATATGTATTTTTGCTGCTATAACAACATATACCTACTATAAACAAAATTAAATAAGTTTTGAAGGGGGGCTCCCATACAATAAATGCGATCTTTTTGCCAATTTTTGATATGGTCCAGTGTGGACGCAAAATGGAAGTTTTATAAATTTGGTGTTATAATTCGCGTCCACCCTATTTTAACTGTTAATTATAAAAAACATAATCAAATTCATAATTAATATAATTCCTTGGATCATTATCCACATCTAGAAACAGCTATGTATCCAAAATACACATAAATCAACAAAATATTGACTATCAAACACACTGCTGCCCACTATTTTTTTTCGACCGTCAGAGCTCTCTTGGTGAAAAGACGTCATTAATTATTTTTTACACAGGATTGATTGAGCGCACGGAACTTTTGTCAATGTGCATAAATGTCATATATATTGAGCTATTGGCGGTAATTACTTTTCGACTCATTGGTAGGTATGTTAGTTTACTTAATATCGAGAGTTTTCCGCGAAATGGACGCGAACTGGGCAGTGGACGCGAACCGGCGCACTCACCCTACCTAATTACTTAGAACATTTTACTAGTGCTGGAAAGTAAAAGGTAAAGACAAAATAATTAGCAGCAATAGGTAGGTAGCATTTCTTATGGTAATAAATAGTTCTAAATTCAAGACATTTCGGTCAGAGTTTGGTAACTGGACTGATTGTTACAAAACAAGCATTATTAATCCCAATGCTAGGTAGGGCCAAAATTTTTTTCTTTTTTACGCAAGGCTCTACCTATTTTTTTTTTATGCAAGAGGCGGCAGACTAGTAAAAGGCAGCGACCCCAGGACTCGAGTTGGGTGTCCAATGTCCATACTGTCCATGGGCGGTGTAGACTGCTTACCATCAGGCATCACACTTGCTCGTCTGCCGCCTCTTGCATAAAAAAAAAACAAGATAGAAAATAAATTAAGCAACAAAAACCGAGCCTTTTAATATTTGTCTCACATTTTCTGATGACGGAATGTGTTGTTGGCCTGTTGTCTCTACACAAATAATAGAAAAGAATAAATAAAATAATGCATTTTTAACGGAAACTACAATTTTATTCTTTTTATTCACACCTTGCAAAAAAATAGTGACCGCTGTACACTAGAAATGAAAATGTCCAATCAACTCCAGTTTAAACTTTTTGCTTCAAGACCGCACCTAGGAAAAAATGTACGCGGATAGTCCTTGGGGCTAGACAGATCGATTATCACCGTAAACAGTGTAAGTGAGGCAACTGATTGCCGGCACCGGCACGCTCCGGCGCGCACAGAGGACGGCTCGGCCCGCTCCTGCCGACCCTGCACGGGGTATTTACTTACTTAAATGTCACAGTAGGGTACATTATCACATTAGGTGTAAAAATAGGGCCCAAATCTACTAAATAAAACCACTGAACTATGTAACAAGACAGGGCTTATTGAGAAAGCGAACAAAAAAAATAATCACACAACGACCCTATGTTATGTAACTGGTCGAAATTGGACGTGAAACAATATTTAAAGGCAGGTAGTAGACTTTGAAGTAGGTATTATTAATTCAAAACCGATTAATATTAACAACAAACAAGAATTGATAACAGCTTGCACGATTTTGCCCCTCTCTTCAGAAGATTCTCCCTTATGTTAATTAGGCGTTAGCCTAAATTGTATCTAGGTACCACAAGTTGTCTGTAAGACCTTTTCTATAAATGTACCTATGAAGTGCAGTAAACAACCTATCTACCTAATAGGTATTCCTTTGGTCACCACCTTGCATCCGGATAACACGACATTAGTTAGGTCTCAATACTAGTATCTACACTTAGCTAGCGATTGTAGCTTAACAATTGTTTGATCAATAAGTAACCTCTTTCTAATACTCGTATGTAAGTAAATTCTTTAAAACGAAGGAGGTTTGCTTTAATTAAAATTAATAAAACAATTAAAATTTGCTTGTGTGCCTACTTTTTAAAAAGACTTAAGCCCCCTGCCGAGCGTAAGCTGGACATAGGCCTCCTCTAATGAAAATTGTTATATAGGGGAGTCCTATGACCAGCAGTAGACCTTTTGTGAGCCAAAGAGCCTGAATTTCTCGTGTGCCCAAGTGGCCTAAACGCTTGTTCCCAAGAACCCCACAATAGTATAAAACTGCCTTCTTGTTCTGGACAAATAACACAATTACCCACTCTTGCTCTACGTCCTTTTGTGAATTCTCGAGTTTAACGTAATGATACCCCAAATTACAGAAATAATTCACGGACTAGTTGAACCAAATTGGCGTACATAACAGGAAAGCTCACGAATTCTGGTCCATGGTGCTTGTCCGAATTGGGCCAAAACTGTTGATCCCGATGTGGGATCGCGTGTCCTAAGCAATCGGGGAGTTCGGCGCCTCCAGTTTGCCACCAATTAGGACAATTGTTGTTTACGCGGTTCCCGCAGATCAGTGACACATCCTCTTAAGAGGCGACAGATGCTCGCTGTTTTATAGCAAGCAGATAGGCGTGTGACAAAAAAGGATCTAGATATTCTTTATTGCACATCAAAGAGACTTAAAATCTAGGAATAATAAACATCTGTTGTACAATTTGGGCGGTCTTATCGCCTGTCTGGAAGAGATCGCTTTAACCGTCTAAATTGACCTATCTTAGTTTAAAGTCAACTATTTGGTTTGAATTAAAGGATAACAATCTCTACGTGGCACATGTTGCGATGTAAAACCAACAAGTGGAGTAAGCAGGTTACGCTTTGGTACCCAATAGAAAACAGCAGAAGGAAGGGGCGCCCAAGAACAAGGTGGAAGGACAAAATACGCTTAACTCTTAGAGCTCAATGGAGAGAGCTGGAGGAGGCCTATGCCAAAGGGCACGCCGAGCTAAGGGACATACTTTAGTCTCGGAATAAAAGGGCTATATCATCTCTACGTATCTCTTCAGAAAGATGCTTTCTTATCTTGGCTTCTAGGTACGAACCTAGATCTTATAATGATCCTTAGACATAGAAGGGTAGGTACGCATCATGTTTTTTCTCTGGCATCTGGATCCTTTTAACCCCTAAGGCTAACCTTTGGAGGATGTTATTATGCATGTTATTATGCATCATAGAGTCCGGAACGAGCACATACGCCAACGCACTAAGGTCATCGACATAGGTGAGCGTATTGCGAAACTGAAATGGCAATGGACCGGACACATCTGCCGCAGGGACGATAACAGGTGGAGCCGCCGGGTCCTACACTGGCTACCCCGAGAAGGAAGTCGAAGCGTCGGAAGACCTGCAGCTAGATGGCCGGACGACATAAAAAAGACGGCAGGGCCGACCTGGACCAGAGACGCCGCATCTAGAACGCTCTGAAATTCCAGAAAGGAGTTCAGCAGTGGACGCAAAAATGCTGAGAAGAAGAAGAAGAAGATTATGCATCATTAAATTATTACGTAGGTAGGACAGGTAGTTGAAAATACTCGTAATACCTTCTATCCACACGAAAATACACGTTTTTAATGTAGTTGACCCGTACTTAAATAAAAAAAACACGCGAAAAAGTAATTTCTATTCAGTAAAGTCAACACTAAGGCATTCAGTTGGAAGGCCACATTTTTTCATGAATGTTCTAATGTCACGCTAAACTAAAATCTATGTGTTAGTTAACCATGGCTACATGAATCATGGTTCAAGTTAATAAATACGAGTACATATTTTTAGGTTTATAATAATCACATAGGTAGGTAGGTACATGTTGATTGGTAGCCTAAAGCGTAACAAACTTCAGTGTGTTAATTCAACCTCAAATTTAAAATTATTTATTCCATTATGACAGGTAGGTAGTTAGATTAAATGGTGTAACTATTGTAAAAATGATTTTAATAATATGTATAGATCATTTTGAAATCGAGAAATAGGTAATACCTACCTATACATTTGTGATGACTAAAGATGAACATGTCTGTGACTCTTAACGTGTAGATAAATTCACGAAAAAAAAGGATGGCTTCAAAGTTAATTTATCAGTTATCTAGTAAGTACCCATAGTACAAGCTTTAGCTTACTTTGGGACTAAATGTTGCTGTGTGGCAAAGCGTGGCAAGTCTTCGGTTATATTTTGTATCGTAGATTTCTTATCGAGGTGGGTTAGGGCCATCGATGTGGCAACATGACCTAATTGTACGCAAATATTGATTCTGCTAATAAGATAAAATCCTTGGCATGGCTTGTGTATAATAACAATAACGTATTTGCCATACTAATAGACCCTAAATAGTGTAGTGGCTAAGATTGTTGATATGTTCCTACCTATGTACTTATTTAACCAGTCGATGACACCAACGAATAAAGTATTGTTTAGGGAGCAGCTTCACACTCATTTTAGTTAACATAGATGTCTTTTATTATTAATGATAGGACACCGTAGCGCAGCGAACACATATCTTTAAAGCCTCGTTGATTCCAATTTATCGCAAGTGCTTAAGCTTTACATTAGAATTTATCCAAAGCCCTTATCGTCATTTAAATTAATGCTTTTTCCATACTACAAATTCATTTTACTGTGTTACGCTGAATTTACATCGTATTGGGGTAAGAAGCGATGACCCTTGCGATTACCACAAAATAATGCCAACTACAGCCGTTAGATTTGTAACCGATAACCGAATGTTTCGGGACCTAATTACTCAGACGGCCTCCCTTATTTTCAATTCGTAAGTTCAGAACTACCCCACTTTCCCCCTTCTGACTAACTAGGTATGTAGAGTTCACTTGGCTAGTTTATGTGGCTAGTTTATTGAATTTTTCTACTCACAAGTAGAAAAATGTTTTCCTTTTTTAACAAGGGAATGCAGTAGAAACCTTGCCGAATCCGGGGGGAGTCGGTGTGGTGTGCGGGTGTGGGGCTCACACCTCCACCACTCCGTCACGCCCCAGGGTGTCGGAACATTTGCGTAATACTAGCGTCATAGCGTCTCTTGTCGCCGCGACATTTGCTAAGCATTTGACCTTTTTGGCGGCATTTATTCAAGAACATATGCTAGATCATGCTCTAAAGAGAGGTAGGGCATAGCGAATCTTCGCTCGAATTGAGCCGCCCGCGCCGGTCCGGGGAAGGACCTCCACCCTATAGAATACCGCAGCCAAATGACCTCCGGGTCGTGTTCCTGCCGGTGAGTAGGGTTTCGGAGCTCGTGGGGGGTTGGGCCGGCATGGCGGTGGCAACTGACAGGTAACTGACCAGTTACTTGCCCGTTGTCACAGCGACTTGGGCTTCTCTTTCGCTTTCCACCAGGCGTAGGGAAGCCATTATATCGAGCTACTATTTAAAAAAGATTAAGACCATAAATTATGTAGGTAGGTATGTCACTGAACAAACAACTTTTCTTTCAAAAAACTAGGTACCTAGTGGGATACATTATACGTAACACTGCGTTACTCAAGTCAGTAACACTGTTATCAGTTTTACTACCACTTCCATTGACAATTATTGTGTTTTTGCTGGAACAACCGCAGCCGATTGCGACTGTGAGAAAGTTAGTCTGTCTGTAACAGGTGCTGTGTTGCCACAATTGCATTTAAGTCTACTTAAATAGGCCTACCAATAACGTCTAGTAAATTATCATTTGAGTGGCTGTTATTCACACGTTTTATTTAAAGAGCGTGCGTTAGTTAAATACGAGACGTTTACTGGTTGCATGTGGTTTTTAGGCTGCGGTTCCATTGAGGGTGCATATCAAGCCATGTGATTGGTGAATCCCTTCACAGCTCGTCTCCGCTCTGCCTGAGTGAAATTAAGGCTGTTTGTTTGTCTGATTACTCCAATTCTTTTTACAAAAGTTATTTTCAGAAGAGAGAGACTTGAAAGAGATTTCTTTGCCATTGTACCTATAGACTCGGAACTCCCGCGTTTTGGACAGTACTAGACTTATTCCCATCCTCATGACGATGAGCATTAAACTAACGGACTTCGGACCAATAGCCTTTAAATGTAGCCTATCTTTATCTACTAGTACGAAAAAAACATCAATGCAATGCAGCAATGACAATCTTATAAGAAAAGCGTACAAAATTCCCGGCTAGGCAACACTAGCAGCTGATTTGTATTGCTTCACTGGTCGTTTTTCCAAGCGCATTGTGTGCAAATCACTTGACGCCACGACACCAGCTCTAAGAAACAATAATTGTCGCTACTAACCGATATTGGAGGAATAATAAGTACTTAGCGAAGTCATCAGTTTGATTTTATTATGTTTTGTGTGGCGGGACGGTTGAGTCAGCTGGTGCATTCAACTTCCGTAACGTTTCATAACCCTTCATTTGACGAGCACTTTATTGCTTCAGCCAGAGCCAGAGGTACCTTGGAATTAGTACCCCTAGTACTTGCCCACTCCGGACTAGGAGTGCCGGCCACTTGTCATCTGCGGCTGGCCAAGACAGGCAGGGAAGCGGCCGAAGAAGTATGACTTCTGTGCCACCTGCATCCCTGCAAGTTGCTGCCCACTGGCGACACAGAGGGCTTAGTGTGTACCTATGTGTGCCCTACCATTCTGGGAGGCGTAAGTCCCACACACCACAGCAATTGCACCTGGATTCGGCGAGTGCTTAATGTATTCCCCTGTTTAAAAAATGTTGGCTGTACTTCTGTAACGTAGACGACTCGGAACATTTATAAATGGTCTCAGGCTTAAATGGTCGGGTAGACGCTCCCTGTCTTCATCTACTACTCATGGTAAATTGAGACCAGCTTGTAGGTGTAAATATATTTAAATTTTTTAGACCCTCCGCACAATAGGACTCACTTCCTCCCTCGCGGTTGGTTCACCTGCCTGTAGGTAGGTACGTAGGAATACAAACCTCATTCAGTTGCCGAAACGGACGATTCTGTTCCAGGATATCCTATTTAGGAGCTAAATCAGCCAGTCTGTTTAGCATTTACTGGGCTTAGGTCATTATAATGCCGGACAGAGCTAGCAGCGGGCAAATTAGACAATTGACTAGGATTTTTTGGAATTCAAGTGGAAGGAGTTTGTAATGATAAGATAAGATGTAAAGCCAGCTAATTCAAAATCATGTGTAACGGGAAGAGCCGGGATGATAATGATTAAGGTAACTACGAGAATCCCATGATGATTCTCACTAGAGGCTGAACTTAGAAAATTGGCTTCCTAAATAAACTGGATTAGTCCAAGCACTCTCATCTGCACTCTAGGCAAGAACGCCTGACAATGTAAGTTTTGAATAGCACAGCGATTTTCAAACCCAACCAAACGTTTACTGTGGAATAAAAGTGGTTCTCAGAGCCGATTCGCATTTCCTGAATGCATAATACCTCGGTAGCCCTACTCGACGTACCTACATCATGGCATGAAAACGTTTATAAAAGTCAGCTGCCGGCCTGGACACATACAATGGGGACGCCACAAAGCAGCCGGCTACATAGCGCGCATGTGCTTGATAGATATTATTATGCTAATATAATAGTGGCACACTCAATGGAGAACGACCTACTCCACTTTGATGGTCACAGGTATGGGGCTGGGAGCGGCTACTCTGTTGTGATTATTTTTGCAGTCATTTATAACATGAATCATACATCCAGTTAAATTTCCCGAATCTCCGACTTTCCCAAATGGATACTACTTAGGGACCTTCAATAAGCGAACCTACTTACAAATAAATCAAAAACGTTACAATATCTTTGGCAGTCCTTGCCTTTTGACCCAGTTTTGAAACAGGGGGGCGCTCGCACCTGCCTCAACGGACCCTTAGAAGGGTGCCGGGGTCAGTGACCCCACCCGAAGGTCAACGTACGATAGGGCGATGTCGTCGCCGAATTGGTGCAAATATTAAAGCAATTCGGTAGTTGCAAGTGAGATGCCTCTTGATCTAGTGGTTGCAGGTGCTTTTGATAAGTAACTACCATCCATAGACATCAGCATAGCATCAGGGGCATAGCCATGCCGCTACCTGCCGCCAGGAAGGAGCTCTCTCTATACCACGTTTAAAGAAGGACATAAGAGATCAGGAAACACCGCAGATGGGAAGTCGTTCCAGAGTTTGCAAGTTCGTGGACGCAATGAAAACTGAAAGCGAACAGTTCTGGACAAAATCGTTTCCAGGTAGGTACGGATGGACCCTACCGCGGCGTCTAGTAGTGCGATGGTAGAATGGTGGCACCGGCATGACGTCAAACAGCTCCTCAGAGCACTCTCCATGAAGGAGTCTGTAGAAGACGCAGAGGGAGGCAATGTCTTTCCGCCGTCTACAATTTGTCAGTGAGATTGGGATCGTCAGCAGCTGCCATGACACTGATGAAGATAGTGAATCTAGCAAGTCCTAAAGAAATTAACAGAGTGTGACTGCAACGTACGATGCATTAACAAGGTCATTATTGATGACTAATGCATTTGCATAAAATTAATGCAGTGAACGTGAAAGAGAAAACGCTTTCGGTACCGCTTCGGGATCGATGAAGCCCTGGAAAAGATTTACGGCTTTGATGTCGCAATGTTTGGTGATTCATCAAACCGATGTAAGGGGCCTCTCTTGCCCAAACAGGGTTAGAATGCTGAAATGCGGATATTTTTTTATTACTAAGGAAGAAAGACGAGCAGCGGCCCATCTGATGTTAAGCTGTTACCGCCGCTCATAGACTCTGCAATGCCAGGGGCACAGCTTAGCCGCTGCCTACCGAGAGGAAATAACTCTCTTTACGCCACGTTTGAAGAAGGACAAATCGTAGCGATTAGGAAACTCCGCGGCTTAAAGTGCATAAATAACGCAACGCATTCTAAACATTCTCATTGGGTTAATAATAATAATAATAACCCCCCTACGGGGTCACCTTGTCGTGGTGGGGGGGCTTACGGGGAGGCTTGCACTACTAAAATTGCTCTGAAAATCTTGACACCCTGAATAAACAGGAGACACTTTATGCCAATGTCACCTTGGCTACCCTCCCCAAACTAACGATCCCAAACCAACCCAATATGGAGAACAGTAGAAAGATGTATAATTTGCGGCCGCTTCCCGGGGGCTATCGCCGGGGCACACCTGGAGCCGGCGCTGGGTGTTTCAGCATGCAAACCGTCGGTGGCGAGGAGCTGAGCAGGCGGGCCCTCGCCGGGCATGAACCCGAAGATGTGGCAGCCGAAATCATTTCAAACCCACTATCACCTGTATCATCAACATATAGTCTATTTCCGTCCCCTAACTCATCACCCAACTCATTTAAAACAGGAAATCCATCATCCCGCTCAACAACAGTATCACCCGTGTCAGTAGATGTTGTGCAGGAGGCGACTGCTACTACGCCTGCACCCACTACTAACACAACAAGTACGCGAAAGAAATGGTCCAAAGAAATGAATAGATTCATATGGCGTACCTACCTCATTATCACAAACTTAGAACAAAATACGCAACGCGGTTATTTAGATGTGTTATACGAAAAATTTTCCGAACAATTCCCAAATGTAGGTGCTTCAAAACAACGGCTCGGGGATCAGCGTAGGGCTATAGTAAATAACAAACTATTACCACAAAGCACACTGGACGAAATTAGATTACAAGTCAGCGATTTTCTACAAAGCACACCTACACAAAATTATACTGCCAACTCTGGCGCTGGAGAAAGAATGAGATGGACAATTGATATGAACGAGACAATATTACGAAGCTATTTTGAATTAACAGAAATGGAAACAAATATGACAGCTTACAGGCAAAGACTACACGAACACTTTATTCAACAATACCCGCACCTCACACATATATCTGAACAAAGAATATCTGACCAGAGAAGAGCAATAGTTAAAAATAAATATATTAAAGACGAGAGAATACAAGAAATAAAGAAAGAAGTAGAAGAATACTTAGGAAGAACTCATACGCAACAAAATACACTAACAGATACCTTAACAACACCACAACAGTACACAACAGATACTCCACAGTGTAGTATAGAACAGACCACTACAGACACATCACAAAATCATAGAAGACATAGCTTGGACGCACAACAGCCAATAAACGATGTAATAGAAGACTACAATCAAAATACTCAGTCCAATCAGGCCATTGACCCAGAAGATAACCATATTGAAAAGAAATTTGACGAAATATTGAACATGTTTAATGGCACCGATCCCACATCCAGACCCCGCATTCCTAAACAAAAGACTTCACGGAAATTGGCTCTAATTATAAATTCTTTGAACAAGAACATACTACCAAAACACCTATCTGTGGATTCCGATTTTACCACCCTACAAACAATTCTTTACTCTGCTGCATACACTGCATCTATATGCAATGGATCTAAAATAAGCTCTAATGAAAGTAATAATACAACACCTAATTCCCGGAATAAGCCTAAATGGCAAAAAAGACTTGAACGTAAAATAGAAGTGCTGAGGTCTCAGATAGGACGGTTATCACAATATATTAACGGGAATAGAAGCCAAAAAGTAGCCAGCACAGTGGAACAAATAAAAGCAAAATATAGTATTCATGCAACCTATGAGAGCCCTAACACAGAAATGGAACATTTCCTGGACACATTAAAGCAGAAGTTAAATACTACTGCTAGTAGATTAAAAAGATATCTTAAATGTACAACTCGAAAACTACAGAATGCGACATTTAATAACAACGAAAAACACTTTTATAGACATTTAAATAACAATAGCACAATCAATGATAGTCGTACAGAATCAACAATACAAACTCCCTCAGCTGAAAACCTACACCAGTTTTGGGCCAATATCTGGGAAAATCCCGTAGTACATAATTCTGATAGTAGCTGGTTAAATTACATTAATGATACTATACATGTTCCAGAAATGAACTTTGACTTTATACCAGCCGAAACATTTATAGAGGTCATCAAACGCAGCCATAACTGGAAAGCACCAGGTACTGATAATATACAAAATTATTGGTATAAAAAATTCACCTGCATTTACCCATATTTACATAAACATATCAATAATTTTATACAAGAACCGAACACAATACCTAAATATATACTTCAAGGAGTTACATACATGATCCCCAAAAATAGTGATACAATAAACCCCGCTAATTATCGACCAATAACATGCTTACAAACCATTTATAAAATCTTAACAGCTTGCATAAGTGAAATAATATACAAACATATATCTGACCACAATGTAATAGCAGAAGAACAGAAAGGATGCAGAAAGTATAGTCAAGGGTGCAAGGAACAGCTAACGATTGACTCAATAGTAATGAAAGAAGCGTTTAGAAAAAGAAAGAGTATCCATACTATGTATGTTGATTACCGGAAAGCTTTTGACTCTGTTCCGCACAGCTGGCTATTGCACGTATTAAAACTTTATAGTGTCGATCCAAAATTAATTGCCTTTTTGAGCTCATCAATGCATCACTGGCAAACAGTCTTACAAATAAAACAAAACGGAATCTCTCTATGTACCGAACCGATCCGCATACAGCGCGGCATATTCCAAGGAGACGCCTTAAGCCCTCTTTGGTTTTGTTTAGCTCTCAATCCCTTATCACAATTATTGAAGGAATCGAACATCGGATACCCATTGAAACACAACAACAATTGCTATAGACTAAGCCACCTAATGTACATGGATGATATTAAGCTATATGCAACCAGTAAAACAGAACTTTTTAAATTAACAGATATAACTCACGAATTTTCTAAAGACATACACATGCAGTTCGGTATAGACAAATGCAACGTTCATTCTATCCATCGAGGTAAATTAGAAATGAATGCATATACTCTAGAAAGCGGAGATCAAATTACACCCATGGATGAGAATGCAACATATAAATATTTAGGATTTCACCAAGCTCGACAAATACAACAAAAACAGGCTAAAATAGAACTAAAACAAAAATTCACACGTAGACTACACCAGATACTTAAAACTCAATTAAATTCTAGAAACACTATAAAGGCAATTAATTCATACGCTATCCCGATTTTAACTTATTCTTTTGGAATTATAACATGGTCACAATCAGATTTAATTACCCTACAACGCAATATTAACACAACAATGACAAAATACAGGAAACACCATCCCAAGACATGTACTCAGAGGCTGACGCTGCCACGAAGCGAAGGCGGGCGAGGCATCATTGACATCGTAAATCTACACAATAAACAGATCTCTGCTCTAAGGAAATTCTTTCATTGTAAATCTGAAGACTCTCAGCTACACAAATCAGTAACAACAATAGACATAAAACTTACTCCTCTAAACCTACATGATACCAACACTCAGAATAATGAAACTATCACAGATAAACAGCAGAAAATACACGACTGGGCCGAAAAAGCGCTCCACGGAAGACACAGAGCCGATCTCAGCCAACCATTCGTCGACAAAGATAAGTCGAACGCGTGGCTGCAGAGAGGTGAGCTCTTCCCGGAGACTGAAGCATTTATGCTTGCTATACAGGACCAGGTCATAGCTACTCGTAATTACCGAAGACATATAACGAAAGAACTACAATCGGACACCTGTAGGTTCTGTAACAGTGCCCCTGAAACTATACAGCACATTACTGGCGCTTGTAAATGTTTTGTGCAGTCCGATTACAAGCACCGGCACGACCAAGTGGCTTCTATCATCCACCAATACATAGCACACCAACACCATTTCATCTCAAACAAGGAACCATATTACAAATATTCACCATCAACCATATTAGAAAATAATCATGTAAAGATATATTGGGATCGAACCATCCTGACTGATAAAACGATTCATTTCAACAGACCCGACATTACAGTTTTTGACAAAATTAATAGAACAGTATATATAATTGATGTTGCTATACCGAATACACATAATCTTCAATCTACCGTATCTGAAAAAATTGCTAAATATCGAGACCTTGCAATAGAACTGAAAACACAATGGCGCGCTCAAAACGTTTATATCATCCCCATAGTAATTTCAACTACTGGCGTAATACCCGATATCCTTAATCGTAGTATAGAAGCACTTCACATCCCCCCATCTATAATATTTACCCTTCAAAAAGCCACAATATTGAACACCTGCAGAATTACCAGAAAATTCCTGTCATCTGGAGCTACACCCTTACACCCTATTGCGCTTGACTAAGGTCCGCGTAGTAAGGATAATACCCATTTTAAAAATGGAGAAAACAAGATGTTTAAGAAATAATAATAATAATAATATGTTTAATAATATTATATTAACAAAAAAATCATTATGCAGGACACAGAAAATTTAATAACCGAGCTAATTAAAATATATTGACTATAGGTGATGGCCTTCTGCTCCACCAATAGCCGGGTTATTGTCGGGCTATGCCTATCATCGCAGTAATTTAGTGAAAAGAAATATACTAAGTCGATCGACAAATAAATGAATAACACTCCCATATGGCATCCAGGCTCCGCTGCCTAGTGTGCGAAGGGCGTCATCGTATCAAGCCCTCTAATCACAATACTTCGACAACCGAATCCAATTCGGTAAATACTTTGTCTCTTTCTTACCTAAACGATGTGAAGGCTGTCCGCACCGGAAAGGTCTTGGACGTGTTATGAAGGGGGGCTCAATCGATAACGCGTAATAAAGGGCTCAAACGAGCGATGGAGGCGACGGCACGGATGAGCGGCGCGGGCGCAGGCGTGGCGTGGCGTGGCCACTCGACACTTACGCCGGCGGACCGGAGCGAGTGCGTTACCAATGTTACCATTAACCACTGAAGAAGTGGGTCTTGGCCTCGACCACTGACTGTGACAGCTCTTGACATTCATGACCACAACGTATTTAAAAGATTTGAAGTTCTGGTGGATTTACATTTTTTGCTCTCCTGCTCCTTTTACACGAAACGACTTACCAGTAAATGCACTAGCTACCATACCCTTGCCAAACTAAAGCTGAAGACAGAAAAGAGTCACACTGATGTGTCCCGGTCCGTCTCGTCTCCATTTGACGGAGAAACTGATATATCATATGATATTGGAACTTGCTAAAATATCTCCTGAAGACATAAATTGATTGCTAAGTAAGTATGTACTATCGAACTGCAGTTTCTGGCACTCTGTGGGTTCATAAGTACTTGTACCTAGGTACTCTGTTATGGGTTCTAGGTACCTGTTACGGCGCCCGGTGGAGCGGCACGGCGCCTGCTACTGTTAACTGTTGTATTAGATTGATTGGAATTCATTATTCTAACTCGTTAATTGCACCGTCAAAGAGTTACCTACTTACGTTCTGGTGGTGGCGTGTCTCGGTTGAATCATTTGTATTAACACCCAGACTCAAAGGGTCGGCAAAGAGTTCTGATGAGATTCAGTTGTAGGCGTCCTTGGGTTAGTAACCGCTTACAATCAGGCCGCCAGACATTTTGTCACCCTAGTGGCATAAAAAATCAAGTCAAGTGTTCAAAAAGTTCGTTTTCCATTTACACTCGAGTCAGACTAGATTTTTTTATCTATAAATACCCCTTTCAAGCTTTAAAGATAAATCAGTATTTATTTATACACCGCATTTTATCAACAGAACTGTGAAAACAGTGATATCGGCTTTACAAAAATCCCCGTCGGTCTACGCCTATTTCTTTTCGGTTGTATCTTAAGTAGTGTTGTCTTAGAGGATTATGTGATTTAAGGAATAGAGGTGTATACCATCTACCTAGCTTTTACGCATTAATTTGCATTCTATTACATATATCTTGGCCTAATAGAGTTGTCCTGCTCTACTATTCTACCGCGAAAGAACCCATTGATAGCCATTTCAATCTTTTACCTCGCAGGAGAAAATTGCAAAACCAACAGTCCAGTGGGGCATGCTGTAAACATGTGGACGTCACTACCCACCAATCGACAGCACAGTCTCCTCTGTCATTGTCAATGATAGAGCTCCACTCTATCTTTTTGTCCCCTCACCCCTCCAACGGTGTTCTGGAAGAGATCGCTCAAAACGTCACTCATAACGTAAGTCCACCTAAATTGTACAACAAAGGTATGTTCTTTGTCTATGAGTCATGTCATCGTCATCCACCTGCAAACGTCCACTGCTGGACGTCATTTGGTGTCACCACGCTTGGCAGGCGAGTTGGTAACAAAAGTAAGTTTTATTAGTCTAGTACCTATGTAAACGCTGATGCCATTTTCCTGATATTTCCTTAGGATGAGATGAACCCATCTCAATCGGATATGACTATTCGAAATCCGGAAACCACACGGACGTACTTTGTCCAGTTCTAAGTAATTTTTTTGGTTCAGAGTAACTGTCTCTAGATGTGGAAACCCCACTTGGCGCTAGTTAGCAAACAGTACCAGTGTTACGTAGATAGACTAAGCTAACACCAACAGCGGCCCCATAGAAGGCGAGGCGCATGCACGCGGCCGCTCCCGGCTGAGTAAACTGCCATGCAGATAACAAAGGGCTTGTTCGGTGATGAGTAGAATGGACACGCCTTTTTGTATTATTGTTAAACACTGTAACATTCTCATCAGGCAAATGGGCTGGGATTGGTTGAAATAAATCGTTATACTTAGTAAGTTATGCGTCAAACATCCTCCGTGGCATAAATAAAGCGCGGGCGATCCGAAAGCTGCGGTTTCGTTTCTCTGATGATGATGATGATACGGAATCATGTTCTTCGTCATCAGCCTTTCAGTGAAGTCCACTGGTGGCTTCTTCAATTGTTAGCTTCTTTACTCTATACCTACTTCTCTTTAGCTTCAGATTCTTATACTAGTAGTCAGAAAAAAGCGCGAAAAACAGAAAATAATACAAGCAACACTTTTCTCCATACCACAGAGTAAGAATAAATGAAAGAGTACAAAGTCCGAACAGCTGGTGATGCATATTAATGTTTGTGTCTTTACGCTTGTGTCGGTATTCAATTAACGCAGTTGATTTCTTTGTAAATAAATTAAAATATCATCAAATACAACTGCAGTGATGCATTATGTCTTGTTTGTATGTATTCTCATTCAACACTTTAAACTAGGATGATTATCTAGTGTTTAAATACGAACTGTATACAATCGCACTCTTTCTCAGTGGGCAAAGTGTTGGTAGAAAAAAAAATCTGTGCAAAAGTATCACTATTTCTTTTTTTATATTCCATTAAGGTGGCAAACAAGCCTATAGCCCACCTGATGTTAAGTGGTTACCGCAGACCATGGACGCCTGCTACACCAGGGGCATCACACGCGCGTGTCCCACCAAAACCGATGCAGATACAGCACACACCCAACAAGCTCCGGAAACCTACTCACCGATAGAAACACGACCCCGAGGTCATTTAGCAAATTCTAAGTAGGTATAGGTGGTAGTACTTCTCCGGGCGGGCGGCTCATTTCGGCCAATTGTTATAAAATTATTAGGCAACCGACGGCATTCGACTGTAAAATGTATCAAAATCGACAGATAACTCCTTAAGAAATGTTGTAGTATGTAGTACGTAGGTACGAGTAAATACTCGTACCTACATACTTATGTCATAATTAATGATCTACACAGGCGAAACCCGAGCCGCATCAGAGATCAAGGCGCTCGGTTACCGCCATACAGTTGCATACATCTAATGAAGACGCTCCCGGCCGCGGCGGAAGAGGAACCGCAGGTGTCCGGTTACTTGTTATGCGCTTGCGCATTTGTGCGTATTGGCCGAGTGGCAAGGGGCCTTTATAGATCTTTGCGTATCGTGGTAAATGTTATTGCATTCCTTAAGGTTTCCTATTAAATGCGTTCAGAATGATCTCTTTCGGCTACGACTTGATATTTGAAATATTCAATCGAGCCGAAAGAGCTTAATTTAAATAATAGTACTATCCTACTAATAATACTACTATCAATAGTAGCGCGCACCAAGAGGTTCAGTTCCTCGTTCTTGCCCCGTGCCATTAAGTCATGGAATGCCCTTCCAGCTCATGTATTTCCTTCCTCTTACAATCCTGGGTTCTTTAGGCGGGGCGTGAAACGGCATCTCAGTGGGCCTTCAGGTAGGGATTGCAATCCGGTATCATTTTCAATCCGGCCGGATTTTACCGGATTGACGCTAATCCGGCCGGATCCGGTCGGATCCGGCCGGATTATAAAGTTGCTTAGGGCCTAGAATTTAGTGATTTTTAGTTTTGATAATACATAAAAAGAAAAATAAAATATGTATTTATGGAATATAAAACCACTTTTAATGATATTTTTTGGTATTAATTGTAATTTTTGGTATTATTTGTACTAAATGAAATTATGAAACTATTCTAAATTTGGTGTCTAATTAATTTACAAATATCGAAGCAATAGCCTAAAGTATAACTTTCAAGTTTCTAGCTCTGAAAACGACTATACTTATACTTTCATATATCTTTTCATCCCCCTTTCGAATCGACAGACTAGGGTATAAGTCTGAAGTTCCTAGCTCGAAAAGTGACGATAATTCCATCGAACGTTTCACCACCCCCTTTTCAACCCCTATAAAAGTTAGAGAGCTAGTACGCTGTCGTAGGATATTTTTATATAATTTTAAGGGGAACAATTCACACGCGCCGGAAGCTTAAAAAATTAAGTAACTTGTCCCGTTTTTCCAAAATTTCCCTTCTCTGTTCTGCTTATTATTGATCATAGCGTGATGAAAAGAATATTTTCTATAACGAACATACAGACAGACAAAAAAATCTGATTGCATTTTTGGCATCAGTATCTATCCCTAATCATCCCCTGTTAGTTAATTTGAAAATATATTTAAGGTACAGAATTGACCTCTCTACATATTAATAATTATAAGTAGAGATAATAACGTAAGTAATCAGCCTCTCACTTATTGCTGTAAGTATCTGAAGGTACTTAAGTAATAATACTATTAAACTCTTATTAAATAAGGCTCTGCGGCACGTCTAGCGATTCGCGTTCGCGTATTTTTGGCTCTGCCGGATCCGGCACCGGATCCGGCGCCGACCCACCGGATCCGGTAGGCCAAAAAACACGCCGGATCCGCCGGATTACCGGATCCGCCGGACCGGATTGCAATCCCTACCTTCAGGGTAAGGGCGACAGGCGCGGTGGGTATGCCCTATTGTGCCTGTCGACCTAACATTTGGACCTCACGGCCGCTTACCATCAGGTGGAGTGAGATCATCCTGAATGCTCTTTTTTATAAAAAAAAAATCCATGTCTAGAAGATCAAGTAGTGACTTTTGACCAATCACATTGTTCTCATATTACCCTCCACCCCAATATTTCTTCATCTAACGTTGGCAATGGAATATTCTGCAATTTACCTAGAGATACAAATATACACCTAAACTTAACTAATATTTACAAATGCTTAATGACAATTTAAAACGAGGGTCGTTGTGGCAGTGACCCCAGGATGCTGGCTGCGTCGCTCAATGGCTAGCGAGATGCGCGAGGAACGAGATAGCTCTGGCATTGCATATTCTTAAAGAACATTTTCTTTTCTTTGCACCTAAATGTAAAATATTGAATCTTTCAGCGGATGTTTATCACATTGTCTTTACATGACATACGAAACTGACAGGATATGTGACGACGCAACAAGGACACGCCTGTTTGGCTGTTATCAGAGGCGCGACAGTCACGACTTGACCTTCTCGCCTCTAACCCACTGAAATAACTTATTTGACATCGCATTTGTGATTAGAATACACACCTCGTGTCGTGACTAATTCATTTACACAACTTATAGGTACCTATTTACCGAAAGCCGATATTCCATTGCCAGCTGATACTAAATAAGCTTAGCTTAGTGGTCGTGACCCACATCTCCACAGCTTCTTGAGAGAGGGTGCTGCTCTCCCTTTTTATCAGGGGGCAGGGAGATCCTTCCACCCCCCTACAGTCCGGTGATGATGACAAGGCCGCCTTGTCTCATTGTAGATAATTAGGAGAAATAAAAAAGGCAGTAAACGATAAAACCCTCTAAATTGTACCTACTACAAGATCTCTTTATTACCTTTTGCTGTACCTAAACATTTGTATAAAATATCTATGTATCATGTTTCCAGTTATCGCGCCCAACTTAAATGGCTTCCCATACGTCAGCGTAGAAATTCTCGTATTCTCTGTCTTCTCTTTAATATATTATTTAATCCTTTGGCCCCCTCTTACCTCAAAAACCATTTTCAGCTTTTATGCCAATCTCATGACCTATCTCTCCGTTCTTCTAACAACCTTCAACTCTCTGTCCCTCTTCACCACTCCAATTTCTTTTCTCAGTCCTTCACTGTGCAAGCCATCCGGCTGTGGAACGCTCTGCCCAGTAAGATTAAATCGTCGCAGACTAAGGAACTGTTCAAGAGGAGAGTACGTGAACACCTTTTGAATCATTCCGCTTAGCTTGTATAATTGACACTTAAATGCCTGACTAGTTTATTTATTTATTGTTTATGATTTGTATGTATATTATCTATATGTATATATATGTCTATATATGTATGTATATGTCTATGTAATGTTTATAATTTAAGTAATATTTTAAGTACATGGTATATATTTGTCTATTTATGTACGATATGTATATGTCTCTTATATGTTTAAGTATATTATACTTACTTTATTTAGCATATTTCCATATATTAGTTTTTTATATAAATAATGTATTTTCTTTTATTGTGTTTCCATTTGTACACTCACCGCACAACAAATCTGCTCTCTGCATGACCCAAGGGTTGACTGGTAGAGAATGCTCCTAGCATTAAGTTCGCCTTTTGTACCATTTTGTGCAATAAAGTTTAGTAAATCTATCTATTTACAATTTCTTTTAGTGGAGATCCATAAATAAAGTTTAGAAATTTTAGTCTCGAACATGTGTTGACAATTTGTTTTTTTTATCCGGTGGAAAATCACTTTTAAGGAGCCTACATAAACAACATGGCGTCAAACGGAGTCCCAATACGTACTCTCTTATATGTAGTTCCTGTCCTTGAAATACCATTATCTTTACCGCGGCACTTCAGCCGCCTGTTAACACTCCATAAATCGGATATAAAAACAACCAATAATAACTATAACATGAGTACCCGCTGTAAAACTACTGGATTTAGATACTGAGCAACGATCACTATTTACCTACTATGATATCGGGATGAGTCGAATGTTATAGACAGTACGCGATAAATTGTCTGAAAGATATAAGATTTTATAGATATTTTTAGCTTCTTGTGGAGTGTTCATCTATAGCGCGATAGTTAGGTTCATAATTGGCTGAATTTAAAAAATATGTATATATACGTAAAATATATATGTTGTAGTATCGTAAAGTAGAGTCAAAGTCAAAAGTCAGATAAGACTTCAGTCTGGTCAATTTTCACGGCGAGACTTGAGTTTGGGTGTTCTGGCAGAAATTTGCGTGTTGTAGAAGATGCGCCAGCCTCGTTGTCATTATTTATTTTTTGTTAAAAAGGAGAATGATTGTAGATGAACATAGCCCTTCTGATATGAAAATTTCGTTATCATACGTATCTATATGGCGAATTGCCACCAAATTAAAATATTGCCCTGCAGTTACGTTACTGGTTTGATGTGTACTGTCTGTCACATATGAAAAATTATACCTAAAGCCATCAAGTAAAAGTGTTCCCCTCCATTAGTCAACGGTTCTGCTTGAAGGAAACGAAGACACAATTAATAGTAGGGCCCTTTAATGGGTCAGTGGGTCCGTGCGCCGGCGCACGTCATCGCAGCATTTACATAAGGGCCCGTTAGCACGCCCAGTCACGGGGAGCGTCACCGTGCGATGAATGGCTAATTAGAAAGGGCCACCGAAATTGCACTTCTAACATAGAAGATACGTTTAATATCTGGCTCGGTGGCTCAATTGGTAGTCTGCCTTCTGAACCAATGGTCGTGGGTTCGATTCCCACCCGGGGCAAATATTCGTGTGATGAACATTTGTGTTTGTTCCGTGTCTGGGTGTTTATATTTGTATTTAATAAGTATATGGTACCTTCGCTGTTCTACAAGTGCTTAAACTACTTGATTTGGGATCAATGCTATGTAATGTACATATTATATTGTCTGATATATATTAATTTAATAAACACAATGACTTTTTTATAGTAGCTAGACATAATGGCTTCCCTACGCCTGATGGAAAGCGTAGGGAGCCTGAAGAGAAGTCCAAGTCGCTGTGACAACGGGCAAGTACCTAATTGGGTCAGTTGCCATCGCCATGCCGGTCCAACCCTAACCCCCCACAAGCTATGTGACATGACAAGGTTATCCTCATAGTGTGCATACAATTTTGCCCTCAAATGGCGATTTTATCACATTTCGTCAACAAATAAACAATGTACGAGTGCTAATACTTGACGATTCACACTTACCAGTATCCTTTCAATTCCATTCAACTCAATTAAAGTACCTATTTACTGCTTAAATGGTGCAGCGAATTCAAACGAAAAGTATCAATTAGCACTTACAAGCACGCTGTAAACTGTAGCAGTGATTACCCGTAGCTCTTTATCCCTGGCCGCGCCGTAAATCAATCGGGACCCGGGACTCTTTGAAGTCGAGTCCAGCCCGCGGCGCAGTATGGCACGCATCTTATATTTTATGTTACACCAACAAAATGTAACAATGTGGGCTTTAAAGCTTTTCAACTATGATATTTTTGTCCATGCCTGTCCTTGGCATGATTTGGGAGCTTACAATAGCAATTGATATTTATTTCTTTACAGATCGATACTTTAATAGTTCGGTGCTCGTTGAAGATGTTTGAACATATTCTACCGGAACCGATCGCAGTACACGGCGCCGTCCTCGAAGTTGTTCAAAAATATGTATACCTCGGGCAGACACTGCAGTTAGGTGGAAACAACTTTGAGGACGAGGTGAATAGGAGAATTCAGCTAGGCTGGGCAGCGTTTGGGAAATTACGTCGAGTCTTTACATCGTCGATCCCACAGTGCCTAAAGACGAAAGTCTTCGAACAGTGCGTCCTACCGGTTATGACATACGGAGCCGAAACGTGGACATTAACGGTACGGCTAGTCCACAAGCTAAAGGTCGCTCAGCGAGCTATGGGAAGGGCTATGCTCGGCGTCTCTCTGCGGGATCGAATCCGAAACGAGGTGATCCGGCAGAGAACCAAAGTCACCGACATAGCTCAACGAATTAGTAAGCTGAAGTGGCAGTGGGCTGGCCATATTAGCCGCAGAACCGATAACCGTTGGGGTAAACGAGTTCTGGAGTGGAGACCGCGTCTCGGCAAACGTAATGTAGGACGCCCTCAGGCCAGGTGGAGTGACGATTTGCGCAGGACGGCTGGCAAGTGCTGGATGCGAGAGGCCCAAAATCGATCATGGTGGCGAACATTAGGAGAGGCCTATGTCCAGCAGTGGACTGACACGGGCTGATGATGATGATGATGAAGATGTTTTACTAATGGATAGTGGGAAGATCTTAGATAGCTGTCGAGAACAATGTTATGTACTTCATAAATTATTATTTGATAGAAAAATTATATCAATTTGTTTGTTTGCATAATTTAGCTATACCTAATCCAAATGTGGTTCTTTTAATGCTGGTTTACAAGAAGATTAAGAAGTCACCATTGTTTAAAATGACTCATTTATCATACCTATAACAAAGACGAAGAATCTACAATAAAATCGTACTTATTCGTAGGTCTCCTATTGAAGAGGTAATTGTTATTGGCTACTTGGAGGATATCTGAGAGATATTACCACGATACACGTCTGACAACAAACACAATAACAATCATTATTGAATGCGACGTGAGTTGCATGCAAATAATGCAATTTGTGACCCCTTGTTAAGACTTGTTACTTGGATACATTTGTGCACTTTTCCATTTAGTTCCGTCATCGATCACGAGCCATTTAAATTGTGAAGTTTGTAAAATAATCAGGATTAATTTCATATTCTTTCGGGCGTTTAGAAAGAATGGGGAATGATCGTGCAGTGAAGCGAGCGTACGTGGGATGGCCAAGTGGCCCACGGCCGGTGGGCCGTCCCAGGTATCGCTGGGCCAATGAAGTCCAAAAGTATTTGCGTAAGCTGAGAGCTACCTTGGTGGGCACCTAGGTAGCTCTTAATCAATGTAAACTATTTTGTCACCTAACCTTGTTTGGTAAGTCGCTTCACTGGTCTATGAGAAGCTGAAATTGGAATAAATCCCTTAGTGAACTCTTACGACACCCACGGGAAGAGATAGATCTGTGATTGGTATTCCTTATCCGTCATAGCACGGATACTTGTTACTACTAAGCGTCCTTGTCACGTAACGCATTCCGCGAAGCCTGCGCGACGCAGCAGACAGGAATGCGAACTGCCTCGCATTAGGACGGGCTGTGCAATGCACGTGGGCGCATCAACTGTAATGGACTTTCCAAACGGGAGGTGAAATTAGGCTTATGTCCTGTCTATCTGTGTCTTATGGGTGTGAAATTGGGCTAACCGTGTTTGAGAAATCGGTGAGGACATAAGTCAAAACTTAGCAGAAGGCTGATGGTTGAATTTTGCTAAGATTTTCAGCGTTACATGTTATGCAGTTGTTTTAATAGACCTAACTTATTTTTTGCATTTTGTAGAAGCGTTTTTGGGCGAGTTCATATTTAAATTTAATTGTTATACCTTTTTGTATAATTTACACATTATGAGGGATAAAAACATGTAACGAGTCGAGTATTGAGTTTAAATGTGAAGAGATATAGAGGAAGATCGAAAAAGGAATGAATGGAGTGAGTGACAAATGATATGCATGTCAAAGGTGTGAGTGTAGAGATGCTATGACGGCTGAGAGATGAGATTGCAATGGAAGAAGAAAACATTTTGTGCCGACTCCACTTAGAGCGGGATAAGCCCAGGAGAATGCTGATACCTTTTTGTGTAATGTATGCCCTCGTCCTCACATTCCGGCATCTGTTGCAGCGTGAGGGCGGCGGAGTGCAGAGTGCCATGGTATGGTCGGCGCGCGGAGGGTGCGCGCGGGCGCCGCGCTGCTGCTGGCCGCGGTCGCAGTCGCCGGAGACGTCATCTTCAGGGTGCCGGAGGTGCTGGTCAGTATCATCATCCATCATCATTCATCATCAGCCTGTAAAAATCCACTGTACATAGGTCTCCTCCAATGGTCACCACGCTTGCGGTTTGGTGCAGTTGGTTTTATTTCCTCGCAGGCAAACGCTGCTGCCCGTTTCTTGATTCCCTTAATACCTAGTCTTCTATGACACCAAAGGAAAGAAGTGTGATGGAGCTACTTATTCTAAATCCGGAAACTAAGCGGACAACAACACTGTTCATCATCATCATCAGCAGCACTGTTCACTAGGTTACAATTAGTCAATGAGGAATACAAATGATTGTAGTCTTTATTGTAGCGCAGAACGAGCTCACTTCGCTTGACGGAAAGTTTCCTCTTGTACCTAGGTAAGTACTTGGTATAAGAACATAACGATACAATTTCCTAATTACCTAATTAGAACTCGGAATCTTCGATACGTAATTCTTCAATATGTAAGTAAGTAAAAGAGTTTTTATTAAGCCCAGCTACTATTTTCACATCGGTATCCTATGAGAGAGTGGAGTAATTCCTGATAAGGCAATCAACGCTGTTGCAAGCCTGGTCCTACCACTCAAATTCTACTGCTGTGTACTATTGGGTTTTAAGGACATGAAATGTTCAGGATTCAACGCGCACATATCTTTTCACGGTAGGACTCATTATGTCCTATGATGCAACGCCAAAGCTTAAGCGCTCCTGTACACGACGCCGCGTCGATGCCGCGTGGTTACCGCCTCGATATCTCGCTGCTATTTTCTATACATCATCATCATCATCAGCCCACATCAGTCCACTGCTGGACATAGGCCTCCCCAATGTTCGCCACTTCGATCGGTCCCGGGCGTCTCGCATCCAGCACTTGCCAGCCGTCCTGCTCAAATCGTCACTCCACCTGGCCTGAGGGCGTCCTACACTACGTTTGCCGAGACGCGGTCTCCACTCCAGAACTCGTTTACCCCAGCGGTTATCGGTTCTGCGGCTGATGTGGCCAGCCCACTGCCACTTCAGCTTACTGATCCGGAACTTTCTGTACATGGTCCATAGTTATCATTGGGGGTTTATCTTCTTCTTCTATCTTCTTCTTCTTCTATATCTTCTATCTTCTTCTTTTATATATCTTCTTCTTCTTCTTCTATATACATATACATATAATAAAAATGTAACGAATCGCTGTCTGTACATGGAAGATATATGTGAAAAAATATTATGGGAGGCCTTTATTAATGCAATAGTACCCAAAACAATGATTTTTGGAATTTTTGTCTGTTTGTCGGTTTGTCTGTATGTTTGTGCACGCTAATCTCAGAAACCGCGTATCCGATTAAGATGCGGTTTTCACTAATATATTGCTGGAAGCTTCCCTTAACATTTAGTGTTTGTTTCATGTTAATCGGTCTATAAATAAAAAAGTTACGCCGATTTAACTAATCACGTCGAGCGTGCTGTACGTTTGCGCGGGTATATAAAGCGCGCCGAGATCTGCGCCGCGCCAGCCGCGCCGCTGCCAGCTGCCAGGCACTGGGGGTCATTAAAATCTCTACCCAAGAAACTATTCCACGCGGACGAAGTCGCTGGCACAGCTAGTCTGTACTAAGGCTGTATGTTGTCCAGGTGCGCCACGCAGCCGCATCCAAGCCGGTGGGCACGGGGCGCGCCAACGCCACGGGCGTGAACAAGTCGGAGCAGTGGCGGGAGGACGATGGCCTGCTGGAGGTCCGCTACGAGGAGTACTTCGTGGAGCACGACATCTCCACGGCCGACGCGCGCCGGGCGGCCGCCGAGCTGAAGCTTGAAGATGGTGAGTTTATTCGAAATGGCTTTCATCATCATCATCAGCCCACATCAGTCCACTGCTGGACAAAAAATGGCTTTGCTTGACTGCAATTCACCTGATGGCACCTGATGATAAGTGATATCGCAGTATAGGTACGATAGAGCGCACTCACCTAGCAAAAACCTGTTCAAGCTAATTCTCTGTCAGTACATGTTTTCCACCTTCTTGAAGTATAGGATCCTTTAAACGAAGCGTGAACAAGTGACAGCATGGCTGTGGTGACTGGAAACGGAAGTTTCTCGCCATTTGACAGAATGACTTGAGCATCCTTTCCTGCTTTCCATCAGGCGAGAGGAAGCCACTATGCTGAACCAAAGTAAAATAAAGCTCTTTCCTTGAACACCGGAATGTTAAAATTGACGGATGCTAGACCGTTCCCACTATGAAAATAGAGGCAAAACGCGCGCTGTGAGAGCTGGAACTTGCACCTTGAAACGGTGCCTATTCGTCATATCCCTGCTTGTGTGTGCTAGTGTCTAGTTCTGTGTGGTTTTAGAGTCACGTATTTTTAATCACTACAATGGCGGGCCAGACAGCTTTGTTATCGTCGCCCCACAGATAGGGTAGCAGGAAACTCCCACCCTTATGCGAATAGGGCGCGGAAGCCGAGGGTCTGCGTGGCGCGGATCCCTCGCCGGCGAGGGTAGATCAACGGGCGAACAGAATTACCCGTTTCCTGAGCTGATCATCCGATTTCATAGATACCGTGATGGAGTTGTTCATTTATTACGTAGCCTATGGGCGAGTGAAGGAAAATGAAAAGGAAAAGTAAGGCAAGAGTTGTGACTCGAGAAAACTGCTTTCCGATGTACGGGATTATATCACCGCCAAATTGTTGACTCTGGGTTGCTACTGAAAAAAGTTTTGACAGAAAAATTCAGTTCTTGATCTTTGGCGCCCTTGTGATCTTAAGAAAATATTATGCTGTGAAAATATGAAACTCGATAGATATTATACAATCAAGGGACACAGTAAGTACTTATATCGTAAATGACCAGGCAGTAAAATTAATTGCAAAACATTGCACGGTCTTAATAAATCTATTTTAGTTTGCACACTTCGTTGCACATCAAATAGTCCACCACAATTTTCTTATTATTCTCAGTTCTACAAGGTCTCCTGAATTAGATGTTAAGTCATTCAGTTAATGGCTGATTTAAAAGAAGTAGGTAGTCTACCGCTAGAGACCTGATTATTCTAGATCAAACACGTCGTCCCGTTATAAAAACTAGTAATTTACCACATCTACTCAAGTGGAGTTAAACTGATTAAAAATTGCTTAACAATTGGAGCATTATTAGATTGGACAATTGGCTATGCTACGGTTTCAATTTGTTATTAGACTAATTGTCCTTATATTGAAACGAGGGCTCATTTTCATCTTCTTGGTTTTTTCGTCTCCCTGCTCAGGAGCCAAAGAAATATCCGTTGAGGTTACTGTATGGGAATGCGATGGATGCACAATAAGTAATCATCACAAAATTTAAATCTCCACAGATAAGGCGACCGTTTAATGCGTAATAAACAATGCGTTTCGTGTATTGTTTTTTTTTATTAACATAATTTTCCTTTGAATTAATAAGAATTAAGAATTAATTCACTGGCTGCCTGATTGTGTTATAATTGCTTTTACTTTACTTACATATGTATGTTGGAACACACATAATAGATTATAGTCTAGATTATATTATGGGCAGAACATGTCTCCTGGCGTTCTGATATAATAAAAAGGTCTGATATAATAACATTAGACGATATCTCTTGTAGCCAAAAGTGTGGGAAGGTGTACGCCGCGATGGGGCGATGACGTTTAAGGGTGGTTAACACATGGATGGTTGAGGAAGCCTACGTTCAGCTGTGGACGGCATGGCTGATTTTCACTACCTATACTTTGTTTCACTGCGTCCATTACACGAAATTGGTAAAATAACATTTCACCTACATTAAAATCGACCGTGGCCTTGCAAATTAGATAAGGAATTTCCAGGAATGGTCGCTTAAAAGAATCGCCAGAAACGCCGCCCGCTGACCCTCGGGAGCAATTCAAGTGTGTCGTCACCTCAATTAGGTAGCTTAGGCTAATTAGGGCCTGGATTAGACGGGAATCAGGTTACCCATGCTAATTGGGTTACCTTGAAAAACTCATGTAGGTAACTAGAAGACGAAAGCGTTGTTATTGTTTAATTGTTTCGTCAGAATCGTCAAACCAATGCAGCATGAGAGATAACAAAGATGTATGGAGATGGATCTGAGGAAAGGTTACTTTTTATGCCTTTAAAAAGGTTTACCTCAAAAAACTGAGCCATCCCATTTTTAAAAAGCGCCCTTTCACGCCCTTGTCTTTAACATACATTATCTCATATTATTGTTGACAGGTCAGTACAGGTTTTTTTGTCAATCATACTAGCGTGCTTGTAAAGTATGTCAGACTCAGTAGCCTGATGCTAAAGTGAATCGCACTCAAGCGCAAACTCAATTTGAATAAAAAATTATCATGATTGATTGCATTACAATAAAATCTTAGTACCTACTTACCTATAGCCTATAGTCGGTAATATCGTCGATAAAGGTAGATTCACTCATTACTAAGGTTTAACTGACTGTCTAGTTTTGCTGCAGACCATAGTTATTTTCACAGCATAGATCAAAAGCACAGGAAAAGCTAATCCAGCTGTGCAATAATAGATTTGAGAAAACACTTTAGATTACTAGTCGAGTTCCCAGTAACGATATCGGGGATTAGTTCGCCATTTTGAAACGAACATTTTATTGCATGTTGAAATTCTGGAGCAATAGGAGTTTAGTCGTTAGTCTGGCCCGGTGGCTCATTTGGTCCCCCTGTGACACCTCTGTGTGTCTCTTCCCGTGGTTGCCCTAAGAGACGACAAAGGGACTTTTTAAATGATAAAGGGCTTCTTAAGATTTGAGCTTCTCAACGTTAGGTTCATTCGGCGCAACTCCCGTAAAGAGACTTCCGTCGTGTTTAGCCATCTGGCCAGGCATAGCAAAAGGAACCAACAAATGATTGATTTCTCCTACCCATTCCATCAGACTACAACTAGAAGACACTACACTGTGGCACCTTATAAAACTACCTTTAAACTTTTTTTTATACCACTAGGGTGACGAAATTGTTGCCAGCCAGATGGTAAGCGGTTTCCCCAACCCTTAGACGCCTGCAATGCCAGAGGCATCGCATGCGCTTTGCTTTACCCTGGTATACCTGCATTATAATAACACGGCGCACTTTAGACCGAACCCTTAAATGCCCAGTTACATCTCTATTGTGCAATGTTAGGCCCTCGTAATTCCTGTGAGATCCCGCGCTAACTAGAGCAGTCGCTTGACGGACCAATTAGTAATTCGTTTGTGCTCGCGAGGCCGGCGTGATGTCGTTGCGATAATAACAGAATATTAATTGATTAGGTAGCCAAGGTCAACGCTCCTCATTGTTTCTCTCTTCCAAAATCTCTGCAACAGTAATGCAGTTCGATAACTTGAAAGACAAGAAAATAGAGAATATCTTTATTCTTAAAGACTTAAAACAAAGTCTGAGGAGATAGGTATCAAGTTGAAATTGAAATCAGAATGGTGATTAGGTTTAAGCTGTAAATACAATCCATGTCAATTTCACGCACGAGTCTTTCGCGGGAGTACCAAAAGTACAGGGAAGCACCTATAGACAGAATCTGGTAACAACTTCCTTCTTGTTACTTTCGGTCTGTTTCTTTACTAGTAAAGGAACAATCCGAAAATGGTATTAATATTATAATATTATGTCACTCATAGTGTGTAGCTGATGTTATAGTGTACGAGTATACGATCGAATGTTTACGTATAAAACTCACCCATGAAAGTCCCTAACAGCTCACCGCCACCGGGCTACGGATCCAACGTTAAGTCCAAGTCCTTATTAATGGTGACTTCGTTAATTGGTCCTAACGAGTGGCCGCGATAGGCGTCAGTATCGCGCGGTTGAATCAGCCAGCAAATTGATCAGGCATCTGCACAGGAATGTAGCAAGTATAGAACGAAATCCACTAAAAGTGTTGCCCAATCTTGCACTATTCTTATATGTGGCGATATGGATATATCCTCCAGATGTTTACCCTAAGTGGCGAACAACTGAGGAGGCCTATGTCCAGTAGTGGACTGCAATAGGCTGATGATGATGATAAAGGCACCTGCCATGGTGCCCTTCTATGACAATCAAACGAACAGAAAACGACAGTTCGATGGACGCATTGCGTGGTTTTGTGGCTTAAAAAACGAACAACGATATATTGCGGATCCGTCAACGTCGATCTTTATAATTTCCCGTGTTTGTATTATACGAACTAATGCGTATCATGAAGAGGGAGAAATGTGAAGGTACAGTGCCCACGATCTGTCCATCGTACGATCGTTTTCTATTATATTGTAGAGCCCCTAGTCCGTCCAGTGCTGAACGTAGCTCCTGTTTAATTCGCGCCACATTTTTCTGTCCCGGGCCAACTGCCACCAGCATTTCTTATAAGGACATCCGCCCAAAGGGTTGCAGAAAGATTGTTATGTGCCCAACGAATTAAATACAGAAATGTTTATACCAATTACGACTCGTCTGTCGCAGTCGCAAATAAACAATGTACCAGCGTATAATTTTATAATCCTAGTTAAGTGTCTGGTTGAAATAATCACGTAAACGGTTTCCACGCGCGTCGTGGGCGTCACCGTACGCCAATTAGTCGGGAAGGTCCCCATTAGCGCTCTGAATCTGATAGCCATAGTGTCCTAACGAAAGTAGTTTTAACCGAAACACCGAAACCGGATTTCGGCTCTATGTCTATGGTGCCATGGGGAGAAAGTGGAACTATTGACTAATAACTAAAAATGTACGTCAATAAAGTAATGTGAAAACCATTTATTTGGTAAAAAGATTTTCTTTTAGATAGAAATTATTGAGCAGGTAATGTGTGAGTGTGAGGTATATTATCAAATTTACACATTCACCATTTTGTCAGTAATCGACACAAAGATTTTTATTATGTAAGAATCTGACCTATACTCGTATACCAGCCGTTAATCAGGGTGTATAATGCTCTTATTCTGTACTAAACTAACACATACTTGTTTAATTTAATAAACGCATCAGAACATCTTTAATTTTATGCTTATCTCTTCGACTGTACGTTTTATGAGGAACTTCTTGCCTCGCGCCTCGGTTTTGTGGAACCAGCTTCCTGCGACAGTTTTTTTCCGAACAGCTACGACTTGGGAACCTTCAAGAAACGAGCGTATTCATATTTAAAAGGCCGACAGCGGCCCTAAACTCGGTCAGAGTTGCGGGTGCCCATGGGCGGCGTCGACTGCTTACCTACATAAAAAAAAGTGGGCGATATCAACACAAGCTTAAATGTGCTGGATGGCAGCCAAAGAACTGCATCAAAACCGAAGCTCCTGTTTTTTGAAAGACCGAAACCGAAACTGAACCGAAAGTTCGGTCCAACACTAGATAGCGCACAATCACGGGAGGACATGAGCATTCTCGTAATTGTGCCCTGTCAAGCTATTTAGTAGCTACTGTAATAAAAGTGTGCTGACGTAAACTATGTAAAATACTTTGTTACGTAATCTCTATTTGAGTTTTAATCTCAAATCCTGCTGTCAGAGAAGTTGTTTGTATCAATCTGAAAGTTAAGCGAAAAATAGGAGAATACCTTTTCTCAGAGAGTTTCGGTTACAACGGCCTATCTTTATGACACACTACATTATTATAGTAGAATATAATATTCTCTGTAATCTCATTCATCATAAAATTAAATTGAGACGATTAGAGTGCCACTAGCAGAAAGAGATGAGGCGCAAGACCATTCCGCGACACTCTGAGTGTATCACCGCGTCATACTGTGGAATTTCTCAATGAAAAAACATAGTCTCACTTACTCTTTATAGAGTGCATGCATGTAGGCAGACTTTCTGACCGAATTTCCAAAAATTCGCACAAAGGCTTTGCCTCTACATTCATAGTGCGAACGGGTAAACTATGGAACTTATGGAACTATGGAAGCTTCAGACTTTCAAGGCGAGAGTAAATCGGTTTTTGATAGACGAACGCGCTTTGTCGTAGGCTCGCTCTCTGTTCTTTCACTATCATAGTCCTATATGTCGATCACAAAGCAAATGTTCCGTGATGTCAATAGACCAACGAGGCAGTCGTTGTGTCAATACCACAAATCATAAGTACTCGTAAATTTTCCACCATAAGTAGATCTATGTCGATATTTTATCTCGGCACAACAAAAGCGCGTGTTCTCAGAAACTGAAAGTAGGTAATATTTCAGTTGCGTGAGAGAGGTAGCCCTGAGCGGCCTATAATCAATGGTTTGCAGCCAAGGTTAGGAGCAGGCCGTGAGTCGAGCCATTGTCATCCGACACGGCTCTAACTTCTTGCATTTTTACTATTATACTCGTTCTAGGTACTACTGCATTTCATGTTTGTTCAACAACGTTGGAAACAACAAGTTTTTTTGGCCAGGGTCCAGTACTCTGCGTGGTAGAGAGCGGATGGTGTAATCCAAGAAATCTAAGTGATACACATCAGGCAATTCAGTTATTTCAGGTCACAGTTTCAGGTAAAGAGATCCATCACTAATTTGGCCCTAAAGAGAAAATGTGTTGATAGATTCTTTCTTGATAATGAATATAATTTGACATTTCTCTCATACTCATAATCAGTCAATAGCCCTGGTCCCTCCACTGCTGAACGTAGACCTCGTTCAATTCATCCCGGGCCCCTCGTGCTGGCAGTCCTGCTGGCAGTGGCTGGACCACTGCCAACAGTTCATCTAAGATCGTCAGGGACGACAACCTTTATAAGTTGTGGAAGTCTTCCTTTTGTTTATAATTTATCTCTTCATCCATCCAACTTTTACATCGTAAGGTTTTATAGTACCTAAGTATAATATAAACTTTTTTTTATAATAGCTCGACATAATGGCTTCCCTACGCCTGATGGAAAGCGAAAGAGGCCCAAGTCGCTGTGACAACTGGCAAGTAACTGGTTAGTTACCTGTCAGTTGCCACTGCCATGCCGGCCCAACCCTGACCCCCCACGAGCTCCGGAGACCCTACTCACCAGCAGAAACACGACTCGGAGGTCATTTGGCTACAGTATTCTATTCTGGAGGTCCTTCCCCGGACGGGCAGCTCAATTCGAGCGAAGATTCGCTTTGCCCTACCTCTCTTATGCATAAATAACTTGACGCATAAAATGAGAGTCGAAACCAAAATCTACAAGCTTTTCTGACAAATTGTGTTAGCTACCAAAAATATTTAAAGTAGGAGTACGATTTCTTATTACGCATACCTAGTCTGGAACTGAGTCATAGTATGCGAATCTATTGCGCTCAACGAAGTAGGTCACTGGGGTGAAGGTGGATCGGTGACGTCACTCGATGTGGTGCGTCACGGTCCATGGGGTGGCTTGGTCAGTATTGCGCACTTGCGAACAAACATCGCCTAAACGTACCTATTCGTAAACATAGGGTGAATTAGGGGTGTTGAAAATACCCTACATTTTTTTTTCTTTGCGGAAATTTCGAAGGTTATGGAAATTAACATAAATATACTTACACATTTTCAAAAGTGATTAGTAAACCTACCACCGGTTTGGAACACAATATTCTATAGAGAAGCTAACGGCAAGAAACTCTTTCTAAAAGAATGAATATGTATCTACCTATTGTTGCTTTTTAAATTATGTATTACCGCGTCATATACCTACCTACTTATGCCTGAAGTTTAAATAATAAATAAAACATAGGAATTGCAATCGTAATCTAATAAGAAAACTTTATTGGCTCTATGTAGGTAATATAAATGCCATGAAATGGATAAAATATAAATATGTAACTTGACCACTTGTATTCCGACTATCAGACCTACAAAAGTACCACATGTACGTACCTACATACCTACTTAAGCAAAAATACAAATACGCAGATCTTCATCACATGCATATCGAACCCACGGGAAATTGGTTCAGAAGACAGGGGTCACTACCAAATGTGCCACCACCCAGTCCCTCTTGGTTCAAGAGACCTGTCTCCTGGTGACCCCTGGGTCAGTACCAAATATGTCCCTCAAATAAAACCTCTATTTAGTCGTACTTTAATCTCCTTCAGTGTAAACGTCACCAATGTAACTACAGGTCTAGGTCACAACCACAACTTTGTTTGTCAAAAGGGTACGACATAATTAGTATGGGTAGGTACTCATGCACAATGGCTCGCGGCCTTGAGTCGTGTTCGGGAGTGCACCGTGTCATTTGCCGCCACGCCCTCCCGCCGACTGGCCATATCGACAATAGCCGTGTCCAAATCCGATGGTAACTAGTATCTAATTGTATGTTACGGTATACGCAACGTGGTACTTTACAAAAAGGGTACTTATTAAGGTGTACTTAATCGTTTTTGCGTGACACCAAGGTTTCTGACTGTGGTCTACTGGTTTTATGTTCGAAAGTTTTTCATGTTCTTCCATCTGCATCTCGTAAGGTATTCTTGGTTTTTTGTGATGATCTGTACAATGTATTGTCTGTCACTGATAAGTGACGATAAATCTGATATTAAGTACGTGAAGTTTTATGACGAAGAAAGGAAGTAGAAATAAGGGAACAATAAAATTCTTCTGAGCACAAAATCGACGATAACTCACTTACGGAAATAATTTTCCCACTAGCCCTTGATCAATTGTAGCCGGTACCAAATAACTAAATAAGGAACAATATTGTTATTATAATCGCCAAAAATCTAATTAAGAACCCGTTGTTTTAATTTTAGTCTTGTTACATTATGCACTTATAACTGGTTAGACGAGTATGAATAACTATTTAAAAAAGTACCTACTACCTAATGTTTCAAATGTTTTCCATTACTTTAAATTACACTTTTTAGGTAGGCTATTAAGTACATAGGTTCACACAAGGTAATAATATGAGAGGTAACCGAGTGATCAGGCTTCAGCTTGTTCTAAGACTCATTATATTGTCTGCTTTTTTTTTTTCAAAATTACTACGGTATGGCCAAGAAAGACTGGTGAGGGAGAGGAATCGTCCCTATGCCCTTATCGGTACTAGTAATTAGATTAGTGCTTTGGTATATCTGGCGAACCATTTGGCTATGGAGCTTTCATCCAGCTAATGTCTTAAAATCTTGAGTTTTTTAAACGGTTATATTGTGATCGATCTACAATGGACTGTACGAGAAAACATGTTGTGCATCGTTTACGTTTTTTGGACTTCATCGGCTGCTTAGCATCAAACAGGATGCAGCGAAATGCTGAATGTAAGAATAAATAAAATAAATAAATAAATAAAATAAATAAGCCAAGACATGCCACGCTGGGCCACACAGCGCCACCTAGCCCCAAACTAAGCCGAAACTTGTACTATGGGTACTAGACAACTGATAAATTTACTTAGATACATTTTTTTTTTGTAAATAAATACATATTATACATAGAAAACACCCAGACCAATACAAACAGACATGTTCATGCACACAAATGTTTGTAATGTGCGGGGATCGAACCCACGACCCTTGGCTCAGAAGGCAGAGGTCACTACCAATTGAGCCACCGAGCCTGTCAAGAAAAACCATCAGTATCGATTCCAGATATTTTTTAAATAGAAAATCTCCTTGTTACTCGCAAATATTCAAGTAAAACCTTCGATCTTAAATAAGAAAAACATTGTATTGTAAGGTCACAAGACCGTCGTTATTTACTTTTTATGCAATTTCTTGGTTTAAAGTCAAAAGTGTCGCTTATTGCCGTGACGTTGCATCCAGTCGAGCGTGACAAATCCACTTCTTGCTGCGAGATTGCCTTCGGTTTGTCGCCGAGACGTGATCGCTTTTTACTTATTTTACGTAGCTTCAAGTACCTTTCTCTCCAGACCAGATCATTCTGATAGAGAGTAAATACCTATTATTATCAAAGATACAAGTTATTGTTTCTTTGGTTGACCTGAATATTGGTATTTCTTTGTTTACATCAATGTGGAGTTTAGTAATTATGTTCATAAGTTAGTAAACAATGGTTTTTTTTCTTTTTTTTATGCAAGAGGCAGCAGACGAGCAAATGTGATGCCTGATGGTAAGCAGTCGACACCGCCCATGGACACCCGCAACTCAAATCGAGTTCTGGAATCGCTGCCGGCCTTTTAAATAGGAGTACGCTCGTTTCATGAAGGCTCCCATGTCGTAGCTATTCGGAAATACTGACGCAGAGAGTTGGTTCCACAAAACCGATGCGCGAGGCAAGAAGTTCCTCACAAAGCGTACAGTGGAGGATCGCCAACCATCGAGATGATAAGGATGGAATTGCAATCGGTACCGCGTGGTGCGGTGAAGAAACTCAGCTGCAGGCAGTAATCCAAACAATTCTTCAGAACATTTGGACCTCACGACCGCTTACCATCAGGTGGAGTGAGGTCATCCTGAAAGCTCTTCTTATAAAGAAAAAAAAAAACATTCCCCGTGATAGATGCGGTAGAGAACGCACATGGTTTATGGCACAGGCTTATAGGTATTGAATGTAACTGCCCGTTGTGAGGAAAGATACACGTATGTAATATGCAACAAGGGGTAATTATTGTAAGGAGCACGTAGGGATATTGTAACATGCACGTACGGGCAGGCTCATCGATCGTGCAGTTGAGCACATGCGTATTGCATTGGTGCAAATCAACTGCACAGGTCGAGAATGTAATTTATTGCTTTGAAGTTATCCTCACTATTGAGATTATGCCAATTATATTTATTAGTTCCTTATATATAAAATTAATATGTGTAAAAGACAAAACTGCAACAAAAGCAAAACTATTTCTTTTTTAATTAATCAATCAAGTTCATTGTTTCTGTGGCTACCTCCTTGGTAGTTGGACCTGCTTGCTGCAGCCGTCAATTGTTTTGAAAAACATTACTTTTCTCTTCGGCTGTCATCGTGTAATGCGAAAATCTTTTCTTTTGTATTTTATTATTATTATATTTTATTTGAGTGCGGATAACATTCATGCGTTTCAATTGCTCACCCATCCGCCTCACTGGAAACTTCGGACGATCACGTCGGGTTCACCCATTGTAGGGACAAGTCTGTTATAAATAATAAATAAATAAATAACCCAAGACATGCCACGCTGGGCCACACAGCGCCATCTAGCCCCAAACTAAGCCGAAGCTTGTACTATGGGTACTAGATAACTGATAAACTTACTTAGATACATTTTTTTTTGTAAATAAATACATATATTATACATAGAAAACACCCAGACCAATACAAACAGACATGTTCATGCACACAAATGTTTGTAATGTGTGGGGATCGAACCCACGACCCTTGGCTCAGAAGGCAGAGGTCACTACCAATTGAGCTACCGAGCCAGTCGCCTACATTGTTCCTACATTTCCTTTCTTTTGAACAACACAAAAAATAAAATCTTTGAAGGCGTTTTGGACTGTCTCGTCTAAATTGCCTTTTAAAACGAGTATTGCACGAAATAATACATTGTACTCGTATTTTACATTACATTACATGATTACATTATCGGCGTACTCTCGCATATTCAAAGGCGACGATTGTTTTTCAATGATGATAAGCAAAATTTTGGCATTCAACTCAATGTTTTTTTTTGTGTACCAAACTGGCATTGTTTTAAGAAATTTTCTACAGTTATTAGGAAATAAATGTTTATGATGATGATTGTAAGCTTGTTGGTACTTAATGCTAATCTTAATGCAAATAAGTACAAAGTTCCCTACGAAATGTTTCCTATGAAAACGCAAGTCACGATTTCCCCGATGTCTGAAATAAACATGTAGTTAATCATTAAAGATTGTTGCTGTCTATGCAGAATATAATATATGCTGTTGCAGCTACCGAGAAGCTGCTGGTAATAGCCCGACCTGATTCCAAAGTTAAATATAAAAATAAGCGCTTGTCTTATAGAAATGAAGGTACCACAAGTAGGTATACACTATTTCTTTTACTCTACATGCCCTGCGCATTCGTGGTTGCCATTGAAAACCTACATTATGGCTAACAAATATATGCTGTAACATAAAAAAGTGCTGAGTGGACATCATTTTGGCTACATCGCATGTTTCTATGTATGTATATGTCCTTTGTTTAATGTGTACCAAATAAATATATGTATTTTTATACTTACTTGCTACTTCCTTGTTTCACTAGTATTGGACAAGTCAAATAAAGGTGACGTTTCAATATCCTAACCCCTTTTAAAACACTGATGCCATGTGCACACACGGATGCGCAGGCGCACGGCAGCCATTGTCGGGCGCGGCACGTACCTACCAGCCGGTATGCGAATAGGAAACGCACCTGCTTCAATCCCATTCGCATTCATCGGAATACCTAATTCGCGTCCGTTTGGCGCATCGGGTGATCGTGTTGCGATTCACGAACGGATCCCAATTAGCAACGAGGACATAAACAAGGTACCTTTTAGGTAACTTTTAGACAGTCATCATTGTTAGCCTGCACAAGTTCACAGCTGGACGTGGACATAGGCCTCCTCAAATGACGATTGTCATTGGGATTTGGCTTAGTCATCATGCTTCGGCAGGCAAGTAGGAGACCATTGTTGATTTTATTTGTACCCAGTTAAACGCTGCTGCCAGTTTCCTCATGTTACTTTAGTCCTCTTCTACGACACCCTCGGGATGAGTCCGACGGGTTGGTCCTATTCTAAATATAGAAACTACACGGACAATAATATTTTAGGTAATTTTTTTTCCATTACTGTGGGTGGAAGACTCATAGAATCTACATTCTGCAATGCCGAGGGCATAGTCAAGCCGCTACCAACCGGGAGGAAAGAACTAGGACAAGTTGTAGCGTTCAGGAAACACCGCGGGTCGGAGCTCATTCCAGACTTGAGAGCTAGTACCTACGTACGCGGAAAAGAACTATAATTTAGCGGTAGGTAGGTATGTAGTATTCAAACTTTAGACCACTTACGTATTTATAAATTAAGCAACTAGAACCGGACTAATAAAAACGGATAATGGCGCATGAAATGGGCCGAATACGCGTTTATTATTTAACAATTAGTTTGAACGGGCCATTTTCCGCAACAGTCTGAGCGCCTACTCGTATTTTGTGTCATACGACTCGTTGTAATTATACTGTCAGTTTTTGTATAGTGGCACGCGGATTAGTGTTTAAAAGCCCAATCGCTGCGGCAATGGACAAATGACCGAATAAAATCACGAAATTTGCTCCTGCCCATAACGGTCTGCACGATAAACCTGAAACGCGACAGCAACACTTCATCATCAGCCTACAAACATCCCCTTCTGGACATTGAACATTTGCCTTAGCCATCACGCTTGGATTGGCTGTGAGTTATATTTCAACCTAGGTAAACGCTGTTGCCCGTTTCCTGATATTCATGGGATGAGTTGGGATGGGTGACTGGCTCGATGGCTCAATTGGTAGTGACCTCTGCCTTCTGAGCCAAGGGTCGTGGGTTCGATCCCCACACATTATAAACATTTGTGTGCATCAATATGTCTGTTTCTATTGGTCTGGGTGTTTTCTATTATATGTATTCATATAATATGTATTTATTTACAAAAAAAAATATCTAAGTAAGTTTATCAGTTGTCTAGTACCCATAGTACAAGTTTCGGCTTAGTTTGGGGCTAGACGGCGCTGTGTGGCCCAGCGTGGCATGTCTTGGGTTATTTTTTTTTATTTAGGTACTATTCTAAATCCAGAAACAAACGGTCGTCACTTCACAATTTGAAATCAGACTTTGTGCTTGGATCTCAAAATGTTCTATCCAATTCTTGTCTCTAACCACTTCGGTCTCTCCAATTCCAGTTCCTAGCACCCGCGTGGGGTGCGGCTCGTGCAGCCGCAGCGACATGGAGTACTGCGAGACGCGCGTGCTGGCCGACCACTGCTGCTGCGAGCGGCGCTTCCTGCCCGAGCCGTTCCCGTGGCTGCCGCACACATGCTACATGGGGCCCAGCCGCTGCCGCCCGCTGGCGCACGACTGCGTGCGCTACGCGCGGCTGCGCGACTGCTGCTGTTACAGGAAGCTGGCTGAGCGATGTGAGTGTACTGCTGCCTGGCCACAACTGCTGCTGCGAGCGGAGACGAGCAATTGCCCAGCCTTTTGGTAGTGACTGGCTAGATGGCTCATTTGGTAGTGAGCACTGCCCTCTGAGCCAAGAGTCGTGGGTTCGATTCCCGCACAGTACAAACATTTATGTTCATGAACATGCCCGTTTGTATTGGTTTGGGTGTTTTCTATGTATACGATGTATTTATCAAAAAAAAAGTATCTAAGTAAGTTTATCAGCTGTCTAGTACCCATAGTACAAGCTTCGGCTTAGTTTGGGGCTAGATGGCGATGAGTGGCTCAGCGTGGCATGTCTTGGGTTATTTATTTTGCTTAAAGGTGACAGCCGCTTATCTGTAGACTCTGCAATGCCATTGGCGCAGCTAAGTCGATGCTTACCGAGAGCAAATAACTCTTTAGGGTATACGTTTGAAGTATGCAATCAAGAAACACCGCGGCTGTGAGCTCATACCGGAGCTTGCAATTACACAATGGAAAGGACGATCTTTGGAAAGGAACAGTTTTAGATGACTCTTAAGATACTACGGATGGACCTTACTTCGGCTTCGAGTAGTGGGTTGGAATTGGAGTGGGTTGGCATGAAGTTATACAGCTCCTCGGAGTACTTTTCGTCACTCACATCACAGAACCGTATGTCTAGCAGTGGACGTTTGCAGGCTGATGATTCTAGTCGTCGTATAGTTCCTATGCTCAATGCTGATGGGTCTGCGTGTATGCGTCTGGCCATTGGGTGCATGTGCTCACGTACCTACTGTTGTTTCTTTATGTTTCCAGGGAAGAGCATCCTGTCTAAGTCGACGCGGCTGGGCGTGAGCGGCGCGTCGCTGCTGCTGCTGTCGATGCTGCTGTTCGTGGCCTACCTGTGACACGCGCCGCGCGCGCACCACGCGCCCGCGCACGTCTAGCGCGTGACATCACACGGGGACCGCTACGGCATGACGTCACGCTGGCACGTCGCCATACCTGCGTTACCTACCTTATCGGACGTCTGGACCCGCGCATCGGACCTCGCGATGCTGCCTCGAATTTTTTTTATACGAAGAGCTTTCAGAATGACCTTGTCATCGGAAAATAGCAAGAATCGTAAGTTGATCAATTTCCTAGATAGTTGATTAACTTTCGGAATATAACAAACGGTAGTTGAAATGTATTATTTAACGCAATGGATTTCAGTTAGTTGATCAATTTACGGTAGCCTGACAGTCATTTAATAATTTACGATTTTGACACAAGTAAAATCGTCCTCAAATGGGCCAATCGTTGCTCAATGTACTATTTAACGGTGCACTATTACCCGTAGCTTAATACACTGTTCCCTGATTGGTTGACGGGATACTGCCACGTGAGCCATTGAACCAATCAACGTTCACCTCACCTTCGTCGGATGATTTTACGGCAAGACCCCGTAAAATGATCAATTTACTAAAATACATACGTTAAATAATACATTTCAACTGCCGTTTATTATTTTCCGTTATTATAAGTTAATCAACTACCTAGGAAATTGATCAACTTACGATTCTTGCTATTTTCCGGTGACAACCTCACTCCACCTGATAGTAAGCGGTCGTGAGGTCCAAAAGTTAGGTCGACATAACAGAACAAACCCATTGCGCCTGTCGCCCTTACCCTGAAGGCCCACTGAGATGGCGTTTCACGCCCCGCCTAAAGAACCCAGGATTGTAAGAGGAAGGAAGTACACGAACCGGAAGGGCATTCCATGATTTAATGGCCCGGCTTTAGGCTTCGTTCCACTGATTGCCGCCGACTGAGTTAGCGGCGTATAGGTTTAGTATGCCCTTCCATGGACTTGAAATAGAGTGTTCACAGTTTGCTAGTTTTGCGCTCAACCTATGCAATTCGCAGCGTTACGCGCGCCTACTCTCAAAAATAGGAAACTGAGAATGCACTACTCAGGAGCAAAGTTCAAGTTGGCTCACCAAAGATACATCACTTTATATTAAAACCAAAGGGCTTTATGAAGTTACAAATAACTAGGGTCCTTCCTTAATATACTCTTATGAACAAGCAAAATTTAAATAAAATTCAGTGTACCTATCTATCGAGGTATATCGATTGACTACGCGTATGGTGATTTAATTTTAACTTAGGTGTAAGGACCAAAAACGAACAAAAACGACGAGCATTACCTAGGAACGTCGACTGCATAAGTCGGCCTTGTACGCCTACTGTAACAGCTAAAGTAAAATGTTAACATAGTTAAAATGTTCAAAACTGAATGCATCATGCACCTACTTTGCTTTTGAATATAACAAGTACACGTGAAACATCGATTATTCGAATAATCGATGTTTCAGACAAGATTTCTTTTTTGTATTTTACTGACTTGTCTTAGAAAAATAATAATTAAACATTATCTTGCGGGCTGTAATGATGTCCCTTGCTGCTAAGATATCATCCCAATGTATTTTTATGCTACACTTGATTTACTAGAATTAAAATTCTTGTAATGTAGGTATATTATATTTTGTTATTGGTGCTTTCTACAAAATTTTGGTGATGTAAAATATTATAATTTTGTTTGTTGCTTTAGTTTTAAAAAGCTATCTAATAGCGTGTAAATGGCTTATTTTATTGTAGGTACGTTTTTTTCATTGTATAGAATGATGCAATTCTAAGTTAAGTTGCTTAACTTTAAAATGGTTCAGTGTTCAACATTCATTTTACCTTCATCTAGCTCTATGAGCTTAAAAAAACTATTTTTTATTATTTAACACTTGGCCGATTTTTTATGTAGGTACAACATAATTATGTAGGTTTGACTTGGGTACGAATGGACTAAAACTTCTGAACAAATTGAAAACAAAATAATTTAGGTTAGCTATTTCTGTATACCTACATCCAGAAGTCAGTTCAACATCGATTCAGTTAGACAATCGACATCAGATACTCAAACGTCCATTTTTATTGTTTTCTTTTGTTTATGTATGTATAGTGCTTTATTTCAGTAAAAATACTTTTTAAAAATGATATTATGGAACCATTTGAAATGGAACCTTTCTAACCAAGTGGCTTCTTTTGTGCACAACTTGCTTTGTTTAAAAAGTTTTATCACGTTTTCATTCGACACCGAAATAGGCAGACCTAGTCTGTTGTATTAACAAAAAAATAAGTGTTTCCTTTCTGTTGTATATTTTAATGATGTAACTACCAATGATTTTTGAAATTAATTAAGTTAGTCTTAAGTTGAGTTACGTTTTTCGTGAATGTTAATTTATTTGTTGTATCTATGTTCAGTATTCGACGCCAAAGGTGTAAATAGGTTTAGGAGTAGCTGTCATGTGATGTTGTGAGTTATAATAATTGAGGTTTCCTTTTTGCACAAAGATACAAACAAAGATTAAACTATGTAAGTAGCCGTGGCAAAGGATAGGTAACTGCTTGTTTGTCTAAATGGATTGCTTTATTACGTCTCTTTAACGTCACCGTCTGAATGTCCGCCTGTCTTTCGGTATTCTATTGTGGCGTGTGGAGAGTTCAACGGAATTATTTCACTTGATTCCTCTCGCCTCTTTTTATCATCGGGCGAAAAGGGATACGACGTATAGGCACCGTTATATGGTGCAAGTTCCAAAGACTCGCACTGTACGTTTCGCATCTACTTTTATAGCACGAACGGCCAAATTATGGAACTCTTTACCAGGCTTCTTGTTCCCCGAGAGATCATCTTATGATGCTTAAAGCGGGAGTGAACTTAGTGAGTTTTAGCTGTATGACCAAACCCATTTCGACTAAAAAAGTCAGGGAAAAAGAATCAATGAAGCAAACATACTTTATTCAAAACCAAAACATTTTTGTACAGTAATAATGGAACAAATAATATATTACCTATTTTAATAAGGTATTGATATAGGTACGGTGTGATAATGGATAAAGGCTGGTAGAGGTTGAACACTATTTTTTCAAGATTAGTGTAAAAGTTACAAGTTTCTTCTTAAGTCACTTTTTAGTAACTGTCGTTAGCTATATCAGTTGTACGTATGATTGCGTAGATTGTAATAATTGGTGGGAACTTAATTTGTAACAGGCAGGCCTTAAACACATAAACAAAGATGTACTGGCGCCCGCCTGAGGAATACCTATACGCCACGACTAGGGAACTTCGAAAAGCGAGCCTACAAATCACGCACCTATGATTTTCCTAGTGTTGCGGCGTCTATAAGCTGAGGTATACTTACCATCAGGTGACCTTTAGGCCCGTTTGGCCTCTCTGTAATAAAAAAAGTTCTGCTTTGGTGCTCCAAGGTTTCTGCCACGCTCGACTTTTGAGAAAATGTCTTTTCCGACCCTTAATAAAATTGTGTAGCTCTCAATTGAATTGAAATCTTATTTACAATTTTACAATTACGAAATTAAATTTATATTGTAATAAATTAAACAATACATTGTATATTTTGAAATTAACTTCTGTGGCCTAGATTGATCGTAGATTTTGTCTAGTAGTTAGTGAGTATTCGTAGAGTTCTATTTTCGCATGATGACAGAATTAAAATGTATGGGAATGAAATCAGTAGTAGATCCTTACTTAAAAATATTTATAAAGTCATAAACTTTATTATTATTTATGTGACAGTCTCAGGATGAGATAGACAGACACCATGTTTAGGCTGTATTTAGGATTCTATCTTAACATTAAGTCGATGCTACTGATTTTTGGCCCAATTCATTAATAAAATTATCTACAAATCAAGAGGTTTAATCAACATCGCTATTTATTTTTGTATTATAAGTAAATGAATTATCTAATATTTGTCTTAATATTTACAAATGAAATAAAGAGTTACCGAATACTTGTAGTTTGATTGGTAATATTCAAATGAAAGGATTGTTGATTGGAAAAAAGAAGTAGAAATATTTTTGGCGCACCTAATAGAGCTAAACTTAACCATCACGCATCTTGGTAACCATAAAATATCGAAGTATTTCATTCATTTTCAGCATAATAATATACTTATTATAATTATTTGTTCATGTTTTATGGAGGTACATTTAATTTCATTAAAGGTGGGTAGGTACTTATCGTAGTACAACCCTGATACATTGTTTTCATATTATTCAATTAATCACCCTTAGACCATAATTGGGTTAAGGTCCTAATCGTGAAATTAAATACTTATTATGTTGACTAATAGCTATAGAAATTTACTAGCGTATATTGTAGTAAGTATTTGCGTCAGTAGACAGATAGGTACCTAGTTAACAATCATAAAACTCCTGATGTATAATTAAAGGCAAACTCATGCAACCAGCGCAGGTGTAGGTACTCGTTAATACCGAGTCATTTCTGCCAATCATTATTTACTGTGGGTAATTAAAATGACATGCTCTCCTATTTTAATTGATGCTATCAAGTATCTATGTACTTCGATCAGTATCATTAGTCACGCAAATAGTGCAACTGAGTTGCGCTGTGATTTCAGTCGGTCACACTACGATCATGAAAAGGATTTATTTCAATTCAGGATATACCCACCAGACTTATTTATTTTTTCTATTCGTTTGTGGGGGATTGTTGATTGTAGAACGGTTTGTTGTTAGACGATAGGTATACCTGAGTCCCGTGGCAAATTCTTTGAATTGAGGCCCTTCAAAGAATTTGTCATTTGAAGGGAGACTAGTAAAAATTGAATTCATTACCGATGCCCTCCCGGGGCGTGGCGTTTTACGTGCTTGCACTCTACCTGTAGTTACTTCACGGAGTGCTTCTTTCATTTGCTCTTCAAGTATTTCAAACTTTCCTTCACTGTACTGAGGATGACGTCCAGCAATTTGTCTAACGAAAAGCTAAATGAAGAGAAACCGCCCCGGCGTGGAGTGAACCCGGATGGGGTGGAGGGGCGGCTGAGGAGCAGCTTCACAGACGCTCTGAGGGAGTACATGGACGAAACCTCTCTAGCAGGCGTCAGACTTGCCTACCATGCGGACACCGCTAAACCGTTGAGGTAAGTCTAGTATTCGGCCAGAATACTGGTAAGTAAGTACCTTCTGCCCAGATGTTTTGACAGCTGGGCAGAAGCTTTCTCTCTTATATCTCATCATCCTCGCGCAGCCCACTGCTAGGCATAAACCTCTACAAACTTTGCTGGATCCTAGGCTTCTCGCATCCAGCACTAGCCCCAACATGACGCTCTGAGGGAGTACATGGACGAAACTTCTCTAGCAGGCGTCAGACTTGCCTACCATGCGGACACCGCTAAACCGTTGAGGTAAGTCTAGTATTCGGCCAGAATACTAATAAGTAAGTACCTTCTGCCCAGATGTTTTGACAGCTGGGCAGAAGCTTTCTCTCTTATATCTCATCATCCTCGCGCAGCCCACTGCTAGGCATAAACCTCTACAAACTTTGCTGGATCCTAGGCTTCTCGCATCCAGCACTAGCCCCAATTCTTGCTCTATCCCCATGCCTCCATGTACTGCAGGCGTGAGAGGTGGGGTATTTAGTAAGTAGGTTATCTAATAGTAGATAGTGTCCGTGTGGTTTTCCGGATTTAGTATAGAAAAGACCACCTCATTTCATCCTGTGGGTGTTATAGAAAACGTTTAAGGAAGCATCAGGATGTAGGTGGCAGCGTTTACCTGGGTACAAATAAAACCTGCGATGATGCTGGTGCATGCTGCGATCGCCAACCTTTTTGCCTAGCGTGGTGGGTAACGTCTTTTTTTTGGCTGGGGAAAATGCTTTTACGCATCCCCGTTACTGGGGGGGTGACGGGGTATATGGGACTCACGCCGACACAGTGAATACCCACTAAAAACCCCGGCCCCTTCGTCTAGCTCTATGGGGTGGTGTCCGCACTGCCCGCCTACGCAGGCCCAACTGGTTCCCCCATAGGGTGCGTGGTACCTGGGTTAAATCTTCCCAAATGGCAGTTTACATTTGGGGCGGCCTGTGTCCAGCAGTGGAGGACACAGGATGATGTTGATCTAGTTAGTCAATCCTTACAGACACTTCTGCCTATTCTTGATGGTGATGTGGCTCGGAGGCGGGTTGTATGTGCTCATGTACTTCAGCTACGAGTACCGGCAACGACCACCATTACAGGTACGTATGTTCTTGTTAACTCTAACATTATATAGAGGAAACATTTGTATGTTTGTACTTGTGTGCGTGTGTAAAGATCGTATGACTCGGGGAATAAAGAGTCCGGCAAGGAATTCCATGTTTTGGCAAATCGCATTAAGAAAGTAGAGGCAAAACGCACCATCCTAGTCTATGGGAATAGGGACCATTGGCTGGTTAACGTGTTTGGCTCATGGGAGCCTTCAGGTCTGGAGAACAGGAGTGTCGATTGAAAATGGAGAACAAAATACCCAAATATAGGATGGTTTCTTCTGTTTAGGCCACATGACACATTGCAATACAAACATAGCATAACAGTTTCTTTATAATCAGGTGCAGCTTGTGGACACCCCGGCCAAGTTCCAGGTGCATTTCCCAGCAGTAGCCATTTGTAGTAACAGCATCGTTAGCAAGAAACACCTCGCAGCGTATTCTTCCTATTTGTAAGTCTGTAAAACGCTATTTATCTCTTATATACGCGCTGTAGCTAGCCCTCTAGGATTAGAATTCTGTGCGATTTTTTTCCTGCTTTCTTCCTAATGCCATTACAGTGCATTTGGGTCCCAAAAGTAAGTATTCAAACTTGTCGGTACTTGGTTGTTGGTAGTTGTCTCAATCCTTAATTTCCAAACAGTTATTGTCTAACTAAAGGTCTATTATAAAACAGCAGTCACTAGGTTGCTACTAGCTTCATTGCTATTAACTTACATCAGGAGTTTCAATGGAATCTTTCAAGGATAAGTACCTATATCTATCTCTATCTTCTATTGAAATAGCTGTAGTCTATTATTATTAGCTAGGAACTATGGACTTTAGTTTAATTGAGTATTTTTTAGATATTCCAGAAAAGAAAATAACATCAACAATACATATTCGTACACTCTGTCGGAGATCCAGGAGAACTTGGCGAAGTTCGGAGCGCTGATCACCTTCACCACCTCCGACCTGGAGGTGCTGGACTTCATGCAGTTCCTGTATAACGTTGACGCCGACTTCAATATCACGCATCTCATGTATATGGTAAATAAATAAATAACCCAAGAATGCCACGCTGGGCCACACAGCGCCACCTAGCCTCAAACTAAGCCGAAGCTTGTACTATGGGTACTGTCTAGTAAGACAACTGATAAACTTACTTATATACTTTTTTTTTGTCAATAAATACCATATTATATATAGAAAACACCCAGACCAATACAAACAGTCATATTGGTGCACACAAATGTTTGTACTGTGCGGGGATCGAACCCAAATGAGCCACCGAGCCTGTATTCCATGCCAGCTCATAAGATGCTTCTTTATGATTCGTTTCGTTTGAATCAACCAACTCAGATCAATCAAGCCACTGCAGAACTGCTTGGCTTTACTAAAGAACGCCATTCATTTCGGTCTTGCGCAGTCTGCCTACCTCCGATCGACGCCACCTTCTTTAAGTTATTGGTCGATCCTCCCGGAGATTTGATTCCATAATTTTTAGTAGGTACAAGAAAAATGATTTTTCTGTCGAGTTTCTGACAAAACACAAAAGTGTTTTGCACATGCCTGACCATGTTTAAGGCATGCATTCTACCAAATTGGATCACTATCAGCCTGTTACAGTCCACTGCTGGACGAAGGCCTCTTCAGTTCTTCGCCACTTTGGCCAAAACATCTGGAGGATTTACCCATAATCGGATCACCTAAAATTGGATAGAGATTATCTTCAATTTCACTACCAAATGAAACCACACTGCCTTGACATTCACTGAGTGGATACCAATTTGGCTGCACATAGTATAGCATTGTAGCTTAGTTTTAAGTTACTTACATTCAGTAGATTCATTACACCCTTGTATTATTTAATGTGCGCTGAATAAACTATTTTCTATTCTATTCTATTCAAATGCATGCCTTACTATTTAATCTGTTTCCGATAGCTGTCACCAAAATGTTCGTCGATGCTGACCCTGTGTAAGTGGCGCGGGCGCAAGCTGCCCTGCGACCAGCTCTTCGCGACCAGGGCCACGCCGCTCGGCTATTGCTGCCTGTTCAACTCTAGATACCAGTAAGTTCTTCATTGCACACACACACACAATCACGCACATATAGGCACATAGGTACACAACATTACCTATTAAAGACTTACAACTAGTTTGCTTGGCGGTGGCGACGGACAAGTGATTGACTTGGTTATTTGTCCCTTGCCGTAGCTACAACTAATTGTATACCTACTTCTCCTCTCTTTCGTTTTGCATCAGGCGACGGAAGGCCTCGATGTACTATGTTATACGCTGTGCTATTATAAAAAAAATATAATGCATTGCAGGTTTTGTTTCAATGAATGACTTTGGCACAGAGGATATGATAATAATAACAACAGGGTTCATACACTTAGCAGACACAGACAGCCCACTGGTGTACCCCAAATAATCGAGATACGTCTGTATTAGTATTGATGAGATGATAAGCCTTCATTGCAATTTCATGTTTCTTCATTATGTTTGTAACATAAAATGATGGAACTTCGCCATGCTCTTGTTCTCCATAGGCCTGAAGATATCAACACGCCCCCGAAGGTGCTGGACCTGGCGGGCCAAAACTACGGGCTGGTGGTAGCCGTACTGCAGAACAGCGATGACTTCGGCGTCGTCCGGAAGCCTTCCACCTACGGATTCGCGGTAAGTAGTGAAATGGTTCCTTCCTTTAAATGTCAGTTGTATCCTACATCTGAAATCAGAAATTCCGAGGAATTGTTCGGAATGATTCCTGCCGCTGCTTTCCGACATCGTTCTTCGCTCCAAACTCTCCATGCATACCATCTCGACACTTGGCAGTCCTCAACTGTGGCTTCTGTCGCAACGTTCTGCCGCGCACAACTAAGCTATGGAATGTTTTGTCGCCAGCGGTATTTCCGGACCGTTACGACCCCCAAATCTTCAAGAAAAGAGCATACCTCTTCCTTAAAGGCCGGCAGCGCAGCTGTAACTCCTGATGTTGCAGATGTACATGGGCGACGGTTATCACTTACCATCAGGTGAACCGCTTGCTCGTCTGCCCTCTATTCCATAAAAAAAAATCAGGAGCTCGTTACCACTTCAAACATCCTTAGTATCCTATCTTACCTGCTGCCGTTAAGAGCTATCATCATCAGCCTACAAAAGTCCACCACTGGACATAGGCCTCCCCCATGACAAATTGTCATTTAAGGGATTTGCCTTAGTCACCACGCTCGACAGACGGGTTGGTGACACCAGTAAGTTTTATTTGTACTCAGGTTAACGATGCTAGCCGTTTCCTGATTATCCCTTAAGCGTCTTCAACGATACCCATGGGATGAGATAGGGTGGTCATATTAGGCGTATTTGCCCTCTTCGGACCAGGAGTGCCGGCCGCTTGTTATCTGCGGCTGGCCATGACAGGCAGGGTTGCGGTCGCATGCTTCGACGCTACCCGAGTCCCTGCAAATTGCTACCCACTGGTGACACAAGGGGAGGTTAGTAGGTATGCCCTTCCATTTCGACAGGTGTGAGTGTTCAGACCGCGCCGACTATCCCCGGAGAGTGGCGTGAAGGTGCATAATGCATTCCCCTCTAAGAAACGGGTGGTCCTATTCTAAATCCGTAAACCACACGGCCAGTCAGCTTTAATGACCAAATAATACGTCATCAGCATCTTAGAATGGCTTGAATAGTAATCTTTCGTTTTCGAAGCGCTATCTCGTTTCGCTCGGGTAACCTTGGTGGGTACCATGCCTAAGGTACACATACTGGTTAGAATTTTTTTAATAATACACTTAGTTCACAAAGGTTTCGCTAGATGACGCTGTGCACATCGCGCTTACTTTTTTATCGACAGAGCAAAAATTCCTCAGTCATTGTCATTGTCTTTTGTCAAGTCATTGTTAAACGTTGAAAATAATTAATTAATACAGTTGGGAGTTTTTGCGGACCACTTTGTTTTATTTTTCGTCAACACATACATAACGTCACGCCTTTCTAACAGTGGCGTAGGCAGACCACGTCCGTCCATTAAGGTCAAGGTTAAGGTATTAGAGCATAAGTGATGCGCGTAACTCCAGGTGCTGCTGTTCGACGGCAGCGAGTACCCGCTGATGGAGGGCGGCGCCGTGCGCGGCTACAACGTGGACGCCAACAAGTCCGTCTTCTTCCAGCTCAGCGCGCACGTGCAGTATGCTACTGACGAAGTGAAAGCCTTTGCGGCCGATTGTAAGGTTGGATGGACAGTAAAAGGAAACACTGCTGATCACTTGAAGTTACATGATTTAATGACAATGAATAAAGAGTACAGTTTATTATATATACCTTATTATACTACACAATTAAATACAAGTACTCATACCACACCACACGTCCGGGGGATATTTAAAAAAAAATAAGTGAATACACATTTTTTTTTTTGTAACATAACATAATCATTAGTTTATAATTAATTGCTAAATTGTTCTGTACAATTTCGTTCTATTTTTATGAATAATTTTTTCAATACCTTTATATTTAATTACAACATTTGGTTCAACATCTTGTATTACTTCAAAAGGTCCTAAATACAATGGGTCTAATTTATTATTCTTTGCATCATTCTTAATTAATATAAGATCACCTTGCTTATAATCTACAATGTTAACATATGAGTCATAGCGTATTTTTCTTAATTCTTTACTAGTACATAAATTATTTTTGGCATCTAACTGAGATTTTTGCAACCTGTACTTCAATTCCTTAGGATAATCATAAAAGTTGTACAAAGGATCTAATGTATCAGTCAAATTACTTGGAATATTACATCTCTTTCCAAAAACTAGCTCATAAGGACTATATTTTGTTTCTGTATGTATTGTTGTATTGAAAGCAAAGCACCAGTAGGGTAACCATGAAGACCAATTCTGACTGTTGTTATTTGTCATGATACGTAAATAAGAAATTAAATGTTTATGGCTGTTTTCTAGCGCACCAATAGTTTGATGATGATATGGAGTTGATTGTATATGGGAAATATTTAAAAGTTTGCAAACATCATTCATAACTGAGGAAACAAATTCAGTACCTTTGTCTGTTATGATTTCACGCGGTATGCCATAACGTAAAATAAAGTTGTTTACAAATGCTGTTGCTACGCTCACGCTATCTTTAGACGAAATAGGATATGCCTCTATGTACTTACTTAAGTCGCACTGTAGAGTTAAAATATATTTAGAATCGCTAATACTATCATTACCTAAAGGGCCCACTAAATCTAAAAATACTCTATCAAATGCCGATGTTCCCGTGTTGGTAATAACCATCGGCTGCTTTGTGTACCTAAAATGTTTCTGTCTTTGACATTGATCACATTTGGTAACAAAATCAGTCACGTCTTTTTCTAAACCTGGCCAGAAATAAAGTCTTTTTATATTGCATATCATACGTCTAATCCCAGCATGTCCACTGGTGGGCAGTATGTGATAGTCATTTAATATAACACGCCTTGTGTCTTTGTCTGTTATCCTCTTAACTCCTCGTACAATATGTAAGCGCGGACCGGTCCATTGAGGAGATTTTTTAATTAAATTAATTATTTTATTTATAACAACTTTTCTTTCTTCACTGAGGATAAAATATATATTATCAATATTTAATTCGCGACAAAATGAACTCAATTCCCTCACAAAGACATCTCGTGTACATTGCGATTGGGAGATTGGTTTTACACAAATTAAATGTTTTGATTTCACAAATGCGAAATAGTTACGCTCGTAAGTAATATCATTTTTCATTACTTTCCATTCTTCGTCATTCAAAAATAACAATTCGGTATAATATTTCGGCAGTTTAAGCATCTCTATGACTCTTGGGTGATCAGTCCAAAGTTCACTAGAAATGTTATGCTCCGAAGAATTATCCGATGATGATGTTGATGAGTCATCATTCATACGCTTTCTTTGGGCTCTTGTCATCACAGAAATAACATTTTCATGCATTCCTTTCAACTCTTCGCTACTAATACGCATCCTGGACAATGTATCTGCAGCTACGTTGTCCTTCCCTTTCACATAAACAACATCAAAATCATACTCTTCCAGTATTAGCCTAAATTTCATCGTTCTGCTAGAAGGATTGGACATATTAAATAAATAAATAAGTGGCTTGTGGTCTGTTTCAACTATGAATCTTTTTCCGTAGAGATAGGGTCTAAAATATTTTATTGCCCATGTTATTGCCAATAACTCTTTTTCTATTGTAGGATAATTTTTCTCTGCTTTATTTAAACTTCTACTTGCAAATGCCACAGGTCTACGGTCTCCGTTATTTAAAACTGCTCCGATTGCAAAACCTGATGCATCTGTTTGTAAAATAAAAGTATTTTCTTTGTCAAAATTTGGGTATTGTAATACTTTTGGTGAACTAAGTACCTGCTTTAATGTTAAAAATGCTTTTTGACACTCATCACTCCATACAAACTCTACGTGCTTACGGCATAATTTGTTTAACGGTAACGTAATTTCGGCAAAAGAGGGTATGAATTTTCTATAGTAATTGGCAAATGCAACGAATCTGCGAACTTCATCCGAATTTTGAGGAATAGGGTATTGGTTTATTGCCTTAGTTTTTTCAGGATCTGGTTTTATTCCTTCAGCGGACACCACATGTCCAAGGTATAAAACATCTTTTTTCAAAAATTTACATTTTAAGGGATTCAACTTGAGATTAACCTGTCGAAGCCTAGAAAATATGTCAATAAGGTTTTTATTATGGGATTCCAAAGATCTGCCAAAACACAACAAATCGTCCAAATAAACAAGACACTTTTCGTAATTTAAGCCTGACATCGCTATAGTCATTGCTCTAGAGAAGCAACTTGGACTCGTCTTTAATCCCATTGGTAATCTTTTAAATTGGTGTTGTCCATCATGAGTAGTAAAGGCTGTAAGCTCTCTACTACCGGGTCTCAAATAATATTGATAGTACGATTGATATAAGTCCAGATGAGTAAAGTATACGGAACCCGAAAGAGAATCAAGGATATCTGCTATGTTAGGTAAAGGAAATTTGTCATCAACAATTCTGTCATTTAATTTGCGATAGTCAATCACTAAACGCCACTTTTTACTATTGTCATCCGACTTTTTCGGAACCAACAAGACTGGACTGGACCATGGACTACAGGATGGTTCAATAATATCCTCAGATAATAATTTATTGACTTGTTTTGTGATTTCATCTCTTTGAGAACGAGGCAAGCGATACTGTTTCACATACGAAGGAGAAACGTTGGGTTTTAATTTAATATCTGGTTCATAAATATTACTAGCTGATAACTTATCACCGGGTAAATAAAATATGTCACTAAATTTTGCACAAATATTTTGAAGCGAACGTCTTTCTTCTACATTTAAATGAGAAAAATCCAAGTGAGAGAACATTTTACGCACCCTTTCACTGTCAATATGGTCGTTTTTGTCATACGTACATACATAGTAGTTATTTAAACTTTCATACTCCGGAGAAAAATAGCTCAAACAGACTTCTTCTTCACGCGAATTCAAAATTTGGATAGGGATTTTTCCTTCAAAGGCTTTACAAATTCCGCCTGCCAAATAAACACCTTCGCATAACTCTTGTGAACGCACTATACAATCTTCATTCAAAACCGTATCTACATAAAATATTTTTTCACAACGAGGGGGTATTTTTAAATAGCTGTTTCGAGGAAATTTACCTAAACATAATGGCAATATAATTTTCCTATCTGTTTCCCCGCATGCTAAAGTAATATTATTCATCTCATAATTTAGGACACAATTGTATTGTTGTAAAAAATCTTGTCCAATTATTCCATCATGTAAACAAGGTAGGTTTCTAAGAACATAAAACTTGTGTTTAAATTCCATTCCATTTGCGTTTAAATTAAGGTAAACAAAACCCTCCGTATTTAATTGTCCTCCGATTCCTTTTACGCAGATGTTATGTTTGATGATTGGGATACCTAACTCATTGATAGTTTCGTATTTCACTGCGGACAATGACGCTCCGGTGTCAATGAGCCACTTTCTACTGATGTTAGCTAAATTGAATGTTACATAATTGCTGTTATTACAAGAAAATATACAATTATGCACGAAAAAACTCACTTCCGGAAATATTTTCTGAGACAGTAGTGGGCGATTCGATTGTAGAATCCTCACCACTAGGGTTCATGAAATGAATTTGCCTATTTTGTCTATAACTACCGCGATATCTATTATTATTGGCGCTGCGATTACCTTGAGATGTTCCACGGTAAAAAGTACGACCTCGGCTGGAACTCACCTGTTGGGACGGCCCGGGGTTCTGATATTGTTGACGCGGGCGGGGCTGACCGCCGCCGGCACCCCGACTTGAGAACCCTCTGCGGCCACCCCTAAATGACCTGTTAAAATGTCCTGGCTTATGGTGTTGATGCCCGACGAACATCGAACCTTCTGACTGCGATGGTGAGCTGAGAAACGATAACTCCACATCCTTAGCTCCACGAATGGCGTCTTTTAAAGAAGTGAAATTACGAGATAGTAGAATAACTCTCATATTTCGATTCCTCAAACCGTTTATAAATCTGTCTATAGCAATTTTCTCATTAATTGGCTTTAAAACTGCATATGATGTATTATCGCCGTCGGCCTGCGATATGGTGAGATTGACAAATAGACTCTCCAAACGTTTTCCAAAATCATCAACTGAACTGGTACTCTGTTGTTCGTTCATTAATTGAGAATGGAGTGCAGTACTCGACATTTTAGTAAGCAAATGCTTTCTCATATCAGACAAAAGTAACTGACATGTCGTATAAGAGCTTGCTAATCGAAGTTTAGCGCTTTCTGACAGTCGTGTTTTTAAAACAAAATTTATTAGGAGATTTTGAGAATCACTACTAATCATAGAACTATACAACTCTATAGCTTCAATAAGCTTCTTGGTGACGCTCTCGTGATCGTTCATCACGGGTAAAAGAGCAACCGCTGTCTTTAAATCAAATTTCTCCATGGTGCTTAGACTTTCAATATTACTTTGACAAAATTCCTCAATTTTTGTGTACAAAGTTTCAATTCTAATGCAAATCTCTTTACTATATATTATTATATCACTACTTTTACACTCTCCTGTTTTTATCTTATTATCTAAAACGTCAGCAAAAGTTAAATAATTATTAAATAATAACGTAGCTTCATTCAATTTCTCACTTAATATTTTTTCTGTCCTTCTACTTTTATTTAATTTAAAAAGGTTTTCTTTTAGATGTTTGATATCATCATAAATTTTTTCTAACTCTTTTATAAACATTACCTAAGCATATTTAATTTGCAAATAAAATATTAAATGAGATTACACAAAAAGGTACACATACCTAGACATAACAATAATTATAATTAAACGTTGGTTTTACATACCAAATATATTTGTATACATACATACGACACTGGGGGACTTCACTTTCACAGGGTGGGGGGGACTTACACTTCACAAGTTTCAGTCTTCATTCCCTGGTTAACTCTCTCGCCACGGCCAAAGGAACGCCACGAACGTCTCAGCATCATGCGCCGGTCCACCTCTTTTCTAACCACTCGTTTATGGCACCGATAATAGAGCTTGTACAGCCCATACAGCATCACAAGTAGCAGCAGCAGAAGAATTAACGCCAGTATAATTGTCGTAGCAGAGGCATGGAATCTCATGTCCTGGACGTATGTCGTAGCCTCATTATTTTGCCCGATTTGAGTCAAAATTAATTGTTCTTGTTCAACATTCTTACTTTTTGAAGCACCCATATTATTGCAAAAAATGTCACTTTTGTATAGTCACGATCGAACAAAGTCTTAAGAGTTAATGAACTCATCTTAGAGTGCCTAGAGTGCCCTAGATATACGAGAACAGTTCAACACGCGCGATGGCGCCTGGCAGGGTCGCCATGTAAGGTTGGATGGACAGTAAAAGGAAACACTGCTGATCACTTGAAGTTACATGATTTAATGACAATGAATAAAGAGTACAGTTTATTATATATACCTTATTATACTACACAATTAAATACAAGTACTCATACCACACCACACGATAATGTGAGATCATCATCAGCCTATTGCAGTTCACTGCTGGACATAGGCCTCTCCAGTTGTTCGCCACCTAGGGCTAACTTCTGTAGGATATACCCATAATCGCCACGCTGGGCAGGCGGGTTGGCGATCGCAGGGCATAGCTTCTGGCTCCGGTCACGCTGCTGCCCGTCATCGGTCTGTGGTATTTAGCTACGCCTTCTATCGTGAAGGTTTGACCGCCACCATTCGGTTTGCCAGAGCCTCGTTTGTTGTTCGGCAGGATGCACCACGGGCAGGTGAGGATGGCCTGGAGCGAAAAGGTGATAGGTCGCTCCCTTACATCCCTGAATGTGAGATACCATGTACCTATTCAAGAATTCCGTCTGCAGTAGTCAGTTTTAGCCGGCCAGCAGCGTCACCGGAGCGAAAAGCGCCTGCGTAGCGTGACGATTATGGGCGAAGCCTCTAGATGTTTGAGTAAAGTGGTGAACAACTGGAGAAGCCTATGTCCTGCTGCACACACTGCTAGTGGGCTGCGATAGGCAGTTGATGATGATGAGCCACTTGGCTAGCCTTTTTTCTTTTACACGTATCTCTCCACGCACACCTATCTCCTGACCCCTGATAGAGGACATTTGTACGGTTTACGGTACAGGCTTTGCCTCTAGATTTATAATTCGAACGGCGAAGCTATGGAGTTCCATAATTTAGTCCAAAACCAAAGCCCCTCGGGTATTTTCCTTAGTCATCATGCTTGGCACGCCGGTTGGTGACCGCAGTAGATTTTATTTGTACCCAGCTAGACGCTGCTGCCCGTTTCTTGATATCTTCTACGACTCTCACGGAATGAGGTGGGCAGACCGATGACGGGCAGCAGCGTCACCGGAGCGAGAAGCTACGCCCTGCGATCGCCAACTCGCCTTCCCTAAGTGGCGAACAACTGGAGAGGCCTATGTCCAGCAGTGTACTGCAATAGGCCGATGATGATGAGGTGGGTAGTCCTACTCTAAGTCCGGAAACCATTTACTTACGTATAATCACCACCAGGTAACTAGCCCCTTGTCACAGGGCTTCTCTTTCGCTTTCCACAAGTCTTTATGTCGTGCTACAATATCATCCTCCTAGCCTTTTTCCCGATTGTCTCAGGGTCGGCTTCCCAAACTGAGAGATTTGGCGAGGGCTAACAGCTTAACGTGCCTTCCGAAGCACGGAGGAAATCGGTGTCAAATTTTGGTCACCCATCATCGGATTGACCGCGCCAATGGTTGCACAACGTTGCGATCATTGTTAAGCGAACAAGACCGCGGCGCCACCGAGCCCCTCTTATGGCGTGCTACAATAAAAAAAGAAAATTGGCCTGGTCGCAGCGCGGCTGCCACCTCAGTCACCCCGAGCTGCCGCAGACGCCGCGCGCCAGCTACTCGTGGTGCCTGGCGGAGTGCCAGCGCGACACCGTGGCGGCCGTCTGCAACTGCCGGCCCTTCTGGTACCCGCCCGCGCCCGACCCCGTCTGCACGCCCGAGCACCTCTACTGCTTGAACAAACATAGAGGTTTCGTAGCCAATCCTTCAACTAAACATCAGACGACATCTATACGTTGTTCCGAAGCCTAAGCACTTGTGTTACGGATATCAGAACAACGTACGAAGTTACCATACCATAAAATAATTGTTCTTCATATGACTGTTTGTCTGCCTGGGGTAGGGGTAGTATTTGCCCTTCCCAGATCACGAGTACGCTTGCCCCTGTGATCTACTCCTGGCCAGGATAGGCAGAGACGCGGCCGCATATTTGCAAGTTACTGCCCACTGGCGACACAAGGGAGTTTAGGGAGTATTCCTCCCACTATGAGATGGTTGAGTCTCACCATTACGCCAACTCTCCCAGTAGGCTGCATGAAGGTGTCTAGTGTATTTCCTCTTAAAAGTTAGGTGGCCACAGTTATTCCATCACGGGACAAACAATCGTGTGATGAACATTTGTGTTGGTCTGAGTGTTTACATTTGTATTGAAGTAGGTATGTTATTTGTATGTAAGGAAGGAAGGCCTATTATCTTTTCGCTCCTAGCCAGCCTTACCTGCCCCGGGCAGCCCGTGGTGCATTCTGCCGAATAACAAACGAGGCGCTGGCAACCGACTGGTGGCTAACCATCATTATTGAAAGCGTAGCTATGTGCCACAGATCGATGACGGGCAGCAGCGTCACCGGAGCGAGAAACTACGCCCTGCGATCGCCAACCCGCCTGCCTAGCGTGGCGATTATGGATATCTCCTCCAGGTGTTTTCCCTAAGTGGCGAACATCTGGAGAAGCCTATGTCCAACAGTGGACTGTGATAGGCTGATTATGATATTTGTGTTACCTTCGTTGTTCTGATACCCATAACACTAGTGCTTAAGTTACTCACTGTTGGGTCGGAGTAAGTATTTTAGTACGTGTTCCGGCGCAGAGAAGTTCATGTACTACTTCCCCGGGGCGGTGGCCGGGGCGGCGTCGTCGCTGGACGAGGAGCTGCGCGACTCGCTGGACTGCGCCGAGTGCGCGCCCGACTGCGCGCGCGCGCTGCACCGCGCCAAGGTGTTCCACGCCGCCTACCACTACGTGGCCAAGCAGTACAAGCCCTACGGCGCGTGAGTACAGACTATTTGGTGTATTAATATTGTTTAGTGCCGAAATAGGTCGCTCCAAGCCACCCTCACGCCCACCTGCCCGTGGTGCATTCTGCTGAATAACGAACGAGACTCTAGAAACCGACTGGTGGCGGTATAACCATCACTATCGAAGGCGTAGCTAAATACCACAGTGTTTGCCCAAAGTGGCGAATACCTGGAGAGGCCTATGATGATGATGAAATAGGTTTTTTAAACATTCTGGTCTGGGTGTTTTCTATGTATAATATGTATTTATTTACAAAAAAAATGTATTTAAGTAAGTTTATCAGTTGTCCAGTACCCACAGTACAAGCTTCGGCTTATTTTGGGGCTAGGTGGCGCTGTGTGGCCCAGCGTGACATGCCTTGGGTTAATTATTTATTCTATGTAATATTTAGGGCAAAAATTTCGTAATGATGCTTGCGTTTTACTAATACTCCACGCGGTATAACATACCCTGGAGTCCGTGACGAGACTCAGCGCGATATATTCAAATCTCTGGTCTCTCGTGAAGGGTGAACGTGCAGACGTGCCGTCCATAAATAGTGTGTATGATTCTATTTGAAATCGGGCCTTTGATTTCTATAGATTTCGCTAGTCTCACGAATACAATTCTTAACAAATATTAAACAAAGCCTTAATCACCGTTAAAAAGTTATCTATTCTGATTTATGTAGGTATCTGTTTTCTAATATCAGTTACATTTTGGAGAGTGTGAGACTGAACTTAGATAGTTTGATTCCCCAACCCCTTTTTATGATCGATCGGCAATTAATAAAGGCCTATGTGCAGTAGTGAACTGCTATAGAATGATGATAATGATGAATGTTTTACAGAAAGGAACAGTACAAGCCCGCAAACCACTCTGTCCTTCGTTTTTACTACGACTCGATGAGCCATCACGTCTATCGAGTAGACCTCAACTTTTTCTGGTACGAAATGATGGGTACGTGTCTCTTTGTTTTTTTTTTATATGCGCTTTGTTCTATTTACTCTTTTACCGATAATATTCTACGCATTCAAACAACTTCGGCAACTCTTACCTTTTGAGATGAATTCCATTTTACTTCTCACTATAGTCAGGAAATTGGCGGCGATACACTCCGTGGATCCAATCCTATATTTATAATAACTATCGCTTATCTACTTACTTGGCTAGCCTCCTCGAAAATCGGCCGCTATGGTGAAAATTCGGTTAGGAAAGTTTTTATGGCAAGTGATGGATTGCCATAAAAACGGATGAAGTATTGACTTCAGCCCATAAACTCAGTAGTGGGATGTAAGGGAGTGACCTATCACCTTTGCGCTCCAAGCCACCCTCACCTGCCCGTGGTGCATCCTGCCAAACAAACGAGGCTCTGGCAAACCGACTGGTGGCGGTATAAGCATAACGATAGAAGGCGTAGCTAAACATCACAGGCCGATGACGGGCAGCAGCGACAACGAAGCAAGAAGCTACGCCCTGCGATCGCCAACTCTGGAGAGGCTTATGTCCAGCAGTGAACTGCAACTGGCTGATGATGATGATAAACACAGACACCAGAATAGGTTTGTTAGTGTTACAAGAAGGTAGGTATCCGAGGTGATCCGTCAGAGAACCAAAGTCACCGACTTATCTCAACGGATTAGTAAGCTGAAGCCCCACTCCGCTGGCCATATTAGCCGCAGACCCGATAACCGTTAGGGTAAACGAGTTCTGGAGTGGAGGCCGCGTATCGGCAAACGTAATGTAGGACGCCCTCAGGCCAGGTGGAGTGACAATTTGCACTGGACGGCTGGCAAGTGCTGGATGCGAGAGGCCCAAAATCGATCAACATTAGGAGAGGCCTATGTCCAGCAGTGGACTGACACGGGCTGATGATGAAGGTATCAGTAACTCTTTCCATAACCAGCCACCACGAGCTGCCAGGCGCTGATCCTGCTGGGCGTGTCGGCGGTGAGCGCGGCCGAGCTGGTGTTCCACCTCACCTTCCGCTGGGCGCACCACTTCGTCCGCAGGGGTCGCGAGACCACGTGGCACAGGGGTGCGGTGTTCCGGCCGTAACCTACATAAAACTACCCGTGTACTTGCCAGCCAAGAGAGGTAGGGTATAGTAAATCTTCGCTCGGATTGAGCCGCCCATCCGGGGAAGGACCTATACCTTATAGAATACCGGAGTAAAATGTGTTATGATATTAAACTTATTTTTAATTAAAATATATTTAAACGAGTATGTCAATTTCCTCTTCCGGTTTGGCATTTGTAATAGCCACACGCATCTTCTGGAGCTAATTCAAAATAAATCTATATATGTATCTTCAAACCAGTCTATAATTTCATGAAAAACCTATCAACAGTCCGCTACAGTATCCGACAAAATGACCTCCGGCTCGTGTTTCTGCCGGTGAGTAGGGTTTTTGGGGCTCTTGGAGTGAGTGCTGCATCGGCAGCCGAGGGTTGGGCCGGCATGACGGTCGCAACTGACGGGTAACTGATCAGTTACTTGCCCGCAGTCACAGCGGCTTGGGCTTCTCTTTCGCTTTCCATAAGGCGTGAGGAAGCCATCAGGTGCTATTAAAAAAAGCCAGGCTGTGGCAGCCCCTATATTTATGTGAGTTTGTGACTTGTTTGTTTTGTGCGTGGACTCATACAACCATGTTGGTCTGACTGGGTGTCGATTGCACGGGTAATAGACAAACCGCTTAAGGGATCCACGCCTGAGCGATATAGAGACTAAGAGTTACCTAGGAACGGATGTTGCGTCCGACAGGCTCAATAAAAGCTACGTATCAAATTCGGTAGAGTGATTTTATGCGTAAACGGTGTGCATCCCTGGTGCGCAGGGTGCGGGCTAGCGGTAACAGCGTCCTGAACATGATCGCCGGCAGACTAGACTGCCCGTATATAAGCCGCTCGTGTACCATTTCGGGGGGAGTGGTACAGCAAAGGCCACTTTAAATTAATCCCACTAATATTATAAACGCGAAAGTTTGTTTGGATGGATAGATAGATGGATGGATAGATGGATGGATGTTTGTTCCCTTTTCACGCAAAAACTACTGAACAGATTTTAGTGAAACTTTACACGAATATTGTTTATGCATCTGATTAACATATAGGCTATAAATTACAACGATTCATTAATTTTTTCATTTAGAATTCCGGAAAAATATGTTACGGAATGATTAAAAACTTTTTGAATACACCATAGATACTGTCATTTCTTGACTTTGTCAGTGAAATTATCAATTTGACATGACAGATACTGATATCGAGGTAGGCAAATGCGGAAATTCGCCACCAATAAGTACAAATAATTGTGAATTAAAATTGTGCGGCTTATTTTCGGAATGAAATCCTTCGGAAAATACTATATGCAAACTGCTATAACTGAAAAGACGACCAACGTAAAGGGATAACCACCGGCGTTGTCTACTAGAATATTGCTCAGTTTCAGAGGCACCTCATTCAGCAACAAATTGGAACAAACTTTAGGAATAAAATTGTGTACAGTCAAAACAGATCTAGCATAACCCGTAAACAAGGCGGCCTGCATCTGATAATGAATCACAGTGACCAAGAACCAAAAACCTTACTGCAATCTCAGAAGGCTCACAACGGGCCACATGTCTAGCTCGGATGCGACGAAACTGCGATCAGTGTATGCTTAATAAATATTTTTCTAATCCAAATTGTAATTTCTGTCCTCAATATACTAATATTATAACATTTCAGCCTAATAAAATCGTTTTAATTACATACGCATGTCGGAAGAAAATAACGCTTTGAAGTAAGTTAAGATTCATACACCGGCCAAGTGGTCGCTTTTTGGTCGGCGTGATACTTAAAACCTGTGTACTAACATGTACAATTGTTGTACATAGTTAGGTACCACCTATAATTAAAAAATTCTAATTTTATCGGTAAATAATTTTCACGTTATATTCTTAGGGATGCTCAGTATGACATAAAGGAAAATCGAAATAAAAGATACTTAGTATTTTTAGCGTGGCTTCTCAAAATATGTTCATACACAGGATATCCAGATTCTGTATTAGTTGTATAGATATAAGATTATTAAACGCACTTATTTTCCAAAAAGTACAAAATAAGTATCAGTATTTCTATATTGTATGGGAGTGACCTATCACCTTTTCACTCCAAGGCTTTCTCACCTGCCCGTGGTGCATCCTGCCGACCAACAAACGAGGCTCTGGCAAACCGACTGGTGGTGGTAAAACCATAACGATGGAAGGCGTAGCTAGATATCACAGGCCTATGACGGGGAGCAGCGTGACCGGAGCGAGAAGCTACACCCTGCGATCGGTAACCCGCCTGCCCAGGTGGCGCTTATACCCATAATATCCTCCAGATGTTTGCCCTAGGTGGCGAGCAACTGAAGAGGCCTGTGTCCAGCAGTGGACTGTAATAGGCTGATGATGATGATGATTTCTATATTAATCAATTTTAAACGTATCGCGCCGACGCCAGCCCTCTCCTGGCCGAAAATCGGCCTCAATGACCATTCTCCAAGCAGACCGGGCAAGTATGCACGAGATATTGAAGTGTACATGTTTATGCCCATACACAAGTGCATTACGTGCGGTTGCTCTGTTTGAAATAATGAGAATTCATAGTAGTAACTAGGTACGTAGGTAAGCACCATTTTTGATACCGTAAAAAGACTAATTGACTCAAAAAAAGTGCGGACGCGACATAACAATCTGATGACTGCTGACCCCAGTGGCGCATTATATCGGTTCCCGGTAGGATTCAATGTAGAAAACGAACTTTTTTAGATAACTCGAATAATTCAAGAAGACGTCGCTCTGGATAAGTCATCACCGGAACTTACAGTTAAGAGAACCATAGCTTAAGACCAGGTGATTCCTGAACAATGGGCCGCGGCTTCCAATGGCCAACCAGAGGCCAACATGATGTACCTACATTGTGTTTGTCCTGTGTCAACCTATGTTCACATTTCTCAGCACTCAAATCGAATACCTATATCTTCATCATCTTTTGAGCATCCATTCGTAAGCGCGTGTGATAAAATAAGAGACAAAGACGCGTACGTACATGATATAATCACAGAGTAAGCTCTTCATGACAAACCGATGTTCACGCAGGCAAAGCCGCGGGCAGCAGCTAGTTAAGTAATAAATGTGTCCTTACTAACATAGTCACTAAGTGTGTTTTACTATCCAAAATGAGTCAATGTAACTTGTAATGAATAAATGAATATATATATATATGACCCAAGGGTTGACTGGTAGAGAATGCTCCTAGCATTAAGTTCGCCTTTTGTACCATTTTGTGCAATAAAGTTTAAATAAATAAATTTTATTAACATAGACAATTTATAAGTAAGTGCTTGTTTCATTAAGTGCCATGCGTATCACATTCGCATGTTTTACTACCGCCCACCCATCCTACGCATGTTTACAGCTTAAGATTGCATAATAAATGTATCTGCACGTCATTATTCAATTTATTGTTAAATTATATTATTTTCTAAGGTCTCCAAAGGTCGAACTTTATGTAGTCGAGGCCGAGCGTATAATAAGCATTCAATGTTTTATAACAAAATTGGCTTGTGATGGGCTATTAAATTGAATATTATAGGCATATGGCGTAATTTGTCTTTACAATTTGAATATTTAGATGCTCGCATAGACGCCGTCTCGTCACCACTCGATCGTGGTCACAAGCGCCGCCCCAAGATCATCTATTGACTACCAGTTTGGTTTAGTTCACGCTGCCTCTGACACAGTGGTCGCGGATTCGATCCCCGCACAGTACAAACATTTATGTGCATGAACATGTCTGTTTGTATTGGTCTGGGTGTTTGATATGTTGAGTATGTATTTATTTAAAAAAGTATTTAAGTAACTTCATCAGTTGTACTAAGCAACTGATAAATAACTCATAGAACAAGCTTCGCCTTAATTTGGGCCTAGATGGCGCTGTGTGGCCCAGCGTGGCATGGTATTTTTTTGTTTGTACGTATTTGTTTTTCATTTTCACAGTACACAGAGACGCAGGCGGGTTTGTTAGTCGCCTCAATATCGAGATTACGCTTGTTTAGGGGTCATCATCATCATCAGCGTCTACTGTAAAAGATAGGTCTCCCCTTATGACCGTTGTCATTTGGGGTAGAGTTGAGTCACCAGGATTTATTTGTGATTGCTGCTGTCCATTTCTAGATGAGGGAATATCCTCGAATATCGTCTTCTTCGACACTCACGAGGTGAGAGAGGTGGACCTATGACTTGGAAACACTCCGTTCTTATCAGAAGTTCGCAAAGCTATTGATTTGCCCAGTATCTCAACAATGACGGTTCCAAAAACACAATATCACACCTAACCGGGCCAAGGGTACGGGCCCAACGCGCAAGTTGAACAAACCCGAGTCGCCGTGGAGCTGATTATCATAAAAATGTGGCCTTTTATAACGCGCGTCATCGGTGTAAGCTTAGGGCTCTGGCATACGAGCGGCACGCACGTCGATTTTGGCAGCAGTAACTGCAGTTTTTGACTGAACGGCTAAACAATCATTTTTTCCGTCCGGTGATGGAAAATAAACAGAGAGAGAGGTAGAGAGGTAGGCATAGCGAATTTTCGCTCGAATTGAGCCGCCCGTCCGGGGAAGGACCTCCACCTTATAGAATACCGCAGTCAAATGACCTCTGGGTCGTGTTTCTGCCGGTGAGTAGGGTTTCCGGAGCTCGTGAGGGGTTAGGGTTGGGCCGGCATGGCGGTGGCAACTGACAGGTAACTGACCAGTTACCTGTCAGTTTCCACCGCCATGCAGGCTTCTCTTTCGCTTTCCATCAGGCGTAGGGAAGCCATTATGTCGAGCCACTATAAGGGTCATTTGACTGCGGTATTCTATAGGGTCGAGGTCCTTCCCCGGACGGGCGGCTCAATTCGAGCGAAGATTCGCAGAAGAGTATCTTGATATTCCGTTAGCCTTTTCCTACGACACCCACGGGATGAGATGTGGTAGTGATGATGATGATGATGATGATTCTTTAGCCGGGACACCACACGGACATCAGACGTCCGTGTTTAAGAGCCCTTATAGCGTCGTGCGTCAAAGAAAGAAGACTACTCTTGTCGCTTTTAGGGACCAGTCGAACCTGTGGCGCTACTTTTCTACACAATCCCGCATCCGGGTCCATTTGACTTTTTATATTATCATGTGACAAAAACAGTCCTCGATGACGTAAATGTGCCTCGCCACCATTACTGTGCAAAATTTATTTACACACATCACATATTCATTAATCTTAACTAATATTATAAAGCTGAAGAGTTTGTTTGTTTGATCTCAGGAACTACTGGTCCGAATTGAAAAATTCTTTTTGTGTTGAATAGACCATTTATCGAGGAAGGCTTTAGGCTATATAACATCACGCTGCAACTATTAGGAGCGAAGTAATAATGGAAAATGTAAAAAAAAACGGGGAAAAAATAACTATTCCACGCGGACGAAGTCGCGAGCACAGCTAGTAACTAGATAAATCTGGCATGCGTTGGAATGCCATCTAGTAAACAGGGTACTCGGAAGATAAACGTTAAAGAAAATGGGTTTAGGTTCTTCGTATCGTAGGGTATCGCATGCACCCCCATGTATGTTCCGCAATATTTCATAGTTTCGGAATTATAATGTACATAGCTGGTTTAAGCAGAGTTTTTTAATGATTATGTTATCTGAGAATCTTGTACTCGCTTACTAAGAAACCATGGAATCATCTGTTTGGATTTTTAATTTGTTTTTATGTTTTTACCTACTTGCCCAAAATCACTCCGTTGATCAAATTTCAATTCAAACGACATCAAATGCAAAATAGTTTATTTACAATACTAAAATAAAGTCGCTGTTAATTCATCACATTTGTAACTGCATTTACGTTGCTTAGCAAGGACAGACTCGTAAGTGCAGAAAAATTGCTAACAATAAAAATATACATAATATAACTTAGTCATCATCATCTTATTCATTATACTGGTGTAAACTATTTTCTCAGGGATCGAATCCGAAATGAGGTGATCCGGCAGAGAACCAAAGTCACCGACATAGCTCACCCACCGGATTAGTAAGCTGAAGTGGCAGTGGGTTGGCCACATCAGCCGCAGAACCGATAACCGTTGGGGTAAACGAGTTCTGGAGTGGAGACTGCATATCGGCAAACGTAATGTAGGACGCCCTCAGGCCAGGTGGAGTGACGATTTGCGCAGGACGGCTGGCAAGTGCTGGATGCGAGAAGCCCAAAGTCGACCTAAGTGGCGAACATTGGGAGAGGCCTATGTCCAGCAGTGGATTGACACGGGCTGATGATGATGATGAAACTATTTACGCTACTTGAACACACTTAATAGTGCTTTTTCTGTGCAGAGTTAATTATAACTACTTAAGTAATAGGCCGTTGCCATAACTATAAGTTTTTCTGTGAAATAATTTCTGTGTTTCGGGGAAAGGACAGAATAGGTACCTGTTTCAAGACCAAACAACTAGTCTCATTTAAGACCAGTTACTTGCCCGTTGTCCGACGACTTGGGCTTCTTTTTCGCTTTCCATCAGGTGTTGGGAAGGCATTATGTCGAGCCACTATAAAAAAGAAAAAAATTAATTATTTCTTACAAACACAAAAACACATTAAAGCCAGACCAAAGATCTACTCGTACGACTAAGTATATCTAAAACACGCTACCATAAATGTCATCTTAATTACTATAAGGAAACGCTCGTGCGCTTCCAAAGTGTGGCAGTTTGGCAATGTTTTAAAGACTCTGCCAGTGTGGCTAAGTGTGATATGGACTTGCTTAAAGAAGGTTCTGTATTTTTTATTATTTGTAGCTATATGTATATCAAACAATTGCCAAGTAAAATCTTCAGTCAAATCCTTTCAATGTTCATGAACCAATACAAATTATTTCGAGCAGATTTTGATTTGCAGACACCAAAATTGTTCGTGAGATTTTGGGTCCATCCAGGACAAAGAATGAGGAGATCTATTAAGATAGTTTCGTTTTATCTTCTGGGAAACTGAACCTCATGTTAAGTTTTTGCGCAAAAACGCCATGTTTACATTGTCCCGTTACGGTAAAGGAGTAGTGCACTATTGTAACATTGCCAAAATGCTGCCCGCCCGTGAAGATTCATGGCGTGAAGATAAAATTATTGATAAACAGTCATTATGCACAAGTAGAGCGACACTGACAATAAGTTATGTTTGTAATGTAATTGGCGGGGTCTGTCGAGAGCTAGGGTTTCGAATCCCATCAAGGATAAAACATTGGTTTGAAGAGAAGAATGTTTTTGTTCTGTTTTTGAATGATCCTACCTAGGTATTGCATATTACTTTCATACCTACTTACTTTCGGAAATTCAAAGGTCAAGGTCCGTTGTTTGATATCCATTTGAAATATCCTACTTCCTACTAATATTATAAATGTGAAAGTTTGTTTAGATGGATAGATGGATGGATGTTTGTTCCTCTTTCACGCATTAATTACTGAACGGATTTTAATGAAACTTTACAGTAATATAGCTTATACATTGGAATAACATATAGGCTATGTTTTATACAAATATTCACGCGGGCAAAGCCGCGGGCAGCAGCTAGTGTACTATAAATACTGGAAGTATCCTTTACTATTTAAATTGCCAGCTTCTATTAATTAACATGCTTTTATTAGGTTGACTTGTATGTAAGTACCTAATTGATTAAATATGTATTAGGATTCGTTAAAAGTCTTTTAATGAATTAGACCGACGACAGCGTGTTTTCTAGTGTTTTTTTTTAACTATTAATTCATTGGAGATGGTATAAGAGTTCAGTAGTTTATAGAAAGAAAATACTTTGAATAAACAATACACGTACTGCAAAACTATACCACAATCTTATTGAAAAAATTTAATATACCTATTTACGGCTATTCTAGTCATAAGTGTACAAGTATTAATATTATTATATTAGGTCATATGATGTGTTACAAGTACATTAAGCTTTGCTGCCGACGTCGTCACTAGGAACTTCTTCCACGTCGCAGTTGCTGGTCATTGCCGACTGTGGTTCGCCGATGATCGCTGGTATCACCTGCAAGACAGCAATGGTGTCACGAACTTAACGAGGATCAAGACTGTTCATCATCATTCTCCTGCCCCTTTTTTCGCTGGAGAAAATGCTTTTGGGTATAATTTTTTCCGCTGTGCTACTTTCATGCTTCCTCTTATATATTTTATGTCCTATTAACATAGTTTTGCACGACTGAAAAATTGTGTGTAAGAGATCTCTACAAGCAATATGACTTTACAGTAAGCATATTCTTAGCCTATCCGAGTTTTTAATAAAAACTCAGATTTTTTAATAGAAACTTTTTATGCAATCCTATTGGTTAATATTTCTCCATTTCTATGCTCCGCAAGCTCGCTCCGCTTCAATGGGCAGGCTTAAGGGCAGACGATTGATAGTTTTCATCATCATGAGCCTCTCTCCATTTGTTTGCCACTTTGTTCGATCCTGTGCTTCTCGTATCCTGCATTTGCCAGTCATTTTGCTTAAACTTGATGATGTGTTTGATGTAAGGGAGCGGCCAATAATCTTTTCGCTCCAAGCCAACCTCACCTGCCCGTGGTGCATCCTGCCGAATAACAAACGAGGCGCCTGCAACCGACTGGTGGCGGTATCACCATCACAATCAATGGCGTAGCTAAATACAGACCGATGACGGGCAGCAGCGTCACCGGAGCGAGAGGCTACGCCCTGCGATCGCCAACCCGCCTGCCCAGCGTGGCGATTATGGGAATATCCTCCAGATGTTTGCCTTAGTGGTGAAGAACTGGAGAGGCCTATGTCCAGCAGTGGACTGCAAAAGGCTGATGATGATGAATGGTTTTGATGAATGTTATTTCAAGAGTGAATATCCACAGCGTCACCTGCTCCCCCAGCATGATGAGTATCTGCGCGACCTTCTTGATGGCCTCCAGGTCCTGCGGCGTGGGCAGCGGCAGACGCGCGTCCTGGTCCCGCTGCGCGCGCGCCGCCAGTCGCGACGTCAGCTCTGACAGAGCCGCTAACGGCCGCGTGTTGGGGTCGTGGTATAACTGGGAAGATTCGGTTAAATGCATACTTAGATATTTTATATTAAATGCGCTAGATAGGTAATATAGTGATTTATTTATTTATTTTGGTTTACTTACAAAGTATGTATTAATTTCAGACAAACAATGATGATTATAACTTATAGCTAAAATACATACATCGGTTACAAGTAAACTAGCATGCTTAGATAGATTACAGAACTTAATATTAGGTACTTAACTTGCTTAATTATGTTACAATTTAGATATAGACACTTTGGAGAGAGCTATGATGTGATGTAAGGAAACGGACATAATCATCATAATATTTTCGCTTCAAGCCACCCTCACCTGCCCGTAGTGCATCCTGCCGAATAAGAAACGAGGCTCTGGCAACCGACTGGTGACGGTATAATCATCATGATTGAAGGCGTAGCTAAATACCACAAGCCGATGACGGGCAGCAGTGTCGACGGAGTCACTTGTGTCACTACGATGGGACAGTCATTGGATACAACCAGAGTGACATTAGGCACAGGACCTGCGCCTTAACGTACTTTTCAGTGCACGCGGTGTTCTCTTGAAATCCTAGTCAAATAAGTAAATCAACTCACAGGGCTACACCAAACATTCCCAAAAGCCAACGCGATCACCAACAGCCACTGTACTTTGAACACCATATTGTTGAAGAAGTACTGAGGCTCCTGCCATCAGACAGGCCATATAAAGGCCAAGTAATTGCCCGGGTTTGCCCGCAATTCGTCTTTAATATGATAACTGCAGTATTAGAGACAATTGCTTATTTTCTCGAGAAGGTTATCGAAATGGTCTTCTTGATAGTGGAAGAAAACATAACGCTGAATGATTGTTCGTAATTTGGACGACTTTTGTGATGAAGCGGGGTAGAACGGTTGTAGGAGGTTGGTTTTTGCATGTATGTGACAAGTTGTGATTTCCAACGACAATCATAATAGAAAAAAAATTTCGTTGTCGATTTATGTAGAGTATTATGGCTTTTAAATTAAAGTTCTGAAGGTTCTGGTTTCGATGGGTATTCTTGGTCAAGTCAATTTGGCATCAAATTTAAAAAGTTAAGAATCTCTACATTTAATTAAATCTTAAATATTACGATATTATGTGTGATAGATAGATCAAAATTTTATTACCGATTGCGACACACATACAAAAAAACACCTACTATAAAAACTATCTGAGCTGAATTATGTGGGCATGTGTGCTACAGCAATGCAAAATGATGATGGCTCAGCAAGATGTTCACTCGAAGAACAAACCACGGGTTTTCAGCCATTTTTAGTCAAAGGGCTGGGGGTGGTGCAACTACGCTTCATAATTGCCCCTCCCGTGTTCGAATAAACGAACTAAAATTCGTCAACGTCGATTTGCAACAATTTAATTGATATGTTAGAACACGGGAGGGACAATTGAGAGGGATTTATGGGGCAAAAATACGCGATCCGTTCAACGAATGATCGTTTTCTTTTTTTGTAGTAGGGCCCTTGTTCCTACCTTCTCTTTGTGTACCCTGTCGAGTTGTCTCAGTTCGTATTCTAGGTATACTATCATAGGCAAATAGTGACAATTATGAGCTAAAATCCGTCAAATGATCATGTAAAAGATATCGTCGTATCGCGGAAATTCGGAACTACGTCTAACCACTAGTATTAGCACTAACTCGCCTTGACTACTTGGCGGCCGCAGTGCAAACAGATGCAATCCTAACTTATTTAGACGTTTAGTATTATTATCGTAGTGGTGTTTATTTTACACAATTTACAATAAAAAATACGTGCAAAGTCATAGTTAAATGTTTGCTGATATAGATTTGGTGTAGGTCAATGTTTGCTTACGCCGTGGTAGGACGTTGGATTATTTTCGAGAAGAAATAGAAAAAACAATAGATTATGTACAACTATAGACTAGGTAATAGGTAACTATGTTCTATTTATGACCAATTATTTTCAACCCAATTTTTGTTTTTACCTAATTAATGAATTTAATTAATTATTAATTAGGTACCTATTACCTTTTAATTATTACATTTTATTTTTAACAAAATTTCAATTGTTAGAAACCTTGTGAAGTAATTTAATAATACCTACCTATATCCGAACGGGATCGTAACCAAAAAAAAGTGTCAGTTCTGCAGATCAAAGAAGGAAATGATTTTTTATGACGAAACTACAATTAATTTGTATTAAATTGTTGCAAACATGGAAACAACAAAGATTCTCTCCGTCACCCACTGATTCCCAGTCATGATCAGGAAGGAGTGCCTTCCCTTGCTGGTGGGATCCCGTCAATGCTCAGTCGCACCTCGCGCTTAACCCGACTGTGAGTACGCTTTGCCACTCTGCCTTTTGTTTTTGTAAAAGTTGTTATAGTTTTTTTTCCTTACACAAGTGCTTGAAGCACTTTGAAATTAAGTCACTGGTATGTGATGTTGTCTGTTATTCATTTTTAATCTACAAACTTGTGAATACGATTTGTAGTATGTAGGTACTTACTGCCAATCATCAGAGAACATAAGTTACTTAAGTTTAATAAAAAAATAACAGCTATTATCGACCTACACAAATGGACTAAACATCTCTCTTATATCTACCTATACCTAGTTTAGATAACCGCTTACTTACCTAACAAGTCTTTAGTTACCTAGTTAGTTATATTCTTAACAGAACAATAAACAGATAATTATCACAGCTACAGTTAGATTGTTTTGTGCAGTTTACAATCTTGGTTTAAAAATCTGACAACATTGTTTATTTAATTAAATCGCGCCAAATACTTTGCCTTGGTCTTTCACGTTTTGGCCATGGTTTTAAAGATACGAGACATTAGCTAGATAGATTAAAGTCTGAAATTGTAGGTAAATGAAGCAAGTACCTACTTTTAAAGCGTCTGTTAAAATTAGCGCCTCAGGAATGTATGGATTCTTTTTTTTGAGCTATGTTAAATTACATACATTGACGCTGCCGATACTTAAATTAGGAAAACCTGTGCTATAAATAAATAAAATAAATAAATATCAGACAACATCACATAGGTACATTGCTCTAATCCCAAAGTAAGTAGCTTAAGCACTTGTGTTATGGGTATCAAAACAACGAAGGTACCACAAATAAATACTTAAATAAAAATTATAAACACCCAGACACGGAACAAATAAAAGTATTCATCACACGAATATTTGTTCCGGGTGGGAATCGAACCCACGACCCTTGGTTCAGAAGGCAGGGGTCACTACCAATCGAGCCACCGAGCCAGTCGCTATAAGTACCAGCTACTAACTGTAGTATTAAACAACCTTATTATATACCTATTGCAGTCGACTGCTGGACATAGGCTTCTCCAATTGTTCGCCTCTTTTATCGATCCTGGGCTTCTCTGCCCTATATAGCTGCTGCTACATTGTAGGCGTTACGTTCCTTAACTTCAGGCGAGTTGGGGTCAAGCGCCAGGTACTTATTTCCTTATATAAAAAGTAATGAATGCATGTATGTTGTTGATAGTTGGAGGTCTTCCACGGTGCGTTTTGCGCGCAATTTTCTGCCTCGTGCAACCGGGCTTTGGAATCAGCTTCCTACTGCAATTTTTCCGAGTGAATATGATTTAGGGACCTTCAAAAAGCGAGATAGATATAGATTTCTCAAAGGCCGGCAACGCACCTGTGACTCCCCTGGTGTTGCGGTGTCTATGGGCTGAAGTGATCAGTTACCTACCATCAGGTGACTTTCAGGCCCGTTTGTGTAAAAAAAATTGTATGTGTATTATCATAAAAAGCAAGCCTGAGACAAAAGCGTTATCAACCAGCTATCGCCATGTTCATTTAGTCACTATCTATTCCAGTGCTGTTTGGCAATCGCCTCGGGACGTGCCCTGCGCGGGCGGCCGGTCACGATCCGGCGTCGCTGGAGAAAGGCCTTTACAGATGTTTTGATAAATTACTTTTTCTATTACACACGGGTTCTGCTTGCTAGTTTTCTTCGTAGCCACTTGGGCCACCGGCTTGGGAGCCACGCTCCCGCCTGTTAATTAGTACACCTAAGTAGGTACGTTTTTCTATTACATATGGGAGCTGCTTGCTAGTTCTCTGGGCTAGGACTTGGATGCAACGCTTTCGCATGTGTAGATCTGTCTCTACATACGCGGGAGCTGGGTCATTCTTCTTTTTAACCTACAATAATTCGTCCTTCATTCTGACTAGTAGATGTAAACATCTTATTTAATTTTTCCGTTGTTCAAAAATATAGTTTATCTTATTATATACTTAAAATCATAGCGAAATACTAATCGGTTTCCCGATAAGTGATTAACGATTTGATTATTTTTTTTAATAAAATACTGTGACAGAGTGGTAAATCGAAATGCTGTCTCCGATGAAAAGGGCCGCTCTGTCACGATAATTTTTGGAATGCCACTGCACAGCAAAAATATGATAACGAGATAAAAAGAAAGATTAAATAGTATACATCGACCCATATTTATTGTGATGTCTTAAAAACATTTATTTCTGTTATAATTTTTAAGAAGTTAAATCTGAAATATCAAGAAAATGTCTATTTATTGTAGGTTAAAAAGAAGAATGACCCAGCTAGCTTTAAAGGCCGGCAGTGACCCCAGAACTCGATTTGAGTTGCGGGTGTCCATGGGCGGTGTCGACTGCTTACCATCAGGCATCACATTTTCTCGTCTGCCGCCTCTTGTATAAAAAAAATAGCTCATGGTAGTCCATGGTTTGAGAAAGAAGCCCAAGGCGACTGAAAGTCACGCCTGCTTATGACATGAACATCGGCAACATCAGCTGATATTTATAGAACGAAAGACAAATGTAGTAGTACCTTTTGATTCCACGGAGAAGCTGCCATGGCATGTCTGGCGTGGTTATTGCGAGGTACTTTTTTCCTCAGTAAAAGGCATTTATCCAAACGTCTGATCGTAAATTGTAGCAGCAACAGACACACATGACGGGGTGTATCTCATCCGCTCGGAACAATGGAAACGTGATGTCGGGTATCGACTGACGATCGCCCGCGATAGCTCAAAAATGTAACGATACACGATTTATGGACGCGGCGGAAGACTAAGGTATCGGATTTCAGTATCGGGTCTTGGTTTTTATCGTGTAGGGTGAGATTACGAGGATAGGATTGGCTCCGATAGGGTTAAAGAACTCAACTCTAATGAAATGTTTCCAAGATACATTTCATTAGAGTTGAGTGTTAAGATAAATATGAAAAATCGGTTCACTTTTATTTGACCATTGTTTATTTAGATTAATTTGCCGCTAAGGATGTTGATATAATTAAAGAAAATCAATTGAAACTTGGGTGTGTTCTTTTTATTGTTTATTGTGCATACAATACCTACATAGGTATATTTGAATATCTTACGTCCTCACATTTATCTGATGTTGACAGTTTCTTTTTTATTCTCCACAGAGTATAAGGGTGCGATTTAACAGAACTGGCGCTGCACGGGGCTAACAAAAATGTATTGTGGAATCGCACTCTTATGGTCCATTCTTTAATTTTGTAATACAATCCCGTCTCAGATACACTGCGGCATCGCGTCTGGAACTTGACACTCAACACAGCTCCCACATTCTAATCAGAGTGCGTCACAGACCTTTCCAAGGGTAATCGGCTCTAAAGGCATTTGAGTGCATCGCACATCCATCTGTCGTAACCCTGCGTGTTCCGCCGCAGGTATAATAGTCACATAATAGGACAAACGCTTCTTAAGTAGACGCTGATTGTGTATGTCTGATACGAAGGTTACATGTTTCAATTATGTGTGAAGTAAAACGGAGATAAACGTTGTGTAATGTGTACCTTAGATGGGCTCAGCGACGAATCGGTTTGACATTGACAACTTATGAGATTTGATTTGAATTTTTTGTGAAAATTGTTGTAAAACTAAGAACTTATTAACAAAGACTTTCAACATTGTGTACCTACAGTGTCTGTGTGGTTTCTGGCTTTAGAATAGTACCACTCCATCTCATCCTGTAAGCAGTAGCGTGTACCTGGGTACAAATAAAGCCTACTGCGGTCACCAACCCACCTGCCAAATGTCATAACTAATGTAAATTCCCCCCAAATAGCAAATTGTCGTATGTCCCATGGCATATACGGATGTTGATGTCTCATGTCAGGCTGATGATGACTAAATCAAAGGAACAGTTTTAAAGATAATCTTGAAAAAGAAAATTGACCTCAATAGGTTTCTAAGCAATTTATAATAGACTCGTTTCTTTGTTGAATATGCCTTCCTAAATGTAATTTGTTTCCTTTAAAATTGTAAGACCTAACCTTCCACTGCATGTGCTCGATTCCTTCCGAAGCATTTCCGAAGCAAATCAGCAGATAAACGCTGGTACTTCGCATAATGAGCGAATTTGCGTTTGTCGCGGAAGTGATAACTCACGAATTTGCTTCGGAAATGAGTTGGTCAAGGCGGTTTGTTCATTTTCTTACAAAGTTTCATTATGCCACTTAAGGTCAGAACGTTTGATTTGCCTATCATCGCCATAGACCATCTTCAATTAAAGGTATAATAGATTAAATAGACTATTATTTCTTAGCAAATAGATGCCATCTCATCGCGTGGGTGCCGTTGAAGACGGCTGCGGAATATCAGAGTTTACCTGGGTAGAAATAAAACCTACTGCGGTCACTAACCCGCCAGCCAAGCGTGGACGTCCAGCAGTGGACGTGTGCAGGTTGATGGTGATGTGTCTAGATGATGATGATGACATAATTGATAATATAGATTGTGTAAATGGATTTCCAAGTGTTTGTTTCAGGAAATAAAAACACTATTGTCGTCCGTTTAATAACTATGCAATAATGAAGGTAATGATTAACATGAACAAAGGAAGACAATGCCATGTCTTGTCACAATTATATAACTTAGGACATGCCACACATCGTCATCTAGTCCTAAACTAAGCCGAAGCATGTACTATGGTTACTAGACAGCAAACACCCAGACCAATACAAACAGATACGTTCATGCACACACACAAAAAATTTGTACTGTGCGGGGATCAAACCCGCGACCGCTGTGTTAGAAGCAGCGTTCACTACCACTTAACTAACTAGTGGTCCAACCAATCGTCTTTCGTCAAATCAACTCAGATACGAAGTCCGATTAATCGCCTAACTAAATGTTGATCAATATGATGTGAAGGGTATTGACTCAGATGTACCTATAGTTCATTCGCGTTAAGAAAATAGTGACTCATCACCGACTGCCGGCCAAGCCACACCCCCTAGCCAATTAAAACGCTAGAAATTATAATTCCTAGCGTTAGCCACACCCCCTAGCCAATTAATTGGCTAGGGGGTGTGGCTTGGCCGGCAGTCGGTGATGAGTCACTATTTTCTTAACGCGAATGAACTATAAGTACTGTAACTCGTAACCGGGACAGTACATTGAGCCCGGAAAGCGAAATTTTTATTGATGCTATCTGTAATCAATGAGGCAGTTGAAATGCTAGTCGGCGCCAAACCCACACATTTTCGGTTCCAAATGTGGTATTAGGGACATGATACAGGTTGAGCGAATATGTTACCGGTGCCATAGTTATAGCAAATTTTCAAATTAAAAAATTACTTGATTGAAATGCTTGTTTCGCAAATATTCAAATGAAATACCTACGTCATGCAAGACAATAAGTAGGTAAGTCACTTTTTCCCACCAGCACTTCGACGTGAGCTGCCTGTGAAGAAGAAATGCCTTGACAAACTAAACAATTTGCTTTCATAAAAAGAATTGTTACAAAAAAAAGTCAAGCATTTAAGTATATGAATATAGTGTGAACACGTGGATTAAAGCATTTATTACGCACCTACTTATATTAACTTCTATTCATAATACATATAGTTATCGTTGTTTTCCCATAATTTTAACAAAAACAATTCTATTTTATTGTTTGCATTCAATTTACTTTCCAAGTATTACCTACCTATTTAATTTTCTGCGAGTAATACTTACATACCGTATTGGTAATGCAACCTGTGTATTAAAACCCGTTTTTTTTGGCAAGTCAACAGCATAACCGAACAGTATTCAGTGCTAAGAATTTCAATGACGAAGGGTTTAATATTTAGCTCATCAATATCATCATCATCAGCCTGTACTGAATAAAGGCCTCTCCAGGTTTTCGCCCCTAGAGGCTCTACCTATAACCGCCGCTCTGGGCATGCGGGTTGGCGATCGCAGGGCGTAGCTCCTCGCTCCGGTGACGCTGCTGCTCGTCATCGGCCTGTGGTACCTACCTATTTAGTTACACCTTCCATCGTGATCTTCGTTTGTTATTCGGCGGGATACCTTACGGGCAGATTTAGGGTGGCTTGAAACGAAAAGATAATAGGTCGCTCCCTTACATCCCTCAACTCATGGATAACATTCATATAAAATCGTTGTCGAAGATCGTCATTTGAAGCAAAAGCAAACATAAATTCTTCTAAAGGCCTTAAGATCAATAAATAAATACTTAGGTACTCATCATAAATTTGATAACGGACTCCGGAATCGGAAATTTATTTATTTATTTATTAAGAAAACCAACAGCTTTATGTTAATAGTACATGGTACAAGGATATACATCACTAATATCAAAGCCAATTACAGGTTTCCCTTAATTAACAAAGTACAGTGTTAATGTCGGTAGGTAAGTCTATACAATATTTAAAGTGATTTATAAATGCGTAAATCGAAGACAATTAATGCTAACAAACTAATTTTACGCCAATATTTCTTTCATGAAATATTCTATCGATAACAAAACAAATAAAACCTGCCAATAATACCATAAATCTATTTATGTATATATGTATAAGTACTTTGGTTTTGTGCAACAAAAAAACTATCTACCTATTAAAACAACAACTCGTGAGAGCCGCAACGGGCCGCGCACCAAAAATCGAGCCGCACTATCAACACTCTAACCTCTAAATACATCTTTCGACCTTGCGGTGATTCACAAATGTCAATACTTATTATACTAAACTATTAGCATTTACCTACGTTTGTACACGTCTGTAGGTTTGTACTGTCCCATTGGTCTTAGTGGTCGCAACCAAGAGGTCCCAGGGCTCGATCCCGATCTAGATCAAATAGTGGCAATGAGTATTTTGGTCTAGAAGTTACTCAGTAGAAGCACGGTACTTCTCAATATTGAGTGGATCGGGACAGATATGATGATGATTCCTCTATTCATCAGCTTTGTCATCTCTAAAAAAGCCATACATTTTGTCACAGTCTTAAACCGTCAAGCATTGCTTACTGCCGTTCTTAACTCTTTAACGAAATTATACGATATATTTTTGATATAATTATATGATCACTATTTACACGAATGGATGTGACCTTGCCGTAATACACAGTAGCGTAATTATTGACCGTTTTGTGCCTCGGCTTTGATAAATAATGTAATAACGTGTCATGTGCACTAACAATGCATCTGTTAGCACAGTCAGCTTAATACCAATGAGGTTACTCTGCACCGATTGTTAGTGTTAATGATTATTATAGTTATAGATAGATAAGTATCTACAACGATAATCTTTACAATGTACAATGATAATCTTTATTGCAGAAAATACAAAAAAATCTGAAAGAGGTAGGTAATACAGACAGCTTGTGATACAATCTTGGCGGTCTTATAGTAAGCCATGTCGTCCAGTCAGCCTTCAGATAGAGGAAGTGTGAATACTTAATAATAATAATAAAATTTATTACCATAAAACACAAAGCACTTATACAAATAGTTGACTTTATATTTCATCATCAGCCTGTAAGAAAACGTCCACTGTTGGATATAGGCCCCCCTAATGACAGCTGTCATTTGGGAGATTTCGCAGTCACCAGGCTTGGCAGGCCGCAGTGACTGCAGATTTATTTGTACTCAGCTGTAAAAGCTGCTGCCCGTTTCCTGATACTCCCATAGTCGTCTTCTACGACACCCACGAGATGAAATGAGGTGGTCCTATAGTCCGGAAACCAGGCGGACGTTCAAGGTTCTCAGTTGTGGTAGGATTTTGTTTACAAATCTTAACACCTGTCATCATTAGCTCACTGTTAACGTTTGTATACTGCGCCGTGAGTCCGTCCGCTGCGTCTCGCGCCGAGGTGAAGGACGCAAGTTCGGGCGCCGGAGCGCTGCTAGTGATGTCAAGAGAATGGTTTACCTATTGGATGAAACATTAGACAAACATTATTATAATTGGTTCAGGTTGTATTTGGTAGTATTAGGCCAATATTAAGCGCAATTTAGTGAATCACACTTTCAGTTCATTATTATTAGGCTGTAATGTTTCTCATCGTTTTTTTTCTCTCTCTTATCTTACTACAGCTTGACACAGCGTGCTTTCTTTTCCGCGAAAGAATCTATTAGCTCATCAAAGTCCGTCTCAAAGGTAGTTTTATTTTCAATGGCTAGAATCGCGAGGCCAGATAAACGTTCTTGACTCATTGTTGAACGCAGATAGGTTTTAATTATTTTCAGTTTGCTAAAACTTCGCGAAAAATTTGCTACAAAAATATTTTTAAACTGATACACGCGCTTGTATTTTTAACATATTATATTACTAGTGGTCCGCCCTCGCTTCGCTTCGGTAACAGAGTTATATTATTATTATACACATAAACCTTACTCTTAACACTCTTTGGCTCCTGAGCAGGGAGACGACAAATGAAACAGCCAGTAGGTAGTGCAATAATCAAGAGCCTCGTTTATTCATTATTATTTACTTATATACTAATGTGTATGTGCGTCAGCTGTGACCTACTGTGCAAAGTCTATGCTGACGCTACATCACTCCCCCCTTTAAAAAGTACATGCTGTAAAAACTAGGGGTGAAAAATAAAAACATTAGAAAAGAAATATAATTGTAGCGTACAAGTAAACGAGTAAAGGTGTAAAATGAAACCTACCTAATCTATTGGTATTTGCCGTACAAGCAAAATACCGGTGCATTATAATTTATGTAACCTATTATCATGTTACAGTTCTATTAATATAATTTTATAAGTTGAAGCGCACGACGGGTTTTGACACACGTCCAGAACGAGTGGTGTAGGTCCGGGCGCTGGCGCTCTCGTGACGCGGTGCGTCTGATGAAGTCCCGTCGCATGTTGCTGCTGCAGCTCTCGTCGCGGGCGCTGGTCGCTCGCTGGAGTCCTTATCTGCTTCGTCAAGTAAAAAGGCTGGCTTCAGACGATCGATCGAAATGACAGCAGTTCTCTTCGGCAGCTGGACGGTGAAAAATTTCTCATGACGCTCCAGCACTCTGTACGGACCATCATATGGTGGTACTAAGGAGCTCTTTGCTGCATCGTTGCGTACAAAAACATGTGAGCACGTGTACAGCTCTTCGTGTACAAAGATGTTGCGTTGAGTCTGAGAGTTCCGTCTCCTGGGTGTCGATAGAAGTGACGTCATCGATCGTTGTAGTTGCCGTAACATGCCATTTTCATCTTGACGGTTGGTTTTGGGTGTGAAAAAGTCGCCAGGAAGTCGTAGAGTTGTCCCGTAGGTGAGCTGCGCTGCGCTAATCTTCGCGTCATCTCGTATGGCAGCTCGCAGTCCGAGCAGGATCATGGGCAGTTCTTTGACCCAGTTCTCTCGGTTGCACTTGGTCATCAGCGCGGCTTTCAATGTCCTGTGCCAGCGTTCTACTTGTCCATTGGCTTGTGGATGATATGCCGTTGTGTGGATGTGGTGTATGCCGAGTCTTCTTGTCAGTACTCTAAAAAGTTCTGATTCGAACTGACGTCCTTGATCTGAAGTTAACGTCGTTGGTACTCCAAATCTGGCAATCCACCCTCTGAGTAGAACTTGGCAAACAGTATCAGCGCTGATGTCTTTGACGGGATATGCTTCGGGCCATTTTGTGCATCGGTCAATCATCGTGACGCAATACTTGCATTCTTCTGACGTAGGTAGTGGGCCGATAATGTCAATGTGCAAGTGTGCGAAACGTTCGGTCGGCGGAAACTGCTTGAGAGGCGAAACGGTGTGTCGATGAACTTTAGATTGTTGACACTTTATGCATGTTTTTGCCCATGTTCCGATATCAATATTCATGGACGGCCAAAAATATCTTTCTGCTAACATGCGTCTCGAGCCTCTGACGCCGGGATGACTGAGGTTGTGCACGATGTCAAATACTTTTCTTCGGTACAACGATGGCAAGTAAGGCCGAATGTTCTGTGTGGACGTTTCACATATGATGAACTTGTCTGTGTTCGGCACGGGATACTTCTTAAACTGGAGACGCGGGTTGTTGCGCATCTCTTTCAGCTCCATATCTTTCGCTTGCTCTGCCGAGAGTTGCACGTAGTTGATAGGCGAAGGGAAGGTTATTTCTTCTACCCTGGATAAACAATCGGCGACAACATTATCTTTTCCAGAGACGTGTTGTATGTCGGAGCAAAATTGCGAGATGAAGTCAAGCTGTCGCATTCTTCTTTCCGTGTCACATGCGCTGGGCGGTTTATTTAGAGCAAACGTTAGCGGTTTGTGGTCTGTGTAAACCGTGAATTCCCTTCCTTCGATCATGTGACGAAAATGCTTGACTGCCATGAAGATAGCGAGAAGTTCCCGATCATATGTGCTGTACCTCTGTTGTGTGGCGCTCAGTGTCTTGGAGAAGAAGGATAAGGGTTGCCATTTTCCATTTACCCGTTGCTGAAGGACGGCCCCTGCACAAGTTGCTGAACAGTCTGTCAGCAGAGCGAGACGAGCAGAAGTGGCTGGGTGAGATAATGCAACTGCGCTTTTTATGCTTTCCTTGCATTTCTCGAACGCTTCTTTCGACGTTGTTGTCCACTGGATTTTGCTCTTGTCATTCTTTTTGGAGTTGTGCAGGTACTGGTTAAGCTCAGACTGTATCTGAGCGGCGTGCGGAATAGATTGGCGATAAAAATTCATCATGCCAAGGAAACGTCGCAGCTCTTGTACCGTGGTGGGTAAAGGGAAACTCGAAATGGCCTTAGTCTTCTCTTCGAGGGGTCGTATTCCATCTTTGGATATGTGATACCCCAGGAACTCGATCTCAGTCTTCCCAAATTCACACTTATCTACATTAAGTGTTATGCCGTACTGATCTAGCCGTTCCAAAACCTGTCTCAACAGGACCTTGTTCTCCTCGTCACTGCTGCTGGGCAGTAAGATGTCATCAACAAATACAAAGACATCTAACCCTTTTAGGACCATATCCATGAATCTTTGGAACGTTTGGCTGGCATTACGTAGACCAAACGTCATTCTGGTAAATTCAAAAAGACCGAACGGCGTCGTTATAGCCGTCTTCGGTATATGGTCTTCAAAAATCGGTATGTGATGGTACGATTTTCGGATGTCCAGTTTGGAGAAAACTGTCTTGTTGTGCAGCAAGTACGTGAAGTCCTGGAGTCGAGGTATAGGGTAGCGATCAGGAAGAGTGACGGCGTTTAAACGTCGGTAATCTCCGCATGGTCGTATTTCGCCGTTTTTCTTATTAACAACATGCAGCGGTGTTGCCCAGGGACTGTCGGAGGGGCGGCATATGCCCAATTCCATCATCCTCTGGAATTCGTCTTTCGCTGCTCTATATTTCGCTGGGTTCAACGGACGAACTTTTGCATAGATCGGCGGCCCCGTCGTATGTAGGTAATGCACCACATTATGCTTAGGTGCATTTTTCAGTGTCGACGGCCTTGTTACATCAGGAAACTCGCGCAGTAGGTCGGCGTAGCGTCCGGTTACATCTATAGTGCGAATTGATGATTCAGGCGCCGGCAATGTGCGCGTGGAGACAGACAAATTAGTAATTTTGTCTATTAATTTCCTTGCACTAAGATCTATGTTTAATTGATTCTTAGCAAGGAAATCTGCTCCGAGAATCGATCGGCGCACATCTGCTATGATAAATGTCCACGTGAAGGGTCTCCTGAGGCCGAGGTCTATGGTGACGGTCTTTAATCCGAATGTCCGTATCTTAGTTCCGTTGGCAGCGTAGATTGTGTAGTCGGTGGTGTTGAGCTTTTCCTTTTTACGAGCGAGTACTGAGACATCTGCTCCAGAATCTACCAAAAATTGTGTCCCACTTTTGCGGTCGGTGACACAAAGACGGTAACTTGATCCATCAACACCCACTCCCGCCGCGGTCGGTGTCGGATCTAGTTTTCCGAAGTCGACTTGTAGGCGCGGCAGTTCGCTAGATCAGCGCATCTGTTGGCTCTCCGTCCGTACTTGCGATGGTAAAAGCACTTCCAATCTGGATGTCCTCGAGGAAAAGCTCGTTTGCTAGAGGTCGGCGGGGTACTCTTGGGTTGATGCTCCCGCTCTCTGCGCCATCGTCGGACCTCTGCTTTCAACTGTTCCAGCTTCTCGAACACCATGGCGTATTTTCCCGTTGACAATGAATGATGGTCGTGGGTATGAACAAAATTGCGGCCGGATTTTGACTCCATTTTGTCTCTTGGCTGACAAAATACTAATTGTACTGGCTGCAGTACTTAGGTTCTCCCTTATTGTGAAGGATTCCCGTGAATATGCGCCTCTTGAAATTTCAATCGGTGAGATCCGCTTGTGGAAGGCCGATTGAAATGTGCGATCACGGAGAATCACGTCGGGGTCACCAATTTGGCTCCTGAGCAGGGAGACGACAAATGAAACAGCCAGTAGGTAGTGCAATAATCAAGAGCCTCGTTTATTCATTATTATTTACTTATATACTAATGTGTATGTGCGTCAGCTGTGACCTACTGTGCAAAGTCTATGCTGACGCTACAACTCTATCTGATAAAAAAAACCGCATGGAAATGGGTTGCGTAGTTTTGAAGATTTAAGCGTACAAAGGGATATAGAGACAGAAAAAGCGACTTTGTTTTATACTATGTAGTGTTGATTTTGGCGCCCCCTGAAACTGCCGCCCGGGGCAAGTGCCCCGGTTTGCCCCCCCCTAGATCCGGGGCTGCCTAGGACTCTTCATAAAATCCACTCATACATTGTTTAAAAATCGGAAGATTATGTAATTCCGTAACATTTGTAAATTAAAAAGAAACTACTTAAGTATGTCAGAAATAAAGCGAACAAAGTCTCTAATTAAATTCACACACTCATTCCGGTTTAATTTTTTAATTTTCAATACAAGTAATTTCATTCTTTAATTAAGTATTGACATACCTACTTACCTACCTAATATTTTATGCTTCAGGCAAAGCCATAATTTTATTCTAGGCTAAAAAAAATGCCAACTATACGCTTCATTAGGCCGTTACTTTGTATTAAATTAAGAAACAAGAAACTCCACATTTGTGTTACGGCCTAACACTCCACCTATCAATTAATCTCCACCAAACGAGTTAGGAGCGACAAAAAACGCCTATTTAATAAAATTGTAGGTATGTCGCGGTTCTACATTCCTACGAGTTTTTACAACAAATCTGCGTCTCATCACTAGCTTATATCAAGGGCGGCGATCTGCTCATAACATTGAACGTTATGCCGCGCTGCACAGTGGATGCGATGGCGGCGGCGGCGGCGGCCGCGCCGCGCGCTGCTCTGGTGCCAGCGCTACTGGCGCCGGCGCTGCTGATACCAGCGCTACTGACCTCGCTGGGCCCCGCGCTGGCGGCCGGGGAGACGCTCTCGACCCTCGGCGCGCTGCTCCCGCCGTTCCTGCTCGACAACTTCGACGACATCGTGAAGACTGCCTCGGATACATGTACGTTTCCGATTAAGTCGAATAGTTTGCATGCAGGTGTTTTAACATAAAGTTCATGTCATGTGTTATGCTTTTGGCGGCAGTAAATCGGACATCACATAGGTACTGATCTTTTCCCAAAGTAAGTAAATTGTGTCTTGTAAATCAGAAAATGAAGATAGGTATAAACCCTCATAAATATTTGTATTACACATATTCATTCAAACTAGGTATAACAATTGAAAAAGTTTATAATTTAGCAAAACAAATTTTTGATCGAACATTGTTAGGTCTGGGTGTCCTTAGAGACTCATAATAATTAGCATCTGACACTCTTAATCCTAGGAAGTCACTCTGAACATCAAATTGGGTCACAATACTCAGAATATGCTCATAAAATCTCTGGTAGTTATCTAATTATTAATATTTCCATCTGTTTAAGATGATGCGTTCCATCTCTTTAGAATAATTACAGGGCGTGAAGAAGCATCTTCCGGGTCGGCCTCATGGCTTTCGAAACAAGACAAGAAACTTTCATAAGAGGTTACTTGCTCGTTGTCACAGCGACTTGGGCATTCCGCTTACCATCAGACGAAGCGAACCCTATGTAGAGTTGCTGAATAAAAAAAGTTGTTTTCAAGTAGATATACAAACATTAATTTAAAAAAGCTTGTTTTTTACTACCGGGAACACGGAAATGCTACGTAATCACCAGATTACTTTCAAGGCCCTCTTCAGGTAGACACAAGTATATCAGTTCATCTCGTTCATTATGCACATAATAGTTACGCCATGACCGTAACATAATGTTCGTTCAAAAGATTTATCTCGTCTCGAATGGTGGCCGGCAATGTCACGACCTTCGTGACGTCATATCTTGACACGTATGTCCTAAAGTGTGGATAAAATGTTCTAGACAATGCACAAGCGCACTTTGGTTTATGCCTGCAGCTGAGTTTCTTCACCGCATCACACGTAACCGATTGCAATTCCATCCTCACCATATCACTTTTTTTTAAATAGTGGCTCGACATAATGGCCTCCCTACGCCTGATGGAAAGCGAGAGAGAAGCCCAATTCACTGTGACAACGGGCAAGTAACTGGTCAGTTACCTGTCAGTTGCCACCGCCATGCCGGCTCAACCCCAACCCCCCACGAGCTCCGGAAACCCTACTCACCGGCAGAAACACGACTCAGAGGTCATTTGAGTGCGGTATTCTATAGGGTGGAGGCTTCCCCGGACGGGCGGCTCAATTTGAGCGAAGAGTCCTCTTAAAATCGATATCGATAGTTTGCGATCCTCCACCGTACGCTTTATGAGAAACTTCTTGCCTTGCGCATCGGTTTTGTGGAACCATCTCTCTGCGACAGTCTTTCCAAACAGCTACGACTTAAGAGCCTTCAAGAAACGAGCGTGCTCCTATAAGGCCGGCAGCGACCCCAGAACTCGATTTGAGTTGCGGATGTCCATGGGCGGTGTCGATTGCTTACCATCAGGCATCACATCTGCTCGTCTGCCGCCTCTTGCATAAAAATAAATTGCGGGTCATGCATGGAACACAGTCCACATCTTCGGGACTGATCGGCTAAGTTGAGGCGTTGGAGTCGATTGAGAAGCGTGCGAGGAGGCTCATCAATGACGACTACTTAGCGATGCGAGACTGCAAAGTTTTGATCACCTTTCTTCAAAAATATTCTTTCATGTCTTACATTTGTGTTTGCATCGTGTCTCGTTTTCGTTATTATGATTACCATAATGTATTAAATGCCTAACTAATTACATTAATTACGTCATTGCGATCGGAAAAATGTATATTATGATGCTTTCCGAAGCCGCGAAGCTTTCACGCGAAAACAATTATAAGATCTTATCATGCGAAGACGGAGCTATCAGTACCTACTCCTTCGGCTGTCTGTGGCTGGTCAATATACAGCCTGAACACATTTTTAATATAACAGCAATATTCATCGTGCCTAATAGCGTTTGGAATCAAAAATATTCTCGGACATTTATTTGAATAATACAACTAATGTCAAACTCGAATGAACGTGCGAGAGTTTCCGAATCCAAACAGAAAGAGCTAGCTATTGTGAATATTACTTATCGCCGCTGAGCTACTTTTGTTGTTGACTGTGTTCGTGCTAAAATATTGTCTTGCTCGACATGTTTTTTCTTGTCAACGTTGTTGGAAAAGAAATAATGTTTTGTATGTCGTACATTGTTTGTCCTGTGCACTAGATACATACAATAGCTTAGCCTAGTTGTCAGCTATCTAATGAAACGGCGAGGCAAGTGGCAAGGGCGCGTTGTATTCCTTTCGTGTTGAGTGCGTTGTGAGTTTAGAGTTCATGAGCTGTCTTCTTTATCAGGCAAAGAAAGTGACTACAGTTCTAAACTACCTATTAACAAATCTATAAAATATTTATGTGAAGCTAACTGTGCCGCGACTTCGTCCCCATGGACTTTGTGTAGCTCCTTTAATTATTTCGGCTAATTATTTAACAAATAAGATACGAACCTACGCAAAGTTTATAAACTTGAATCATAGGTACCTGTTTGTTCTTAACGAACTAACTATAAGACTTATTAGCATCGTCATAGCATACCTAATTCGTTATCTTTGCCGTTAAAACTTTTAAGAATGTTTACTTAGTTATCCAATGAATTTCTTTAAAAAGAGAAAACTTTTTAGGTACTTTACTCACATTGACTGCCATATTAAAAAAATAGGAATATTAACAGCGACGCTTGTAAAATCGTCCGTCATTTATGCATTTGCAATCGAACATTGTCTGTGTGTGGACTCGCTCTGATTGGCGGTGACGTAACAATCCACCTTGGACACCCATCACTGCACTGCAACCCAAAATATTCATGATGAAAGGGATTGTTTCTTTGATGGATTCTTTGTAGTGGACTTTTTTGTTGTTTGTTTCAATTCAATCATCAACACCGTGCAAATGTCCACTGCTGGACATAGGCCTCCCTAATGATGTCAGTGGTCATTTGGGGGGATTTTCCTTAGTCATTAAGCTTAGCAAATGTTGGCGATATATACCTAGTTTAATTTGTACCCAGGTAGGTAAAGGCTGCTGCCCGTTTCCTGATATTCCCTTAGTCGACTTCTACGACACCTGAATGGGGTGGTCCTATTTTAAGTTAAGAGAGGTAGGGCATAGCGAATCTTCGCTCGAATTGAGCCGCCCGTCCGGGGAAGGACCTCCACCCTATAGAATACCGCAGTCAAATGACCTCCGGATCGTGTTTCTGCCGGTGAGTAGGGTTTCCGGAGCTCATGGGGGGTTAGGGTTGGGCCGGCATGGCGGTGGAAACTGACAGGTAACTGACCAGTTACTTGCCCGTTGTCACGGCGACTTGGGCTTCTCTTTCACTTTCCATCAGGCGTAGGGAAGCCATTATGTCGAGCCACAATAAAAAAAAACACGGACAAAGTTGGTACTCCTTGGTACTTGGTATCTTAACCAATGCACAGATAGGTAGTGCAAAGATACGTGGATTCCTTTAATTACTGTAGGTAGGCACTCTAGGTACCTACTGTAGTGATTGGTAATAAACATGCTAATTAGCCCTACTGTGTTTATTGTTCTAGCACTAATTATAAGACGATGGTTTCTAATAGGTGTACGACTATTACCAATCTTTATCTTACATAATAAACAGTTACACATGTTTTAATTTATCTTTTTAAATGTCTTCCATGTAACTTTTACTGATTATTTGAAAACAGTCTTTGTTATTTTGACATGGTACTAAAGTGTTTAGGCGTAGGTACTCCTACACTTTAGTATCTAGGTAACCTACCTACTTACATTAATAAACTACGCCTTTGGGATGGGATCAATGTAGGTATGTGATGCTTTCTGAAGATAACAATTAGGGAAAACCTTAGCTTTAGATTAGGTAATTTGTATATAGGTACATTGTCAAGCGCATTGTACAGGTAACAAAATCTAGAGGTAAATGTATATGTCACCGGAAAATAGCAAGAATCGTAAGTTGATCAATTTCCTAGGTAGTTGATTAACTTTCGGAATATAACAAACGGTAGTTGAAATGTATTATTTAACGTAATGGATTTCAGTTAGTTGATCAATTTACGGTAGCCTGACAGTCATTTAATAATTTACGATTTTGACACAAGTAAAATCGTCCTCAAATGGGCCAATCGTTGCTCAATGTACTATTTAACGGTGCACTATTACCCGTAAATTAATACACTGTTCCCTGATTGGTTGCCGGGAAAGCGCCACGTGAGCCATTGAACCAATCAACGTTCACGTCACCTTCGTCGGATGATTTTACGGCAAGACCCCGTAAAATGATTAATTTACTAAAATACATACGTTAAATAATACATTTGAACTGCCGTTTATTATTTTCCGGAAGTTAATCAATTACCTAGGAAATTGATCAACTTACGATTCTTGCTATTTTCCGGTGACATATACTTACTCGTATAATGTAGGTATAAAGTAAGATAAGGTAAGTTTCGCAAGTGCAACGTAATACTTTGTACATATATAAATGGTTATAGGTAGGTATTGTTGATATATGTTACATTTAACCTTACAAAAATAGCATTATCATCAATCAAATGCCAAAGTTCGTATCCGTTTAAGTCGTTAATAATGCCTAACTTTGTTTGTAGCGTTGCAAGCCTAGGGAGGTCATCTTGAAACAATTTGATATTTAAATTAATACATTTACACCGTTATGGGAAGAACTACCAAAATATGGATAGATTTGAATACGCAGAGTTCATTCAAAGTGGCGACCTCAAAATAAATGGTGGTAGGAAGTGATCATTACGAGAGAGGTTGCATCACCATGACGTGTAGTTATAACATTGACATTTTCATTCATGCCGATGTCATCAATTCGTTTATGTGCACGTTTTGGTACCGTTTAACACAATAGGTATTATTTATGTCAAGGCTATCAGCAAATTTTTCTACTAAAGATTAATGCGCTGTGTTAGTCGTTAATCACATCCGACGGATCTCCGAAGGTTCCGGGTTAGATTACCGGGTCAATTAAATAGTCGATCTATTCAAAAAACGCCTCCACTAGACTTCAATTTATGCGTACTATCTGTAGTAGGAAATTACTTTTTAAATTTTCTGGACTCTAGATTTTCTGGTAGACGATGCCCCAACAATGGTCATCACAGTTTAGTGAAAACCAGTAGCTTAACTATAGGATGGCAAATATAGTAGCTGCAAAATGCCACGAGACCCCAATCCCAGGGCCACATCCAAGAGGCTCTGAGCTCTGTAATAACCTGTCAATTTTCACTGGTTGGGGGGTCTTACCTTCCTTGAAAAATCTGTCCTGGGCCTCAGATTACGCTGCTGGTGAAAATTTTAGTTTAAGACCTGATATTTGGTGTTTCACTGACGCATTTATTTATATATTCATTGTCTCTATTCCAGGTGAAGTTCTCCCGCTAGAACTGCTGTACTCCCGACAATACACCCTGGAGCTGCCGCTGATCGACGTGATCGAGTTCACGCGCGCCGGCAGCCGCACCCTGCGCCTCTCCCGCGCCCACAAGTCCCTGGACTACCCCCCCTCCCAGCAGCTGGTCCTCTACGTGCCCGGCTGGTGGAACACCCCCACAGACGAGTCCTCCCAAGCATTAGTGGAGGCCCTCCTCCAAAAACACCCATCAGTCCTCGTCCTCGACACCCGCCTCTGCTTCTGCCGCGGATACATCTCCTCGGCGTCAAGAGTCAACGCCTTAGCCCACCTTCTATTCGAATTCATCAAGAACATAAACAACAAAGGCGTCCCGCTATCCTCTGTCCACATAATCGGCTTCAGTTTGGGGGCACACGTGGCTGGCATGACCGGGAAACTGGTTCAGAACAAGCTGAGCGGAAAAATGGGCAGGATTACTGCGTTGGATCCAGCTAAACCATGCTTCAAGAGGCCTGTTGACTATAGGCTGGCGAGACGCGACGCTAAGTTCGTTCAGGTGGTACATTCCAGTGCTGGGGTGTTGGGATTGGAACAGCCGATTGGGCATGTGGATGTGTATGTCAATGGGGTATCGGGGAAGCAGCCGGAGTGCTTGGATAGAGGGATAACTCTTGAGTGCGATCACGCTCAGGCGTGGAAACTGTACTCTGCTTCGGTGGTCGACGATAAGGCTTTGATGGCGAAGAAATGTCAGAACTGGGAGGAGATGATGAGCGGGGAGTGTCGGGGAAACGAGACGGTGCTAGGTTACAGTTGCAGTGCTGACACTAGAGGTCTGTTCTTGTACAAATCTGCGGCCAGGAAGAAGAGGACTCAACAGAAGAAGCAACCGTTGAACATTTTCAACCCAAGGACTTGGTGGCCGAAAAGTTAAATACTTATACGGGTGTGTGTGATAAGGTGATTTGGTGAACTGTGATACTAGATACCTAATGTATTTAATAATTAGTTAGGGTTCGTGTTTAGGATATAATGTGACAAATAAATACTATCGGTTTCTTAGGTGCCTTTTATTATAATAGCGTTGGTAATATGAATGTCATTATACAATATTTAATTATGCAGTATCTACTTCACTGTAGAGACATAAACCGTACTATCGATAAATCGTGAGGAGCAACGATCTTTAGGGGCAGCGCAGACGACAGACTATCCGTGACGCACTTTTTTGCAATTACCTATATGCAGTAACGCACACGACGCGCAGAAATCTGTCGCGGATATTTCACAGACTCAACACGCACACGACGCGCATCTTCAATCATTCTGTCGGCAGACTTAGACGCTCTTTAAATGTCTCAGACGCAGACTCTATCGCAAAAAAAGTGTGCCGTCTGCGCTGCACCTTATACAAATAAATGTGCCCGACAAAGCACATTATATTGTCTCCCTAATTAGAATACTTAGGTCCGAATTAATTTGGAATTTCAAGTTAATGTCTTAAATAGACCCGACACGGAATGGATCCGTAGCTTTCGGATCACCACCCGCGCTTTAGACCAAACCGCCATATTCATTGCGACACTTTTCTGCTCATGGCAACAGGAATAAATTCATGATACACTCAAACTACGGTACATACAATGCATGCAAAAGATCATGAATTTTTTATTCCTTTTTTATATCAACCAATCATGACAAGACAATAAGTAGGTACCTACTAAAAGAGTTCACTTACATTGGTGTTAGGCTAACATCTATTGACAGTATTAAGAAATAAAAACTATGAGGAAAACAGCAAAGCCGACCAGCTGGATCTTTATTCTGTGTCAGTAGTTCTAAACTTCAACGTTAGATGGCGGTGGTTACAAAATTTGCTAACTAAAGCAAAATACCATCTTCTAATGGGTGTCTGTCTGCTGTATTTAGCAGAAGTGTTTTACCTACACATTAATAAAATGATTCTGCTAAAATTACAAAATAAAAACCCTAGATAGACAGAGAGAGATCAATTAAGGCAACTGAATACCTACCTAAAACCTGTTACAAATCACAAAAAAATCTGATACCTACCTACTCTTCTAAAAACATGTTGCTAATTATAAGAAATGTGCAACATTTTAATGAGTATTGTAACGTAAAGTTGATTGGATGGTTAGTTTGCACATAGGGAAGTACCTAGTACCTACCTACTATAACTAAGTACTATTAGGTACCTACACGCTTCGAAGTCAGTGAAAATTTTATTTAAATAGGTATCCTGTAACAACTTTTGCTGAGCACTGGAATTCGAGAGCGAGACCTTTTGGTATTTTATGCGTCAATACCTCAAATTAGGTATCTCGTAGAACCTGCATTTTACATTTAGGAGTAAGTAACACTACAAAAAAAAAGTAAGTGCAACTACAGAACTTGTAAATTATGTAGGCAGGTACTTATCGGAGCGATTTTTGTCACTACCAAAAATAATATTGTGGTCAAAGCTAACAGTAGGTACCACGAATGTCAAATGTTAGCTCAGCCTTCGGATGAACGGGGATAATGTTGATGACTCACGAACGCTAAAAGAAAGCTATTACCTGTCATTATTTGGTACCAACGGACCAGAAAATGGACAGGAAATTGGCAGGATGTTAGTTGTGTACCGTGATGGCAGTTTAATGTCCACACAAGGGTTTATAGGGCTTTTTAGGGTAGGTAACTTTAGTCGCTACCGGAATGAATATGTGTGTGATTGTAAATGTACCTACCTAATTACCTCCAATTATCAAAGTTGCTTTATTTGTCCATATGCCTAATTTAGAAACGAAACGAATAAAAAAAATACTTTGCTTATGTTTTATATTAGTGTTTTGTTTGATTCAATTCATACCTTAAAACTAAGCTCTCTTTTATTTTAATTCATTCAATTCATTGCATATCTCTTGCAGTTGACATGAAAAAAAATCGCTTGTCAAAAACCTATTAGTGCTCGGCATGTTTTCCCGCGGCTACTTTGAGTTATTATGTCTCTTACCATTATCCTATCATTACCTATCTACTCAATAATAATTGCACTAGTTATTTTTACCCTTTCCATAAATCACTTTGAAATGAAATACTAAAAAAAAATTCTCTGATTGTATCAAAGAATTTGTTTATTTTTTTTAATAAATTTAGTGAAAAACTGTGCAAGGAACAAAAGATAGGGTTCCAATTTCATTATGATTTTATCGCTGTGGATTCACAATCGAGTAATTGGAACTCGGTATTCGAACGGGCTCTGTCATTATCATTTTGCCCATCTAGACGAGCTTTTTGTGAGACCCTCGAGGCGGTTCAATGGCTACGCGACGGCGTATTGGTGCGAGATAAAAACGCTTTTGATGTTTCAATGACCATAGACGCTGGTAAGACCCTGATTTTAGTCTCACAGACAAGTTAGCCTCCTTGAATTGGATTGCTGATAGAAGAGGTTTTGTTAAGTCGTATTTTTTAAGAAATAAAAAGAATTTCAGGCACCTTCAACGGCCACAGTGGAGCAGAATGGAATCTCGTGTCAGATCAGAAGACGTAATCAAAATGTTCGTACGTACATGATATAATGACAGAGTAAGCTCTTCATGACAAACCGATGTTCACGCAGGCAAAGCCGCGGGCAGCAGCTAGTGTTCTAATAAAGAATAAAATTTTTTTTAAAAAAAAACTTTACGGGATTGTGTCGTGCTTTGTATCCCGGAACTTTTATAATGCAACCGGCCAATAATGGAATACCGAATACTCTGTTGCCGTGAAATATTTTTCGGGTTTTCAAGGTGAGTTCTGCTTTTTTTTCGAATCTCAAAACTAAGTGTGCGACGACTTAAAACATAGAATTATTGTTTTGCCATTATTGTCTTGCTATTATTGCCGTACCGGGGGAAATAATACGGGTTTAAAAAACAAAACGAAGAGTCAAATACTTTATGTCTAACTAATTTCGTCGTAATTTTTTTTGGGGTACCTACCTATTTCGTTAAAGTATTTGGCATCATGGTGAGTTTGCAAACGTCCACTAGTGGGCGTAGACCAGCTCGGCAGGCGGGTTGGCGACCGTAGTAGCTCATTTTGTACCCAGGCTGCTGCCCGTCTCCCAACATTCCCTGAGTCGCCTTCCCCGACACCTACTGGGTAAAATTAATCTCTGATTATATCTTAGCCAATAAGTATTTTTGGAGTTTACTGAACTCGAAGTACCCTAGTGAGTGTCGGCGTGTTTCTGACTCCGCCCGCCGTGGCGCCCTGCTGACGACACGCCCGGCCGCCACAGTGCAAGTCCTCGGGCAGAGACTGAATTTCCTTCTGAGGACTGCCTAAATGAACACACATAGATCTATTGCAGCAGCCCAAAGTAAGTAGCTTGATAGGTATGTCTTCATATTTTTTTCGAATACGTTTATTATGCGTAAACGACCTGGATATATTTAGGACTCTGAAAGGGTCAGGATGCCTATAGGGACTCAACGCTACCCCCACAGCGTCCTTGCGCTGCCTGCTTGCTTGCTCGGTCGGTGTGGTGTCCACACGGTGCTTGACGCCACTAACCACTGAGCTCGAAGGCATCCCGGGCGATGCAGTGTGCTTGATGAATCAAGATATAGCTTCATTATCACACACTAGCTTTTGCCCGCGACTTCGTCCGCGTGTTTAGATTTTTACATTCAAAAGTTTTTTCCCAATAACTCCCGGTCCCGTTGGAATTTTGCAATATCGCGTCGCAAGTAAGCTTTACGTTCATTAAGGTACCTTGCATGCCAAATTTCAATCATCTATATTTTACGCGATTTAGTTTTTTTCATACAAAAGGTTTTCCCGCTAACTCCTGTTCCCGTGGGAAGTTTGCAATATCCTATTGCAACTGAAGTTCACTAAGGTACCTGCATGCCTAATTTCAAGCGTCTAACTTAAACGGTTCAGGTTTTTCATACAAAAGGATTTTCCCGCTAATAGGATATGCGAATATGGATGACTTTTTTATGAATTAAAAATATAAAAGATCTCACCTTTTATCTTTTAGATACATAAATATCGAAGAATTTTTAAACTATCTTTTCTATTAAGCGTGTTATAAAGCTTAAAGTTATTGCTTAGACAGAGAGATCCGACGTGGCGGATGACGTCACGTACCGTGCGCGCCATACAAACTCCATAGAAAAATCTGTTTTCGTGACGTATATAATAACTTTCAACGACTGTATCTCGCCCATTTCGGGAATTCCTTTCTTAGTCCACTTCTACGGTACATAAGCTACGTCCCTTCTAAATTTTAACTGCCTAAGTTTAGCCGTTTAGGCTGTGCGTTGATATGTCAGTCAGTGAGTTTCTTTTCTCCTTTTATATATTAAGATTTAATTTGACCGGTAACGCCATTTATTGAGAGGAATTAGTAGTTTTGGGCTATTTTATTTCCCGGCCTTTCTTTCTCTATTTTATCACGTAAATGGTTGATTTTAACATTTGAAATCTTATCCCTTTCGGATTGGAATTTATAGAAACCCTTTCTTGGCAATATCTACCACGTCATGGTATAGCTTTGTGAATGCAAAGTCTTAGCCCGAACGGTTTAAAATTGACAAAGTTTCATACAAATTTTCATCCTCTATTATATCCCCATGGCAGAAGAAAACTTTATGAATGCGATTTGACAAAGTTTTATATAAACTTTCATCACCTATTTTTATCCCCTCGGGGGTTGAAATGATCAAAACTCGTTTTAGCGGATGCCTACGTCATGCCAAGTCTTAGCCCAATCGGCTTAAAATTGACAAAGTTTTATATAAACTTTCATCCCCTATTTTATCCCCTTGGGGTAGAAATGATCAAAACCCTTTTTCAGCGGATGCGTACGTCGTAGTAGCTTTACACATGCAAAGTCTTAGCCCAATCAGCTCAAAATTGACAAAGTTTTATACAAACTTTCATCCCCTATTTTATCCCCTTGGGGGTGGAATTGTTCAAAATCCTTTCTTAGCGGACGCCTACGTCATTACATCTACCTGTATGCCAAATTTCAGCCCGATCGGTCCAGTAGTTTGGGCTGTGCGTTGATAGATCACTATGTCAGTCAGTCAGTCAGTCAGTCAGTCAGTCAGTCAGTCACCTTTGAGTTTTATATATTTAGATAGATCAGTCTTATTTTTGTGTCGATGGCTATCTAAATAAGTTTCGCCCAGTATTCAGCCACACGAACTGCCCCTCTGAAGTCATTAGCTCGTCCCGCGTACAACAGGAAGGGTGCGCCGGGCAGTCCGCGAGGTGAGCCATGGTTTGAAGGGAGAACCCACAGCACAGGTCGGGGTCAGAGGTCAGGTCGGAACCATCCATTTACTAACTGGTCTCATCATCATCAGCCTATCGCAGTCCATTGCTGGACATGGCTCGGTGGCTTAATTGGTAGTGACCTCTGCCTTCTGAGCCAAGGGTTGTGGGTTCGATCCCCACACATTACAAGCATTTGTGTGCATGAACATGTCAGTTTGTATTGGTCTGGGTGTTTTCTATGTATAATATGTATTTATTTACAAAAAAAAATGTATCTAAGTAAGTTTATCAGTTGTCTAGGACCCATAGTATGTACAAGCTTTGGTTTAGTTTGGGGCTAGATGGCGCTGTGTGGCCCAGCGTGGCATGTCTTGGGTTATTTATTTATTTACATAGACCACTCCGGTTGTTCGTTCAACCTGTTGTTCCTAACTGATAGACCAGTTGGTCTATTTGGATAAATTACCTCATTTTTAGACTGACTCAGTGGCTCGTTTGGTAGTGACTCCTTCTGAACCAAGGGTCGTGGATTCGATTCCCATCCGAGACAAACATTCCTGTGGTGAACGTAAGTGTTTATATCTTGTTTGGGTTTTTGTATTTGTCAAAATTGTATGTGTGAATGATTTGTTGAGTTGAGGTACTCAAACTAATCTTATACTGTGCATCATTCCCCGAAGTCCCGGCGTGTCTCGGGAGCGGGCGCAAGAAGTGATCCCACGAATAGTTCATTTAATTTGCTTCTCGGAACTGTAATTATCTGCCGATCAGTCCCCGGGGATATCCACGCGCAACTAGCTGGACTCCACTTATAGAGGGCTGGGATTGAGGAGCAGCTTGTAGGTACATATTTAAGAGTAAAATGTTCAGTGTAGGTTGCAAATGCTTAGGCGGTTACGGAATAGGTCAATATGATAATGAAGTTACTTTCTTTATTTGGTAACGGAAAAGAGTATAAATCACGTGTATCTTCCCGTGCATGTAGTAAGAGTCGACTTCTTAAGATTTCAGCTTTTCCCTGGCTGGTAACCACTGTGCGCTCAGCGAAACACCTGTTTTTTTTATAGTGGCTCAACATAATGGCTTCCCTACGCCTGATGGAAAGCGAAAGAGAAGCCCAAGTCGCTGTGACAACGGTAACTGGTCAGTTACCTGTCAGTTGCCACCGCCATGCCGGCCCAACCCTAACCCCCCACGAGCTCCGGAAACCCTACTCACCGGCAGAAACACGACCCAGAGGTCATTTGACTGCGGTATTCTATAGGGTGGAGGTCCTTCCCCGGACGGGCGGCTCAATTCGAGCGAAGATTCGCTATGCCCTTCCTGTGAAGTGACTTTGGTGTGTTTTGGTGTACTGGCTCTTGTGGGCATGTAAGATTAGGCCAGCTTGGCTGTGACAACTGATAAATTACTTGTTCGTTGTAGCAGCGACTTGGGTATCAGGCGAGGGAAACAAAATTTGTACATTTCTAGTTTACAGAAAACTGACATGGTGATCAGAAAACTGACCTACCTACTATCTTATCGATACCTAAGTATATTATTTCTGCTTAGCCTAATGGTTGACTGGTAGAGAATGCCTATGTGGCATTAAGTCCGCCTTTTGTACACTACTTAATTGTGCAATAAAGATTAAATAAATAAATAAATAAGTATGAGCTTGCCACACCCACTGACTTCACTGGCCCGAGGGCTCGTTTGGTAGTGACATCTGGCTTCTGAGCCAAGGGTCGTGGGCTCGATCCCCGCACGGTACAAACAATTGTGTGCATGAATATGTCTGTTTGTATAGGTAAAAAAAGTATCTAAGTTAATTTATCAGTTGTCTAGTACCCAATAGCACAAGCTTCTCTTTAATTGCTGTACCCTTTCAAGGTCTATAATAATGATCTAACTTACCTATAACATCTTGTAATATTTATGTACCTACATTATAGATCCAATAAGTGATTGAGTATTGAGCTTCAGCTTAGTTTGGGACTCAATGGCGATGTCTGGCCCAACGTGGCATGTCTTGAGTTTTATGCCTACAGAAACAATTTGCCTAAAAAGACGGATTTATACGTTCGAAAGTTAGTCCTGTTCAATATCCCGGCATTATGATAATGTTATTGGACGGGGGCAATCCGGCCGACGGCCCGGCAGACGTGTCTCCGTCTCCTGCGGGATTATTCGGGAGTATGAATAGGCGGCATTAGTGCCCGCGTGTGCACTAGACTCCGGGATCGAGGACTGATTATAAGGTTTGCCTTGGCATGTTTACTTTGGAAACGTTTCGCTTTAAGGAACGACGCAATCGTGCAGAATAGATGAGTGGCTTAGAGAGAATTTATTAGCAATGTTTTAAACTATGCAATTTGCAAAGTTTAAAACATTACCTAATCACTTATTATTGTATTAAAAATTCTATCTATGTTTTCTATTTATTAGACAGATTAGACAAAGTATACAATTGTTCTATAGTTTAGGCGGTTTTATCGCTATGAGCGAACTCTTCTACAGACCGATTCAATCGTACAACAATTAATGTTACCGATTTCAGGCGTGTGACTATTATTTGACTATAACATATTCAGGAAATGAAGGGTTCAAGAATAAATCTATAGGGGTTATCTACTCCTCTATTAATAGCGCCACAAAAGTTTTATAAGTTCCTTATAAGATTTTATTAGCAAAGTTTCCCAAGTTCGAATTAGTGATCATAAACAATAAGTAAGATGAATACACGATAGGTATTTTAATAAAATTGGAAGCTTTTGGAGAATAAAAAGCACTAGATACGGCCCCTGACTTTGCCCGCCTTATTATTGTACCCTAGGTGAAATGAGTAGTATTCTTATAAATTCGATGACCTTATGACCTACGAGTATATTACTATAAAGTTTCATCCAAATTTACGTTACGTATACGTTCAGATTTTGCGCGAAAGAGTACCAAACATCCATCAATCTATCCATACATCCAAACAAACTTTTGCATTTTTTATTAGTAGGATTCAAAATCTTAAATCAATTTAGGTTGTAAGTAGGTAGGTTTTACTTTGGGGGCGATGATTGAAAGTTATTATACTGATAATGAAACAGAATCGTGAGTAAAATTAAATATTAACTTTTGTAGATAAAAGTAAAAGGCATTATCATTTACTTAGTATCTGAGCGAGCTAAGAAGTTGTCTAATATATTTCACTTATTAATATCTAATGAAAGCCTCTAATGAATTCCCGGAGCTGAGTTAAGCCAAGATAACTTGTAGCATGTTATTAAGAAATGTGATATTAACGTTTTTCTATGTAAAAGCCTGGAGCATTAATGAGAATTTGCTTCGACGTCGTTGTACTGAAATATCAAGCTCTATATTATCTACTTTGTCTCTAGAGGATTCTTACAAGAAAAGCGAAAGACGTAATTAACTTATTGGAATTAAATTTTAAATTATAGGTAGTCTAATGAATAGGCACCTGCCTAGTTAAGCGGCTTTTTAACAGTTGGGTTGCGCATTATGTAGGATTGTAGAACGTATATAAAGGCTCGATTCACAGTCAGGTGAATTTAGAAAACGTTTTTATTCTAATTTGAGACGTGGATGTGACATCCTTCCTAAAAAAAGGTTATAGTGTTTGGAAGACCGGCAGTTAATTATTGCCGGGCCATTACGAGTATTTATATTTATTTAATAATCTTTATTGCAAAGGACGGACTTAATGCGTCATAGGAATTCTCTATCAGTCAACCACTTGATCTAAATTTAAACTTTAGTTTCCTTGTAATGAGTTTCTGATGAGTAGGTGTCTCGTAGAACACCAGACAATTTATAAGAGTTTTTTTCGTAATGAAGCCGACCAAGAATACCGAGATCTTTACCTTTTTTTTGTTATAATTATGTATATTTTTTCTGTGACCGAAGCAAATGTGCACGACGTGGTATCTGTCTCAAATCCCAACTAAATAGGTACCACAATTTATTATCCAATGCGAATCCTCCACGTGATATTTTTCAAACGGGAACCCATTTATGGAATCTATCGGGTTCCGACAATACATTGATTTATTATTCCATTGGGCGACCCACTTTCTTTGTGGACACGGGGCTGTTACGGCCCCGAGCGACGCACCAGGGGACTGTTGATGTTCTGCTTATTTACCGTTTAATGAGTTATTTTTTTGAGTAACGTTGCTTGAGGTAACGTTGAGGGATCCAGATTGTAAAGGACGTTCCACCCTCGGTTTTATCAAAAGACCATTCAACGATATGGGAGGTGCACAGTGCTAGGTTCCGAGGTATAGGACCTAGTTTACATAAAGTATATAGTTTCAAACACATACAATTATCGTCATCATCATCATATTCATAATCATCCTTTTGCAGTCCACCACTGGACATAAGTTTCTCCAATTGTTCCCCACTTTACTCGATTCTGGGCTTCTCGCTTCCAACACTTTTCTTTTCATGATAAAGGGGACAAATGGGCCTGTAGGTCACCTGATGGTAAGTGATCACTTCAGCCCATAGACACCGCAACACCAGGTCACAGATGCGTTGCCGGCCCTTGAGAAATCTATACCTAGCCAGTCATGTTGCGCAAATCGTCGCTCCACATGGCCTAAGTGCATCCTACACTACGTCATTATATTCAGCCGTAGGTGATTCATAAGCATACGCAGGACATAATAGGTCTCTCCTAAAGTCTTCCACAACTGCTTGTTTTTTTTTATGCAAGAGGCGGCAGACGAGCAAGTGTGATGCCTGATGGTAAGCAGTCGACACCGCCCATGGACACCCGCAACTCAAATCGAGTTTAGGGTCGCTGCCGGCCTTTAGTAGGGTACTAGTAGTACAGTAGGGTATACCTATATATACCATACTGTACTACTAGTAACTTTTAATCACCATTTTTGTGCGATTCACATTATTACGTTTAGGGTAACATTACGTGTACAATCACGATACTTTCTAATTCATTATTATCAGAGTCTGCCATTCAGTTAAGCCGACAGTAACTTATTCACGCTTCCAATAATAAAAAATTACATTGTTACTAAAAAAAAATAATTCCCTCGCGTCGCGTTTGAGCCTTAACAAATGGATTTACTTCACGATAAATTGCTTGCAGCAAAAACTCTGCAAAAAAGAGCACGATTCAGTGCATTTTTTGTCAATGGACGCGTTTTTTTTGGGCAAATAAAAGATTTTTTACGATGCGCTTATGAAGTGATCGTTTAAAGTAACACAGCGTTGGGCATTGTCTGCTTAATGGTATACGATGATGTGAGGATTGAGCTTAGGGCGTCTGGGTTTGCAGTGGATGAATAGAGGTGCTTTAACATAGGTACATACCATAAGAAACAAAAAGAAAGCAAAGTTTTAAATGACAAATGCGTTGTTTTTACTTGTTATCATTTAACATTATTACAATGCGCCAGAAATGTGAAAGTCTGGTTAATTTAAGAAAGATTCAGAGGTTTAGGCGTAAGCCGTAGCGGACAGGTGTAGGTGTTTTGAATTTATAATGTTGGTAGGCATAATGAAAATACTTATAAAAAATGTTTTTCTTTTCATTCTGTACCCGAAATGATGTAAGTAAATTGAAAATTTATGAGTGTATTACGTTTCCTTAACGAACGTTTGGCTTGGCTCCAGCGCTTTCTATTGCAGAGAGCTAGACTTATTAATCTTTGCAGCTACAATGTAAATGGGAATTAGACATTTCAGTTTAAACTAACCTTTGCAGACAGAAATTAATATACAGTTTCTACTAATATTCTCAATGCAAAATAAAGTCGTTTCTGCCTGCGTGAAATAGTTAGAGTCCCACGGACATTGATATCATGAAAATCATTATTTATGGCAATGAGAAGAGTAATGAAAGGAATGGATACGTTTTGAGAAATATATATGTACAATGTATAAATTCTAATTCCATTAAATTACAATTAAGTATGCAAAAGAAGTTCCAGACAATTAATAGTCACCTAATAGGCAGAACATAATGGCCGCCAGTCTTTGATACAGCTCTATAAGTATTTTTAAGTAATGCCTCATCGTTCCAATCGTCAATTTACTTCGAAGTTGCCTATTAAACTTCAGCGCTAAGGAGATTTCAATACTAAAAGGAATATTTAAAAATATAAAACGCTACGCGATGCTCAAGTTGACTCATTGAAAGGGTCTTAGTAGCTCGTTTTTGTAGACACAAAGGAAAGTGTACAGAAGTAGAAAATATACAGTTTAAGTACCTCGCTATTTATCATACTAAGTCTTACTTACGATAATGATATTTTTATAAGCATCAACTCACAACAGAACAACTAAATACTTTGAAATGCTTTGCATTGTTGTCCTTCTAAAGCTTTATAGAGTTTTATCAGAAGACTAGCGACCCAACGTCGCTTCGCTTCAAGTATTTAAAATTATTATTACGTAACTAGGTATAACAGACATATTCTTTTGCGACATTTCTTGTAGATAATAATGTTCTGCAAAGTCGTGTAGTAATCAGTCGATATGTGCAGCGTTTGGGTGCGGTGGCAGCGGTGTAAGGATTTTTAACCGACTTCGAAAAAAGGAGGAGGTTCTCAATTCGTCTGTATGTATAATATATTTTTTTTTTTATGTATGTTCACCGATATCTCCGTCAATTATGGATGGATTTCAAAAATTTTTTACTTCAAAAATAAGTGATAATTGTAATATTTAAATAATTATGTATTAAGGATAGAATTACTTACGTTATTTATCGCTTTTTAGTTTTGGTCGTTTGTGTTTTTTTGAAGTCGGTTTATTAAAGTCATTTTTGAACCCTAGGTCGGCTACGTTATCGGCGTTTTAGTAAGGACCTACTCGTATAAGAAAAACTTTATTTGAGACACATTGGCTATTATTTGTATTAAACTCGTACTATTATTGTTAGTTACAGAGACAACATTATGGTGCTTTAGCGGCTGTGTATAAAACACTGAGTGTGTAATGATTAGAGGTAATGAAAACCTAAGGAATGAGGATCGTAGTACCTGACCTATAAGTCGTATCCTCTATACCCAACTGGAATTAATTTCGGAAAGTTAGCTTACCTAGAAAGACGTTGTTCCCTCCAAACCCGTCGGACTTGCGAAAACTAAGATACCAACCCAAGTAACAGCGATGCCGGCCGTCCTCAAACCGAATTCCGTAAACATCCTATTCTCGGAACGTCCGATATCTGAAAGTTTGCTCCATTCAGTTGTCGACATCAACATTCTGTGGGCGCTCCGAGTTATTGTTTGGCGGAGTAGTCAATCAGGTGGTTCCGAGAAGCGAAATCGATTGAGATTATTAACGGGCCTATTTTTATGTTGGGCGACATCAAAGCGAAGGATATCGGTGGGCAGCTATTTATGAAGCGTGTTTATGTGCGCGGTTACGCAAAATGTGGACTTTACTGCCCTAAGGGCTTCTAGAAGATATGTACTCGTTTATTGATTGCGTGAGCGACCAATCTTTAAGGAGGCTACTCAAGTATATACCTACTTTATTGCATGCCAAACAGTTGACTTACAACGAAGATAACAAAGATATATCAAAGTATAATTTAGGCGGTCTTATCGCCTTGAACGATCTCTTTCAGACAACCTTTTGGTAGAGCATAATTAAAAGAGGTGTTAAACAAAGAGCTTTTTATAGCTGCAAGACACCAGATAGTTATAGCTTCTCGCGGCTCTGCCCGCGTGAATAGTCGTATGAAACCTAGCCTATGTATTAATCTGATGTACAAATTATATTCCTGTAAAGTTTCATTGAAATCCCTTCAGTAGTTTTTGCGTAAAAGTGGAACAAACATCCATCCATCTATTCAAACAAACTTTCGCGTTTATTTATAAAAAAAATAATATTATATAAAAATAGAATAAAATAAAAAAATAAAAAATATATAGTGGGATATTAGGGTAGTAGGATTGTGTATTTATATTGGTATAAATAAACGTTTTATCTATCTGCCTATCATGAGTAAACAGGCAAACTTTTACGGATAAGCTCCAGCCTTGAGCATGCGTGCCTAGAGGTAGCCCGTTAGATGCCGCGGGTTCTTTTATACGAATCGTTTACTTTAACGGCCCATAACTGATAGCCCGTCGGCGCGTTATCTGCCGGCTATCTTTATTAATATACCAAGTTTGGACGATAAGCCCAGTTTTGAGTTGAAAGGGGAACATGGGGAGACAATGGCGCTTTTTTAAATTTTACTTTTTTACTGAGGATGGCAGACGGCCCATCTGATGTAAAACAGTTACCTACTGCCGCTCACAGACTCTGCAATGCCGCTGTCTACGAGAGGAAAAAAGTCTCATAAAACCACGTTCGAATAAGGACCAGTCGTAGCGTTTAGGAAACACTTTTATCGTGCAACAAGTTAGCAAAATCCAACTGCAATATTAAAATGTTATGTAACTCTACCGTCTTTAAGAGAGGTAGGGCATAGCGAATCTTCGCTCGAATTGAGCTGCCCGTCCGGGGAAGGACCTCCACCCTATAGGATACCGCAGCTAAAATGACCTCCGGGTCGTGTTCCTGCCGGTGAGTAGAGTTTCCAGAGCTCGTGGGGGTGTGAGGGTGGGCCGGCATGGCGGTGGCAACTGACAGGTAACTGACCAGTTACTTGTCAGTGGTCACAGTGACTTGGGATTCTCTTCCGCTTTCCATCAGGCTTAGGGAAGCCATTATGTCGAGCTACTATAAAAAAAAAACTCATGAATAAACGTAACACGCCTAGATAGATAGATAGATATTATTTATTGCAAACAGTATACATTACAATTCGGTTTGGCCGCATCTGCGATTTATTATATAAAAATTATTACCATAAGCGTTCCTTCTTTTCGATCAACGCAATCGTTTACGAATGTGTTTGCAATAACATTCGTAAACTTTTCCCCGCGTTCCCTCAGGAGATTTCGGAAGAATCGTTCGAGGAGCACTAAAATTCGTATAACAATGTTATGCGCCATAAAGTCGCTATTAATGATAAAATATCGGAGCTTTACGTCCGTGTACTGCAGTTAAAGGTTTACGTCCCGACGAAAGTTATTGTGGACGGTTATTATACTGGGTAATGTACGTAATCTGATTACTTTATTTTTCACAAGGTTGCATTTGTTTTGTGTGCCGGTCTTGTGAGAGTCACTCTGTACCTATAATTTATTTTTATACAACACAACAATGAGATTTCTTGCCTGATAGAGATAAAACCAGAGATAGGTAACTCGGAAGCAAAAAAGGTTCGCTCTTCAAGTATTCGATCAAAATATAAATAAATCTTCTTTAAGGGAACGTAAAGGAGCGACCTATCACCTTTTCGCTCCAAGCCATGCTCACCTGCCCGTGGTGCATCCTGCCAAACAACAAACGGGGCTCTGGCAATCCGACTGGTGGCGGTAAAACCATCACGATAGAAGGCGTAGCTAAATACCACAGGCCGATGACGGGCAGCAGCGTCACCGGAGCAAGAAGCTACGCCCTGCGATCGCCAACCCGCCTGCCAAGCGTGGCGATTATGGGTATATCCTCCAAAAGTTTGCCCTAGGTGGCGAACAACTGGAGAGGCCTATGTCCAGCAGTGGGCTGCGATAGGCTGATGATGATAAATAAATCTTCGGTTAATTTCTTAAATTCGTACGATAATGGCAGTGGCATACATGGTACAGGGTAGCATATAGGATACAGGGTAGCAAGTCTGTAAGTTGCCACAGCTAGCCGTAACGGGTCCCCGGTCAGAACAGAATCTCAACTCCCAACATTAATTTACTTCACATTCATACTTCACATTTTAAGAGAGGTAGGGCATAGCGAATCTTCGCTCGAATTGAGCCGCCCGTCCGGGGAAGGACCTCCACCCTATAGAATACCGCAGTCAGATGACCTCTGGGTCGTGTTTCTGCCGGTGAGTAGGGTTTCCGGTGCTCGTGGGGGGTTAGGGTTGGGCCGGCATGGCGGTGACAACTGACAGGTGACTGGCCAGTTACTTGCCCGTTGTCACAGCGATTTGGGCTTCTCTTTCGCTTTCCATCAGGCGTAGGGAAGCCATTATGTCGAGCAACTATAAAAAAAAAATAAACATTGGTGAGGAGAAACCACTTTACTCTACCACTATAAAAAATACCATTGTGATAAGGTACACGAATGTTCTTTATTCATGAAGTTGTATTTTTAACTCGAGATGGTATTACCACTAATGGAACACTGAACAGGGGTAATGCCTATATTATGTACCCTTTGCTAATATGCCATTGTTTGCGCTAATCAAAGGGACAAAGAAAATGTCGCCCGTTGTCAAGCGCCGGCAGACGTACAAGTTGACTGGGGCACAGTGCACAGTTAAGCAGTACGGCTTGTTGAGTCTTAAATGGAGTAGAAAATGTTTTTACTTACATAGACTTGAGACGTCCTTGTAGTTTTCGGATTTAAATATGTAAATATAAATAACCCAAGACATGCCACGCTGGGCCACACAGCTTGTACTATGGGCACTAGACCACTGATAAACTTACTTAGATACATTTTTTTGTAAATAAATACATATTATACATAGAAAACACCCAGGCCAATACAAACAGACATGTTCATGAACACAAATGTTTGTACTGTGCGGGAATCGAACCCACGACCCTTGGCTCAGAAGGCAGAGGTCACTAACAAATGAGCCACTGAGCCAGTCAAATTTAGAATAGGACCACCCCTTCTCATCCCGTGGGTGTCGTAGACGGACAGCAGCGTTTCTTTTTGTTACTAGCTCGACATAATGGCTTCCCTACGCCTGATGGAAAACGAAAGAGAAGCCCAAGTCGCTGTGACGACGGGCAAGTAACTGGTCAGTTACCTGTCAGTTGTCACCGCCCTGGCCGGCCTAACCCTAACCCCCCGAGAACTCTGGAAACTCTACTCACCGGCAGAAACACGACCCTGAGGGCATTTGGCTGCGGTATTCTATAGGGAAGAGATCTTTCCCCGGACGGGCGGTTCAATTCCAGCGAAGATTCGCTATGCCTCTCTTCGTGTTTGTCTAATCACAAATGAAAATTACTCAATAGCTTAATTCGCAATAATTTTCAATGCCAGCGCGACAGAAGTCTCTTCACTAGGGTTTCGCCTTGGGGTACACAAGTCCCTAGCTAGGTGGGGAAAGTCTGGTTGAGAAGCGAGAGAGAAGGTGGAGAGCTGATAGAGGGATGAGGCGTTCTGTTGCCAACCAAAAGAAAAAGCTCTTCAATTTACAGTGTCTATTGCGCATCATAATCTTCTTAGCGTTGTCCCGGTTTGTGCCTCTAGGCCCAGGGTTCGCTTTGACCATGATCCTAGATAGTGTCTATTGCGCATACTACCATAGAAATAGTTCTACGGTTGCGAATTATATTTTCACGAGATCGGATTCGGATCGGACGTAGTGCGAAACCGTTCTCATGTGTTTATCGAGCTCATGATGGAGGAAACTTACTGTCGTCTACTCGGCTATGTGAAGTTATTGCTTCATCCTTTGTGTTCGGAAGCCGGCCAGGTATGGGGCAAATGCCGGTTATTTTGTTCCCGGTGGCCTATTCTGGAGTCGTTAGAACGATACTATTTCTCTTCTACATATACAACACACAATAATGTAAACACTTTATTTATTTAAACTTTTACAAGTTTTCCCTACAGGCTGTAAGCAAAACCGGCAACGGACTTAGGTCATTATAGCTTTATCGATCTTGAAACCTTCGGATATTTTGCTACATCTACACTAATATTATAAAGAGAAAAGATTTGTACCTATTTTTGTATGTTTGTAATGAATAGGCTCAAAAAGTACTGGGTCGATTTACTAATAGAATGCTACATTCTTCCAATTTGACATAGGCTACATTTCATTTTGAAAAAAATTAGGGATCCTTGGTAAAATTTGAACAACATAATTGTCTACCTCGTGCGAAGCTGGGACAGGCTGCTAGTGTATTATGTAATGTGGTACTTACTTATCGTAATGATAATGTAAAGAGAAATGTTAACTTTTTGCAACATATTTTATAACGAAAAAGATTTTACATTTAAGTCTACTTGATTAACAAGTAGCAAAAACTACATAATATTATTAATGAAGCGTTAAAGAGCATTGTAAGAAAACTGATTATTTTGTATGCGAAGTATAATTCAACAGATGAATATGAATGGGAGCTGTAGCAGAGATAAATACCGTTGTGCACCGTAAATAATTCATTATTCAACCGTTGTAATTTATTCCCAGTGATCGCGTCCAGCACCGTGAGATCGTGGGTTCGTACCCGGAGGGGCTTTAGATAACGACAAGTTTAGTTAAACCCCATTGAAGCTTTTCGAGTTGAGACTTAACTAAACAGCTTTTTCAATTATGCTACATGGATTCAGTTAAGTTAAAGTTAAGCCTCGTTATCTTCATAGATATCTTTAAAACTGGGCTTGGCGTTGCATACTTGCGATTTGCGATCCAACAGAGTCAGACTACATCACATAATTCAAACATTGTCCCTATACCCAGGTATCAGAACAACGAAAAGATTCTGATATGTAAATTATATTTAAGTTATGTTACAAAACATCCAGTCACAGAACAGGCGGAAATGTGATTCACCACATCAACTTACTTGGCGTCGAAAAATACCAAATTGTATTATTCCAGGGAAATTTGCCCGTAGAGAACCCTCTTAAACAATTTCGCAGTAACATTTATCGTAGGAAGAAAGGGTATTTAACTAAATAAGGGTGGATGGCTAATCTATGTCTGGCACCACAAAAAATCCCAACGATTGTAATCCTGTTTATTTTAAAGTTCCCATCTGGGAATGCAGCCCTTATTATCCACTTTTGAGAATCTGAAGTCACCTCACGTATACTAGTCGGGGCGGTTCGGCAAAGATAAGAAATGGTACGATGTTTTATTTAAATTTCTTTGATACATTTTTTGCCTCAGCGAAGCCGTCTTTCATGTTCGTGTCTTATAAGAAATAATTTAAATTGTTCTCGCACGAAAAATACGTTGCAAGTTTTATAAAGAGATACGATTCGTATTTTTCCAGCCATCTTGCGCAAATCGCTTTTAGTGAATATAAAAATTTTGATCAAGATTTTAAAATAATAATATTGCAATGGCAAGTTTATTTATTGATAGATATGGTTTAAGCAAAACTAATGTAATGTCCACTGGGGGTAATCTGTGTGTCCACTATACATGAACAGTTCAAGCAGTTTGTCAGTGATCATGTACCGAATTTGCAGTCGTAATCACAGCTTGAAGTTGCCATTGATAACTACTGCCAACTGCCTGCGATCACAGCAGCTGGAGCACGGTGACGTATTTATAAAATACTAGCAGCCCGTCCCGGCTTCGCACGGGGTAGACAATTATATTGTTCAAATTTTACCAAGGATCCCTAATTTTTTTCAAAATGAAATGTTGCCTATGTCAAATTGAAAGAATGTAGCATTCTATTGGTGAAAGAATTTTCAAATCGGCCCAGTACTTTTTGAGCCTATTCATTACAAACATACAACAATAGGTACAAATCTTTCATCTTTCATCTTCCCTTAACTCATGTATAACAGCAAATTTGTAAAATTGAATTTGGCCACTGCGTTACAAGCTTGGCTTAGTGCAGAGACCGATAGAAACTACACAATGTAATCTGTTATTTAGAAATAAAGATAATTTAATTTAATTCATAATATTAGTATAGATGTGGTTCACTTTGCTGTCACAACTTGAACTAAAAACTGGTCAGTGGCCGATAACCGCCGGTATTGAGACTCTGTGTCCGAGAACCCAGAGACCCCATTTATGCTCTACGTAATAAAGATCTCTTCTCATTTATTACATATCAGGAGAAAAATACGTGCGGGTCCGTAACCGCGGCGTTTATAAACCGCTCCGCGAGTCGTTTGCCTACGAGCGCCACTCTTTCGTCGACTGCTAATCGATTTTTGATATCTTTCTAGTTCCACGGAAGTCCTCATGTCATTACACTAGACGGCTGCTATTTCCTCCTCTGTGGGACCTCTCACTCGTTCGCTTAATACGCTTTACGATCGACGAGTCGTTCAACAAGCTTTTTGATAGCATGATGGACGACATTTTATATTGGGAAACGTTACAGAGTCTGGGTGCGGGTTGAGTGGTCTATTTTATGCGCCGATAAAATGTTCAGGAAAGAATAGGTAAATAAATTAATATCGCACATCACATACCTTGCTCCTATCCCAAAGTAAGGAGCTTGAGCACTTGTTTTATAGGTATAGGAACAACGAAGGTACTACAAAAAAAATATTTAAATGCAAGTACCCAAACACAAATGTTCATCGCACGAATGTTTGTCCCCGGTTGGAATGGAACCGTCCCGCTCGCGCCCGTCATAGTCATACTCCGCTATGAACGGTCTTAGTTGCTAGTACAAAATGTGTTTTTATTATTAAGCATTTTGTTCGGTATGTGTAAAAATACAAGTATTTGTGATGAGTTGTGGTAACATCTTACATTGAGCAACTTCCTTTCTTTCTTTATTATTTTTCGGAAGAAATCCCAAGTCAAGATCTTTAGGTAGAGTTAGGCTGACTCCGCGGTTGTCCGCTCCGCTGATCAACTTTTTGACTGAAGAACTCGAGCTGTCTTGTAACCACTAGCCCAACGAGGCAAATAAAATACTTTAATACATACAAAAGATCCGTTTAACACAGTCTCACGGTGCACGAGAGCTTTGTAGCGATCCCTTATCAGGTCCACTGCATCTGATAGCTTATCAGCACATCTGCGGCGACTGCAGACCAACTATTGTTGTACTCCGCTTCTAGAAAGAACAATGGTTACAGTTCTATGCTTACTAAGGCTGGCGATGATAGAACGACTATGAGTTGAAACTTGATTAAACGACGAGTAATTTATTCTTCTCGTGTAGGAATCAGTATTTTTGGGTAAGAGCGTTCCATCGCAGACTATCACTTATCTCGTTTATCACTTAAGATCAGGTGAATTATGGCCAAGCGCTAACATATAAAGAAATAAAAAATCAAAAAAGCCGACTACATAAAATGTAAACCAAACTAACAATAAATAAAAAAATGAATAGAAAGAGCAAGCACATCGATATCCAGTGGTCTAGAGTTCTATAATGTACTAACAACTGAACAGTCGGAATCCATTATTCGACAGCCTATCTAATTTTTCAATGGGATCTTTGCTTTGCGCAGTCTTTGCGTAAATAAAATCTAGGAATAAAATAAATAATTAATAACCCAAGACATGCCACGCTGGGCCACACAGCGCCACCTAGCCCCAAACTAAGCCGAAGTTTGTACTATGGAATTCAATAAATAAGCGCATCTTCGCGCCCGGCCTAGCCCAGTCCCTCCTGCTGTCGCAGTGAGCATTTCGCTTGATATAATAACGTTATCATAAACATAGTATTGTTGCGCGCGTTATGCGAACATCGGCCATTGTCTCGGCGGGTCCGGCGGGTAATTAGAGAGATAACAGCGCGATTACCGTAACGAGGCCGCGTGCCCTCCCCCTCTCCAATCGCGAAGTGGGAAAGTACAGACGGGCCTTTTGGTAACAGCTTGCGATGACAGCCTCCATCAGTCCACTGCTGGACATAGGCTTCTCCGAATAAATAAATATCAGACAACATCACATACATTGCTCCGATCCCAAAGTAAGTAGCTTAAGCACTTGTGTTATGGGTATCAGAACAACGAAGGTACCACAAATAAATACTTAAATACAAATATAAACACCCAGACACGACACAAGTGTTCATCACACGAATGTTTGTCCCGGGTGGGAATTGAACCCACGACCCTTGGTTCAGAAGGCAGGGGTCACTACCAATTGAGCCACCGAGTCAGTCAGGCACAGAATGTTCGCCACTTTGATCGTTCCTGGGCTTTTCGCATCCAGACTTGCCAGCCGTCCTGCGCAAATCGTCAATCTACCTTGCCTGGGGGCGTCCCCTACGTTTGCCGAGACGTGGTCTCTACTCCAGAACTCGTTTACTCTAACGGTTATCGGTTCTACGGCTACTGTGGCCAGCCCACTGTCAATTCAGCTTACTAATCCGGTGAGCTATGACAGCGACTTTGGTTCTCTGCCGGATCACCTCATTTCGGATCCAATCCCGCAGAGTGTTGAAGATTCCTATCATCATTATAGGGAAATGACTAGTCCTAGGTGAAGCTGAACGACGGCGAGGTGTCTTTTTTAAATTAGTTCTTGTTGTCCCACTGCTGAGCGAAGGCTTCCGTTACGTGTCTCCACAGCTCTCGGTTGTTATTCACAAACGTTACTATGCGATGTGCGGACGCATAGTGCCCAAAATTCTATAGGTTTTGGATGCCTGTGTGTTAGCGCTACGAATAGTAACGTTTGTGAATACGGCCATAAGTCATCAAGTTATCTTTTCTTTGGCCTGCCTTCCTGACTCTATCCGGATTCACCTGATGGTAAGTGATCACTTGAGCTTATAGACACCGCAACATCAGGGGAGTCACAAGTCTGTTGCCGGCCCTTGAGACATTTGTAGGCTGCTTTTTGAAGGTTGCTAATCCATTCGGACGTTGCCGTTGCACGAGGCAGAAAATTGTGCGCAAAACGTATTACGTAATATGACAAAATTCCCCTCTGTACCTACCCCAACTGTTCGAGGAGTCCCTCACTCGAGCCGGAAGCGCTGTGTGTTTCGACAATTACACCCTGTTCCTGGACCCCAAGGGCCGTTACCACTGTAATTGTGCCCCAGTAGGGTACTGGCTTAATGGTTGCGAACGCGTGTCTAGAATGGTAGAGCCGTTGTGTTGGTTATCGTGTGTCGGGAACCGTGACGTACAGTATCAGTTTTTTTTTATGTCTCTACATAATTGGATAACCTGATTGGTTACTTGGGCGCTAGACCGATGTCTTAGGTTCGAATTCCGGTTAGAGCCCATAATGGCGTCAGATTAGGTTTAAACTAAGACTCTTGCTTCGATATAGACAATGGTCTCTACCAAATGAACCGCAGTCGGGTAAATGATATCTTGATTGCATAATGTAAAGCGCTCATAAAATCAAAAATACCTTTATTCACATAGAATTAAAATAAAAAATGAATGAATTCGATTCCGACCTGTCACAAATATCCGTGTGATAATTATTTGTGTCTCTTGCATAAAAAAAAAAAAAAAAATCACTTATGAATCGTCAAGCATAGCGCGGACGATCCGAAGGTTCTGGGTTCGATTTGCAGGTTGGACCAATTTAAGAAATGAACTTTCGTGTAATGTCTCGGGTCTGGGTATTCTCCGACACCCACCAGCCAACATCTCGTACTCGTAGTAGAAGTGAAAACCTTATTTTGAGATCAATTGGTTGGTGATGATACTTTGTTTGGCACATTTATTTTTTGTTATAAAAAATGACCAACATTGTCGTAGTATTTGGGTCCCTGCGCCATGTTAATTACTACAGTAGTAATTTCGTAGTATTTTAGTACGCCCGCTTTTTTATGTAAATTCAGAAACGAACTTGCTTATTTGGACCCAAGTAATATGTTCAAGCTACATCTCCGTACCTACATAATATAGGTAACAAATTTTTAGCCTAGTTACGTTACCTACTTTATAATAAAAACAGTTAGCTGGAATCACGAATTAGCCATTAATGAAAGAAACTGGCAGTTTACACGAAAACGCCAATTAAGAGGCGGCCTTACCGCGCGCTCCGTGTGAAATTTGCTAAAACTGCTCTACATTGCGACTAGGGACACTGTGAGTACGGATTTATGATGGATGCTGAACAGTACCTATTATAAGTCAGAATAGTTTTCTTACGATGCATCAAATCCATCATCCTTTGTGAAAGATCTAGTCACTTAATGCATAAGACTGACCCCTGCCGTCTCATGAGGGTCATGAATTCGATTCCGACCTGTCACAAATATCGGCGTGATAATTATTGGTGTCTGGGTGTCTTCATTTAGGTCTTTATATTTGTGGTAAATACTTTCGTCGTTCCGGGATCCAATTATACACCGCAACCTAACTTAGCTTACTTTAGGATCGGGGGAATGTAATGTTATATTATTTTTAGTTTATTTGTTGTTATTTTTTGAGGTAAGTACATAAAACGTTTTGTGATTTATCATCTTCACTGTTTCTTGTTTCCAAATACAAGGGTACACTTGCATTTCTATTTTATCTTAGTTTCCTTAGGGATTATTGAGAAATAAAAAAAATACTAACAACATCACAATAGTTAAGGAACTTTCTTCATATTATGCGTTCTGTCCTGACTAAGCAGTCTCGCTAAGCCACCCTAGCCCGACTGAATTCTATTGCTTAATTACAAGGCATTGGGTTTGAAAGTAGTCATTAAGTTAGAAAACTTAATTTTGTGAACTCGTTCTCTAGACGACTTCCAGAATTAAGAGGTTTTAAGTGCATTACTTTCTAATTAGGCATTACGTCATTACAAGCTATCTTTTTAATAAAAAAATCTAGTATCTAATTACTATATTTTTGCTAATGAGTATTTAAATAAGAATAAATTATTAATATAATGTCTGTAGTTACCTATATCGCACCGGTTTAGATGTTATATCCAGATGAGGGGTGACTTGGGCACCAAGTTCCTGCTGTGTTACTGAATAGCTAATAATAAAATACCAATTGCTAGTCAAGTTAGTGTTACTCTCTTTTAATGTAATATTTTCTTTATCCTAAGGGATACTAAGGTAGACATACAGGCAGGTCAAATACTGCTGCCCGTCTAATGATATTCCCTTTGTAGACTGGCTCGGTGGCTCAATTGGTAGTGACCCCTGCCTTCTGAACCAAGGGTCGTGGTTTGATTCCCACCCGGGACAAACATTCGGTGATGAACACTTGTGTTTGTTTCGTGTCTGGGTGTAACACAAGTGCTTACGCTACTTACTTTGAGATCGGAGCAATGTATGTGATGTTGTCTGATATATATTTATTTGTAGTCTTTTACGACACCCACGGGTCGAGATGGGGTGGTCTTATTGTAAATTCGCAAACCACACGGACTAAAAAGCAATAGCAAGAGCATCCTCATCAACAAAATAGGCAGCAAAATACCTACTATGTATCTTCAAAACTAATTAATACAGAAATTAAAAAATAATCACTAGATCTTAAAATACAGCTAAATTAGGAAATAATCGTTGCAACAGTACGTGTCGAAATGTTCGGCAATCATTAAAATAAACAATGACTCTTTGTTCCCAACACAATAAAATGCCTGGTACAAATAGAGACCTTCTAATTAAACAGCTGTCTGACGCGACCTAATAGGGCGGGTGGGTCGTCGACTCTATTGCTGGTATACCACTGTACAAATCAACTGGAAATGTATTTTTAGTTTGCACTCAATAATAAAAAGGAGTGGCCGGTGTGGATCTAATCTGCTTAAGTGGGGGCTGAGCGGGAATGTTCATGCTGGCTGCGGCTGTGGTGCACCACTGCAGACCATGGCACATTTGCTCACCTGCCAGCTGTGTCCCACTACGTGCACGGTAGATGATCTTTGCAGGGCGAGCGACAATGGCATCCAGGTCGCCAAGTTTTGGACTGGTTCTGTTTGAGGTGGACTGCCATTGACTCGAGAAGAAGAAGAAGAATAAAAAGGATGTACCCATATTGTCATAGTGGGATGTAAGGGATCGGCCCATCATCTTTTCGCTCCAAGCCAACCTCACCTGCCCGTGGTGCATCCTGCCGAATAACAAACGAGGCGCTACAACCGACTGGTGGCGGTATAACCATCACAATTGACGGCGTAGCTAAATACGAAAGACCGATGACGGGCAGCAGCGTCACCGGAGCGAGAAGCTACACCCTGCGATCGCCAACCCGCCTGCCCAGCGTGGCGATTATGGGTATATCCTCCAGATATTTTGCCCTAAGTGGCGAACAACTGGAGAGGCCTATGTCTAGCAGTGCACTGGAGAGGCCTATGTCTAGCAGTACACAATAGGCTGGTGATGATGATGATGATAACCCATATTGTCATTATCCGTGTGATTTAAGGATCACATCTTATCCCGTGGGTCTCATAGAAGACGACTAAGGGAATATCAGGAAACCGGCAGCAGCGCTACTTAACCTATACCACTAATGCAGTCATCAACCTGCCTGCCAGACGTGGTGACAAAAGAAAATACCCCCAAGTGACACTTTTCATACGTCCAGCAGTGGACGTCTGCAGGCTGATGATGGTTGGAAATAAAATAATCACCCGATATTAGGCTCTTTAGGCGTAGTCCCGAAATCTTGGAAGGCTGCTTTAGTTCACCCGATCCCCAAAAAGGGCAACCGCTCTGACCCGTCCAACTACAGGCCTATAGCCATTACCTCATTGTTCTCCAAGATAATGGAATCCATTATCAACGGCCAGCTCCTTCGATACCTGGAGGATGGTGAGCTGATCAGTGACCGACAGTACGGTTTTCGTCGTGGTCGATCAGCTGGCGATCTTCTTGTGTACCTAACTCATCGTTGGGCAAAGGCGATTGAGACAAAGGGGGAGGCACTGGCGGTTAGTTTGGACGTAGCGAAGGCCTTTGATCGGGTGTGGCATAAAGCGTTGCTCAAAAAGCTGCCTTCCTATGGGCTTCCCGAGAAATTGTGTGACTGGTTCACCAGCTTTCTTACGGATCGGAGCATCAAGGTCGTAGTCGACGGTGCATGCTCGGACTCCAAATCCGTAAACGCTGGTGTTCCACAAGGCTGTGTGCTATCACCTACGCTGTTCCTTCTGCATATCAATGATATGCTGCAAATAAGCGGCATCCATTGCTATGCAGATGACAGTACGGGTGATGCTGTATACTCCGGCCGTACGAATATTTCTCGGGATATCGTCTCCGAGTGCCGAAATAAACTGGTGTCTGAAGTCGAGACTTTGTTAAGTCAAGTTTCAGACTGGGGTCGACTTAATTTAGTCCAATTTAACCCCTCGAAGACACAGGTTTGCGCAATTACCGCAAAAAAAATACCCTTCGTCGTATCACCTCGATTCAACGACACTCCCCTAACTGCCTCAGCCGGCATCGCCATTCTTGGTATGGACATATCGAGTGACGTTCAGTTTCGCGGTCATTTGGAAGGGAAGGTCAAACTGGCCTCAAAGAAGCTTGGTGTGCTCAACAGATCGAGCAGATATTTCACGTCGGCTCATCGCCTTCAGCTTTATAAAGCTCAGGTTCGGCCGCACGTGGAGTACTGCTCTCATCTGTGGGCGGGGGCACCCCAGTACCAGCTTCTCCCTCTTGACCGCATGCAACGTAGAGCGACTCGAATCGTCAATAACCAGGAACTTACCGAGCGGCTTGATCCATTGGCGCTGCGTCGAGATGTAGCATCACTCTGCATCTTCTATCGCATATATCATGGGGAGTGCTCCGAGGAATTGTTCGGAACTATTCCAGCCGCTGCCTTCCGGCACCGCTCTTCACGACAAGCTTGCCATCCGTACCATCTCGACACCTGGCAATCCACAACTGTGCGCTTCTCTCGCAATTTCCTGCCCCGCACGACTAAACTGTGGAATGCTTTGTCGCCAGCGGTGTTTCCGGACCGATACGACCTTCAAATCTTCAAGAAAAGAGCATACCTCTTTCTTAAAGGCCGGCAGCGCAGCTGTAACTCCTGATGTTGCAGATGTACATGGGCGGCGGTTATCACTTACCATCAGGTGAGCCGTCTGCTCGTCTGCCCCCTATTTCATAAAAAAAAAAAAAAAAAATATTAACGGTTTTTGATGAAAAACAATAAATATGAGCATTTATATAGAAGTGCCCTTCGAAATTCTATGGGAGAGTACAAATTGTAATTACGAAGCATCATCATCAGCCCGTATCAGTCCATTACTGGACATAAACCTCTACCAATGTTAGCCATTTAGATCGCACTTGCCAGCCGTCTTGCGCAAATAGTCACTCCACCTGGCCTGAGGGCGTCCTACACTACGTTTGCTGATACGCGGACTCCAATCCAGAACTCGTGTACTCCAACGGTTATCAGTGCTGATGTGGCCAGACCACAATTCCGAAGCAGTAATTATAATTAGTTACAGTTAACGAATTACTCCGTCTAGCACCTCCCCACCCCTTCCCCGAAACAGAAATGTTTTCACATAACATTAATTCCTTTGGCGTGCGTTCCTAAAACCATTAGCCTATGTGCTTGAAAACAAAGTTCGTCGACTCTTCACAGTCTCGCCCAACCGCTACCTTTATTCACAGTAAACATCGGGCTCGCATTGAGAATCTATGTTAATTAGAACAATTGTATCAACATTGTTGTATGCCATTAAGGACTACTTAGAATTTCGAAACTCTTTTTCTTTTTATCGGTATTCTAAAGGGTTTGGCTGCAATCTTACCTGATGTAAAGTAATGATGCAGTCAAGGATAGGTCACGTTAACTCAGGTAAATAATATATTGCGCCCTGTTGGGAGAAACAAACCGTGGTATCCCTATCAGTTAAAAGGCCTTTGGGGTCATGGCGCGCTTGGTGGGGTGGAAACCATATCGTCCTCTTGAGGTGTGCCGCCCACGCTGGGCGGGGTTGCGTCGAGTTGGTTGTCCTAATTCAAAATAGTCCTGGGTTCAATTCTTTGGGTCAATTTAGGAAATGAACTTTTCAAAATTGTCACTCACCACCTACACATCTATTTCTAGCCCAATGGTTGGCTGATAGAGAATGCTTACGTGATATTTACGTGACAAAGACTAAATAAATAATCCGATGGAATAATAACAGTTCAACACGACCGGAGGGTATTCAGGCGGATATCCAATGGCTTACGTGCTTTTCATTGTACCGAGCAATTACTAATTACAATAACTTTAACTTACTCAATACATTATTGAAAGACATTATCTGTACAAATTCTTAATAACAGGAAGGAAGTGTACGCAAGGTCTTAGTCGGCAGTGTTTTTGAACACGATAATTATACAAATGTTATGTTAAGTGTTGGGTAAGCGGCCATGGTAATTATTAATTAACGAGCTTTAATGGGAGTATCGGCTTAATAAAAAAGTTATGTTAAGATCAGCCTCTAAAATCAACTCGAGTATGGATAAAATATGCGATTATGGATAATAAATTGAATTGGTCGTGAGTTCAAATCCTATCCGAGACAGATAATTTTTGATGACCATTTGTATTTTCACTGCCACATATTTGCCCAAATTGTTGAACAACTAAAGTGGCCTATACCCAGCAGTGGAAGGCGATAGGTTGATGATGATGATGATGGTGATGATGACTTGACAAAGATGGCTGGCCAAAACTGGATGCAGTTTAGCAGTGGACGGAAATTGGCAAGGAATCTACAATAGCGAGCGATACAATCTACGCATCCGAGTTGCGTAATACATTGTAACTTTTTCTAAGAACCATTTGTCAATATTCACCAGACATTGGCAAAATTTACCCCGTAAAAGGGGCTGGTCGCTGGTTAACTAAAAAAAAATACAAGCACCCTTATCATTTGACTAATGAGGATATTCGAATATATCAATAGCTATCTTAAATTGCTTTAATTTAATTTATACCTATACGATTGTGGGAAAAGATTTAGAATGTCTAATATGTAATCAGTTCAATAGATTAGTCACATCGATAAGATTAAATATATCTACGTTTAAATTACTTTCTAACAGTATGCAATAAATAATTAATCCACTTACTGCATAGACAGCCATTCTTAATTGCATGAAAACTAGTTGTTGCAAACAAGCCGACGTAATACATCAGTTAAATTAATACTTATGACGTTTATGTAGCGGGAAACTTAGGAATATGGAATTTGTAAATGTTTCTGATAAGCCGATCATCATCAGCGTTATCATTTGCGCAGTCCACTGCTGGATAGGTAAGCCTCTTCAGTTATTCGCCACTTTGGGCAAACATCTGGAGGCTTTACCTATCGCTAAACTGGGCAGCCGGGTTGGCGATGACAGGGCGTAGCCCCTCGCTGCGGTGACGCTGCTGCCCGTCATCGGCCTTGGTCGGCCAGCTATGCCATGCCTGCGATCGTGAAGGTTATACCGCCACCAATCGGTATTTGGACTAAGGCTTATACCATTATCGTCTTTTCATGTTGTGGGACATCAAATGGAAGGGACAAAATGAATGGTGTACAATCAGCGTTAGGCTTATTTTAGCTTTTGAAGTATAAATATTTCTGAACCGTTCGGGGGAAACGCCGAGGTATGTGGGACTCACGCCGCCCTCGTGAAATGGACGAGCGGCAGTCTGCCTCAAGATGGTGGGGAGGCAGGGAATACCCGCTAAAAATCCCGACACCTTCGTCACGCGTCATGGGGAGCGGTCAGGGATCCTAGGAAACTCATGCTGCCCTGACAAACATTTCTGATTCTGACTGGCACCTACTTGGTATTGTACGACAATCGAGACTATAAAATGACGTAATAATACACTTTTGACGTATCACGACAAAAGTGTTTTATTTTAGTAAGAATCAGAATCAAATGTGCGATACATTCCAAACGAAATGCTTTTTTAATTATTTTCCCGGCGAAATCAGCAATACATCCGTATAAGGGTTGACGTATATTTACATGTTAATGTAAATTGTACTATGTTTAATGTATATTTACATCCATTTAAATAACGGACAATCGCCCAACCGTCGTAATAACGCCTGGTGCCGGCCATTTATGTAAGCCGAATAAGGATATTAGTGTATTTGAATAATTTGTGGGCCACTAAAAGTTTAAATTGGCGCGCTCCGCTAATACAGTAGTTACCGGCAATTTGTGAACTTCGCTGAACGGCTGCGCTGGTTACTCTGTGTGTGTTACGGGTTAATAAGGAAATTTGATGTTACTTGACTTAACTAACTATTATAACTCATCAGCCTTTCGCAGTCAACTGCTGGAAAAATACCTTTCCAATTGTTCACCACTTCGGCTGATCCTGGGCTACTCTAACATTTCAGTAAAGTAAATAATAAATAAGTAAGTAAGGTAAATAATAAATATAACTTTGAAATAATAAATTCTACTACAATACTTACTTAAATTAGGAATCTTTAAATTAGCCAATTTAGAAATCTTTAACGATTCAATTAAAAGATCAAGGAAGAAGGCATCATCAGATTTTCGGAAAAAGCTTTTCACAATTCTGGACCGAGTTCCAATGTATTTACTCAATCGACATTACAAAAAGAGACGCGGCTTAAATGCACCATGTTAAAACTTGATATATACTCGAACATAGGTAGAAGTTTTCCCAAGTAATACATGACTCGGAGAAGTAAAAGTACAAAGTAACTTAAGTCTACAATAAATAAATAAAACCTAAACTAAACTATTATGTACAAATATTAAAAATCTTCTAAAACGGGACCCTGTGGCAGAGACCCCAGGACGCTGGCTGCGTTACCTCGCTGAATTGCTAGCGAGATGCGCTGAGCGAGGTACGAGCCAGCTCTGGGGTCGCCCGAAGCCTGGACCAGTTTAGACGAAATCTCTTTTACAAGAGATTTGGCCTCCGGACCCCACGGTCCCAATGTCTCAACTGCAAACGCCGCAACTGTTGCCGGATTTATCTCTCAATACAAATACCGGCGCGAGGAAATAAGTAATTACTGATTTAATCAAGGATATTATTTATATCGCTGAACAGAACGAGAACGTTATTGTTAATTACATTTATTTTTTGCGCAAGGCTCTTTTTTATATTATATACTACCTTCATTATATCGGCGGCATCGCTTGCGTTGGTTTGAGTTTTTTTTACCACGTCCGTAGGATATATTTAGTTTCCAATTCAACCGCGGTTTTTCAGACACAACTAAAAGTAGGCACAAATAGTTAGGCGTTTGAATTTGGCCCTTGAAGAGTTAGAACGTGCAAATTAAAATACCAGTCACCACTTCTAATAATATTTTATCTGTCAATCAATCAATCAATCAGCCATTGCTGTCTGCTGTTATTCGTAGGCCTCCCCCAGAGAACACCAACCATCACGATCTTAGGCAATCTGTATCCATTCTCGATCGCCTTTCTTACGTCATAGTTTACCATAACAAAGTTTTCATTCCAACTCCCTACGTCTCCATTTTATTTGTAGTTCGTTATTTTTTTTGTTGGGATTCAATAACTGATTATTTTATCAGAGGATATTGCATAATGTAATTTTACAATGATATAATCTATATATATAAAAGGAGAAACTGACTGACTGACTGACTGACTGACATATCAACGCACAGCCCAAACGGCTAAACGTAGGCACTTGAAATTTGGAAGGGACGTAGCTTAGGTACCGTAGGGGTGCACTAAGAAAGGAATTCCCGAAATTCCCACGGGAACGGGAATTAGCGGGAAAATCCTTTTGTATGAAAAATCTAAACCGCTTAAGTTAGACGCTTGAAATTTGGCATGCAGGTACCTTAGTAAATATAAAGTTTAGTTATGGCTGTATTTTGAGAAATTCCCACGGGAACGGGAGTTAGCGGGAAAAAACTTTTGTATGTATAAATTTAAACACGCGGACGAAGTCGCGGGCAAAAGCTAGTCAACTATAATGGTATTTCAACCAGTAATGGGAGACGGTCATGTTAATCACACAGTTATCAGGTTTTCATGGGAAAAGTAGAATCTTGTGTAAATAAGGACTAACTTCATTATGAATTCAAAAGGAACTGGTCGCATTCACAGAATTTACACATCCATCAGTCCTCGAATACAATATAACAATGGTCTGTTTACTTCTCTTTCATAATATGGTCAATAGCGACCTCGGGCGTTTCGAACGGCGGCTGATCACAGGGTCTGACTGCAACGCATTATGCAGCAGTTTCCCCGTCTGTTATTTGGTCAAGTTTCAATTGCGGTCTGCTATCCTCATAGAAATTTATCAGAATAGAACGCAAGATTCAATAAACCGTGTAAGTTAGGTAATGCATGCATATGATAGGGTTCCGTAGTCACCCATAATATTTTACATGTTTCGGTTGTTACGGAACTCGATTTGGAATCAGTTTCGCAGTTGGAAGCTGACACGACTAAGGGACCTTTAGCAGAGCCTACAAATTTTCGAGGGCCGTCAACGCACATGTGACTCTCCTGACATTGCGGTGCTTATTGGCTAAAGTGATCGCCTAAAATACCATCAGGTGACAGTTTGCCCCCTGTAATAAAAAAAAACTAAGCATGATTATGATCGAAGGGAAGGGGTCGGATGTGAACTACGAATCCTTTAAAAGTGGGTAATTGCCATGGACGTAGAAAATAAACGGACGGAGCATTGGTTAAATAAGGAGTGAAGCACAAAATGGCAAATGGCGCGGAAAATTACCCAATAATTACAAAAATGTATTTCAATTACTAAGTGTCTTTTTTTTGCATATTTTGGCATTTTGTCTGTTGCATCAATTCGTATATAATGTAATTTTACACTTTTTTATCAAACTAAATAAAAGGAAAAATAAAATGATCAGTAATTTTAATCATTTATTCGAATATTACAAATATTCGTAACTGTTTCATACAGAGGCTCATTATCATTCTCTTATAAATTACAGCTAGTATCGTCTTCATACAATGATTTCCTTTTCCACCTAGATGCCCACCAAACCATTATACTAAATGTGGCCTTTGGGTCGTAAGATCCTAGGCTCTGTCTACCCAGTCATAGATAGAATAAAAGACGTGATAGTATAAATTAAAAAAAATATCTTCATTATTAATTTAAAGACACGATGAGATAAAAAATATAGCACAACAAATGTAAAAAAAGATACAGAACATACAGAAATCTCCCACGTTTTAGGGTAATTTTTATATTCTATAAATGGCAACACCGGTAATCATAGAAGTGTCAGCTAATTTTCTTGCCTACAAATTATGTATTTTTTGTTTAATTATTAAAGATAAAGTAATTGACTGACTTACCTATGATAGGTTATCCCCTCATTTTTTTTAGTTAAACCACTATTGTTTCGACAGCATTTAACAACACAGGATGGCATTATAATTTTTCTACAAAATACGTATGACCGTGTGTCAACTTCAACTCGCGCCGAGACAATGGCGGCCGTCCGTCTTACTTTGCTGTGAGTGTGTGCGTGCGCTCGTGTCGGTACGATACGCCGTCTTACTTTGATTGCTTCACTATTGATGTTACTGACGCGGTGTCCGTTTATTTTCTACGTCCATGGTAATTGCATTGTTATTTTGCCCGTTCTATTCTTAATACTATTCTGTGGCTATCCTGCTCCAGTGTAACAAAGTGACGTAGCCCTCGGCGGTTTAAGCCCTTTACAAGTTTCGCGTTGTTAAAAGTCTCATTTTTTACAGTTCCGTTCGGAAATAACAACAAGGAATTCTTAGTCACCGCCTTGGGGCTTTGATGATTTTCTTTTGGAAAACGAACTTGTAATTTGTTAGGATAACGGGTTCCTAGTAAGGCGTATCGAAGACTTCTTAGAAATATTACAGATGAAATTTAAAATGAAATTTGTAGTACTCATTGAATCTTTGATGATAAAGCGTTGTAGACAAGAACCCGCATAGATCCTTTGATATAAGAAAATACTCTTATTTTCGTTAACGAAAGCTATTTCATGTTGAATTTCTTGCGGTAGTTTTCATGAGAATTTCTTATACAAAACTTTTCCGTTAATCCTGAACCTTAATATAAAATACTAGCAGCCCGTCCCGGCTTCGCACGGGAGACTCATTTTTCTACACCTTCGGTTACATTGTTCAAATTTTACCAAGGATCCCTAATTTTTTCAAAATGAAAATGTCAAATTGGAAGAATGTAGCGTTCTATTGGTGAAAGAACTTTTTAAATCGGCCCAGTACTTTTTGAGCCTATTCAGTACAAACATACAAAAATAGGTACAAATCTTTCCTCTTTATAATATTAGTGTAGATTTTATGATATTAATTCAAATTCAAGTTCCTATGTTGTCGAATTTTTATTGTTATTACACAGAATACAGAATAATAAAAAACATTACACATTTCCCAATAGTTCGCCATTTATAAATCGATTATTATCAGTACTTGGTCGAAATTCTAACGGAACATTCGCGATACAGGTTTCAAAAAAACACACAGCTACGCAATTCACGGACGTCGATCAATAAAACATGACAAGTGCCGTATGCGCCGCGCGTCGTCCCGTGACGCGGTTGTTGGTATTCAACACACAGATTCCTTTCATAACAAGTTTCTTTCATAATCCCGGTAAGCCCGCATCGAACGTACAGGGAAGGGCGAGACGTACACAAAGTTGGATACGATGGAGATTGAGTGATAGGAATTGTATGATTAGACGACGGTTACAAGGGAGCATACATGGATAAGCTTAACGCATTCTTAGAGCTGAAGTAGTAGAGCGCTGTCCATATCAGCCGCAGAACCGATGACCGTTGGGGTAAACGACTTCTAGAGTGGATACCGCGCATCTACTACGATTGCCGAATCGTAGTGTACCGAAACCGAATCGGGACCCTCTGGCCAGGTTGAGCGACAATTTGCGCAAGATGGCTGGCAAGTGTTGGGTGTGAGAAGCCCAGGATTGAGCAAAGTGGCGAACATTTGTAGAGGCCTATGTCCAGTGGTGGCTGCGAGAGGCTGATGATGATGATGATCCTTAGATTAACCTCTTAGATAAGTCATCATCATCAACCCTCATTATCGGTCCCACTTCATAGGCCTCCTCTCTTGATTACCATTCACGTCGGTCCTACGCTACTCTCACCCACCCAAGTTTTCCCTACTAGATAAATAGGAAAATTTAAACTAACACTTGGAAACTTTACATAATTTTCTTAAGAATGTTTGCCTGGGCAGAATTCAAAGTCCCAACCGTCGATCTACAAAGAAGGTTACAACCAAATGAACCACCGGACCAGTCATCAATTATAAGGTTGGCCATGGATTTGGGCGGCCATTTCAGTCAGTCGACCACGTGACCACATGCATATGCTACCAAGGCAAGCTAAGCCATTAGTCACGGGTAAAATGTGTGCGACAATAATATTGGACGACAATACGAGTATGTAGGTTCCTTTTATGCTTTACAAATGACGCAGTGGTGATGGTATGTAAATTAAATAAAATGTAACTAACTAGGAAGAAATGTATATTCATTATTTTGAAAAGAATAATTACATAATAAGTTTCTTATCGTGCCGGTATCTAGTAGATCACAGCTCTTTGAATCGGTGCTAGATAGACATATCTTTTAGGTACCAAACTGAGCAAACAAGCCGACTTTACCAGACAACCTTTTGGTAAAGGATAATTAAATAAATAAATAACCCAAGACATGCCACGCTAGGCCACACAGCAGCTTTTAATCAATTTCAAAACCCTGATCTATACTCGTAGTCGGCGACATCGCGTCGCTTTTAGTAACCGCCTCGCATTACAACCTAGACAAACGAGGAGAAAATAACATAATGTCAAATATTATCGTCTGCCATTGAATATTCCCTTTGGCACTGACAGTTGAAAGAGATTTCTGGGAACCGCGGCACCTGACGGCCACCACCCGCGGGTAATGGTAGCCTACGAGAGCGTAATTACTCCACTGGTCCAAAGGGAATCCGAAGGGGGTTGTGTTACGCACGGTAGTAATTACTGTCCGTTTTGATACGTACCTACGATGATCTGTGTAATTTGGTATTCGTTTTCTGCTTTCATGAATAAATACCTCGTTTGTCGTGTGCATAGATTATTTGTTTGATCGAATTAGGTATGATTCAATCGTATTTGTTAAAGGGGCGCCCGTGTGGTTTCTGGATTCAGAATAGGACCATCTCATCTCATCCCGTGAATGTCGTAAAAGACGATTAAGGGAATGGGCAACAAGGAGCCGGCAAAGAGTTCTATAGTTTAACCGTTAGCACTATGAAAGTGGAGGCTAATAATCTTTTGAGCCTAATGAAACTTTAAAGATAAATAAATAAATAAATAAGCCACGACATGCCACGCTGGGCCACACAGCGCCACCTAAGCCGAAGCTTGTACTATGGGTACTAGACACCTGATAAACTTACTTAGATACTTTTTTTTAAATAAATACATATTATACATAGAAAACATCCAGACCAATACAAACATCAAAAAAACATCATCTATATTACTGTTATTATAAACCTGTTTATAGTACAAGTATGTCTCACCTGGTCATTGTAGAGACCTGCTCGCTCACCGAGCTAATATCCGTGACTGAGGGTGCGGTCGGGGTGGCGGAGCACTGGGCACAGCGTGTTCGATTTCGATTTGCCATCGAAACGCAAAGAAGAAGTACCTACAATAAAATATTTTATACAACTTTTAATAAAAACAATCGGTAACGTGATATACCTAATTAACGAGTGCTTGTCTGAAATCGAACCCGCGACCCTCGGGCGCACTCGCGCTAACGCCCGAATCACGACGGCTCACTCATGGCCGCCCTAGATTCGTCTCAAGTCGCAATTTATCGCTAGTTGCTATGTAACGAGTATTTTATTGCTATGAGCTTAGGTTAGGAACTTGAGGGGCGTCGCTCCGACCTAGTTACGCGAGACGAATACCTACTGATTCAGAAATTGGTATTGGAAATGAGAACCCAGTCCTTTAATAATCGTGATTTGATTTTATGAAGCATTTTTTCAGGGTCTGGCGACGGCCGTTAGATAGATAGATATTCTTTATTGCTTAAAACAAACATTACAAATTTAATATAGTACGATTTAGGCGGTCTTATGGGTACTAGCGATATCTTCCAGACAACCTTCTGGTTCTAGGTGACTCAGAACATTGTCATATTTAGGGTTAATGTACAGCCAATACTTTTATCGAATTATTTATCATCAGCGTCTGGAAGGCATGTTTTAGTTATCAATTATCGCTTAATCTAATTTTGGTCTATCTTTAAGGGGAACAGACAAGTTGTCGTATAAGTATACACTCATAGCGATTAGACCCAAAACCAATGATTTAATGTTCTTTCCGGTACACAGGCTGTTACCGCTAATTTCTTGACTGCGGTTTCCAACTGGGTTACTTCTTGGCAGAACTTTTTCGTTCGACATTCTTATAGACGGCGCTTGCGACCACCAGACAAATGACACACATTAGTACCTAAAAGGCATACCGCACAAGTAATGTCCTCACGTATTGACAAAGTCATGCCAATAAAATTGTTAATTTAATTTCAATCAGTCCGCCGCCGCCGTGCAAGCCATTAATTGTTCAATTACCCGTAGAAAATAACAAGAAACGGGCAATTGCATGTCGCGACAATAACAATTGAGTGAATAAATTAGTGGTCGTTAAGCAAAATAGAGTTCTAGGCATCATTTCGAGTGGATTATAAGTTTATGGTGGGGCGACGAACGGTGCACCTTTAAACATTTTTACAGCGTCCATAACATTCCCCAATTGAATCGTTCCGAAGTTACCCGGGTAGTTTCCGAAACAAACAATACTTTAATGCCGCATAAAGCGTAACGGAGAAAGCCCATAAAGCGCCAACAAATGAAATATAAAACCAGCCGGAGAAAGGTAAATAGCTTTATTGCCCGCTGTAATTTTAATTTGGACTCGGAACGCTGACCTCTCCAATCGATAACCTTGTTAGCTGATAAGATTGTTCTAACTCTGTTCAGCCAGAGGTCATTGCTGATTGGATCGGTCTACCTCGTAGGTCTTTGATTATTTGCTCGTAGCGGATTTTATTTTATACTAGCCTAGTGGCATCCCCGTGCTGTACAGTATGGCAAACGACAAAAAGGCCTAGTTCTTAGAACGAGTGGGGTTTTCCTGTATAATATTACTAAGAAGTAGCGTGGAGTATGAAACGCGTGAGGTGGTGTGCATTGGAAAGCATGTTAATTTGTTGGCTTTTTATTTTAGACACCAAGATTTGACAGCATCAAAGGTTCGTTGCCGGCCTTTGACAGATTTTGAGGCTCAGTTTTAGACGGTCCCCAAGCGTATCCATTTGGAAAAGTCGCTACTGGAGGTTGATGGTCCTATGTGAATGTCCAATTGCTTTGAGTGTGAACATAATATGGAGATAGGACTTGGTTTTCCGCATAGATATACTACCTACGATGCATACATAAAATCTCTACTGGGTATTTTGAAATTAGGTCAGGAGGGTATTTTTATTAGTATTACTAGAGGCTATATTGTGTGTTCAAGGATCTCTCCTATTAGCCCTTTTTACATTAACAAGGAGGTGCGAGCCGAAAACGCCTTTTGATAAACGCCGCTTTTCGAGTCTTTCAAAGGGAGCGTTATGGTACAGCGGTTTTTTTTCGACAAAATCTTTATTCGATACTTAATTTGAATTAACAGAGGTATGTGAGCTCTGACAATATCGTAGTAAGTAATGTAATTAAATAAAGAAGCGATATTTTTAATTGAACAATTTGTTTAGATTTTATTGTATAAACGGCGGGTCATAAACTTGGAATTGGAGGCTTTCCGTATTAATTGCTTTTGGTGGGCTCCTTTTTGTCGCTCGTTAATTAATTGGTTTTTGATGGTCGCTTTTTATATAAAACAAGTTAGGAGCTATCAAATAACTATCAAGAGCATCAATTATACACTTTTGGAATTAGTAATAAATATGTTTTTAATACAAAGTGGTGCACTTTTGAAAGGTCCATTGCAATGATCGTCCAAAAATACTTGAATTTGTTTTGGTTATTTTTACTACTGCTCCACTGCTGGTTAAATGCCTCTCCCAGTTTTCATCACTTATCCCGATTACCAGCAAGTTCTTGCCAGACGGAAGAAAAATTTACCTTCTCTTTAGCCGTTTATTTAATACTGTTGTTTAACTTAATGCCCAATGTAACTCAAAGCAAAAAACCGAGGCCTTTCATCGTTATTGCAGTGGATGTTTAGTTTTGTGCAATAAAGAATATCTATATACGTTATCTAATAAGTAGCCTTAGAAATTTACGGTAAAACTGAGATATAGAAAACGTTCTTAACGATTTTTATGCCTTTTAAGCGACATACCGCTATGAGGCTTAGTTCAGTTCATTTTGGACAGTTATTTTTCATTGCACTAGTTTATTGCAATAGCAAAAATTCAATGTGAATACCTAGCTTAAATGAATTACCTTTTGATTCATCAAATACAATATAATAGTTGCTCGTCGTTTTGTACTAAATCATTTGTATTGTTTGTTTTAGATACGCATTGAATTGTGCCGGCGGATTGAAAAATACTGAAACTAGTGAGTACAAAAAAAAATATTTAAAAAAGAAAACAAATTATGTATAACGGAATGAATACAGGCTTATAATCCGTCTTTTTTATAAAAATATATGAAACGCTGGATAACTTTTAGCCGTAGGTTACCTGCTTGTGTGTAGCTTTTAGTTTTTAGCGTGTAATAAAATATAATCTAATGCCATGCCATTAATTTCCATGTAATTATGTAGGTATGCTTTGCGCCAAATAAACTTGTTTTCTTTCTTTCTGTACATGCTACATGAAATACCATAGTACTGGGAATGGAATAATACCTCTATAGTTGTTAAGTTGTAAATATCATAAACCAGGGTTTTATTACTTCAACATTGAATCTTTTTATTCCCCTTACTTTGAAACGGCAAAGAAATTATGGCCTCTCAATATGACTACTCACGATCAAAGTAAATATTAAATTTCAAAGAACGAAGTGTATTACGAATCACGGACGCATAATTACTGGCTTAACATATGATATTTATTATTTACGTATCATTCTGTCTGTATTATGTGCGCTGAATAATCGCGCACATCGGATATTGTTCCGATACAATATGAAATACAAGACACAATGGCTGAATGGCTGCCAGACAATCGGGCTAATTCACACGTCTCTTGTATGGGAGATGTTATTTTGGTTTTTTGTTTCATCCTTTGTGTGATCACTGCGATCAGTGGGCGGAGTCCAATTATTATGCGATTTAGGTTTATCATTCTCGTCACCATTATTGACTATTTAATTCCTTACCATTATTTTTCCATTGTTGCATAATGTTACGATAACCGTAATGGTCGTTATGTAATAGTTTATTTACGAGAGCAACCAATAAATAAATCGTTATTATTGTAGATGGACTAGAAATAAAATAACGGGCTAAGTAATGATGTTTATAATGAGAGGTTTTAGAACGCACACAAGTTTTTATATTGTAAACACAACGTCCCGTGTCGAGTTACTTTTTAGATCATACTGTGAATAGATTCGACTGGCTCGGTGGCTTCTATCATGAAACATAAATATCAAACAACATCGCATAATATTGATTCGATTCCAAAGAAAGTAATTCAAACACGTGTATCTATTATGGGAATCAGAACATCAAATCAAAGGTTCCACTAATATAAACTTAAATACAATATGAATATAACCACAAGGAATATACAAAATGTTCATCATACGAATGCTTGTCTAGTATGGGATAAGAACTGACTATCAGTTAGAAAGGCGATGTCATTACAAAAAACCGGCCAAGTGCGAGTCGGACTCTCGCACGTAGGGTTCCGTACCACTATACAGCTAAATAAATGTTTTTCTTTACGTTTTATTATATTGGAGTTAATTAAATGAAAAAATTAGGTAATTTGATTTATGACGTTTAAAAAAAAAACTACTGGCTAGATTTGATTCAAACCGAATTTCGTTAGTAGTTTGCATAGTGATACACATGATATATTTTTTTCAGTTTTATCATGCCCATATTTTAGAAGTTAAGGGGGGGGGACACTCATTTTACCACTTTGGAAGAGTCTCTCGCGCAAACTATTCAGTTTAGAAAAAAATGATGTTAGTAACCTCAATGTCATTTTCAAATACCTATCCATAGATACCCCACACGTATAGGTTCAATGAAAAAAAAAAATTCAGTTTCAGTTCTATGTATGGGGAACCCCAAAAATTTTGGATTTTTTTCTGATTTTATTTTAAAATCTTAATGCGGTTCACAGAATACATCTACGTACCAAATTTCGATAAAGAAGCTCTTATAGTTTCGGAATAAACTGGCTGTGACATACGGACGGACAGACAGACAGACAGACAGACATGACGAATCTATAAGGGTCCCGTTTTTGCCATTTTGGCTACGGAACCCTAATGAACCACACTGCTGCAAGTGTAGGTACGAGTAGGTACCTTCTACTTAATAATCGGATCTGAATAGGAACTGGTCTGTTGTCACAGCGACTTGGACTTCTCTTTCGCTTTCCATCAGGGTTTGGGAAGCCATTATGCCGTGGTACCAATTATAAAAAAATTCACCGAATACGGAATTAAGAATTTATCTGGCAACATCCACATTATATGTACGTCCGTTCAAAAGTATTTACATGAAAATTTTTCCGATCTATGGTAACTATTATGTAAAATATTCTTGTCCATATTAATCATATCACTATCTCGTATGTGATATCAAGGCTGCAGGTTAATCCTATTGATGGCTTCACTGTACACCCTGAGGCCGGTCCATAATTGATTTATTCATATAGACAGCCGGCAAAGCCTCTCTTGCTGAAGGATTAATCAAGGGTAAGTCTATTGCGTCCCTATCGATCTGATCCGTGCCGGGACTGGCTCGATGTACCTACTCAAATACTATTGGATACCTTGTTTCTGATATCTTATTATTTGTCTCAAAAGGAAAAGAAATTCCCCAAAGACGCCGGCTATTAAGTTTCAAGACAGGCAGTTATGAATAAATTAAAAACACACTACACTAAGTAATACAAAAGTAAGATTTGTCTTTTTGTCCGAGTGTATGATTCTAATATTCTATCGACAGGCTCGGTGGCTCATTTGGTAGTGACCTCTGCCCTCTGAGCCAAGGGTCGTGGGTTCGATTCCCGCACAGTACAAACATTTGTGTTCATGAACATGTCGGTTTGTATTGGTCTGGGTGTTTTCTATGTATAATATGTATTTATTTACAAAAAAAAGTATCTAAGTAAGTTTATCAGTTGTCTAGTACCCATAGTACAAAATTCGGCTTAGTTTGGGGCTAGGTGGCGCTGTGTGGCCCAGCGTGGCATGTCTTGGGTTATTTATTTATATATCTATTTATTTAATGAACAAAATATTATTGTATGTATATGTATATGTGTAATATATTACCTATTATGTATAATTTATTTAAATATATATATTTATTAATTAATTTATGTATGTCTATGGAATATGTATTACTTGGTATATTTATGTAGACTTATTTTAGGTGTTTATTGAAATAGATAGTTTTGCACTAGATTACCCATCTCTGTTGAATCTGGTTTCCTCTACCTGAAGGTTGTCTGGAAGAGATCGCTACAAGCGATAAGACCGCCTAAATTGTACTTTGTTTTTGTTTGTAATGTGTTTTTTCTGTAATGTCTGTGTTTTTGTGCAATAAAGAGTTTCTATCTATCTAAATGTAAATACTACTATGCCGATTTCAAAAATCTTAGAAAGCGTTTCTTCCTGAGTAACACCTAGGTTATATTTAATGCCAGAAAAGATTAGGGATCCTTACTGAGGCTAGACCACGCTAATAGTGTAACACAGTTAAATGTTTATCTGAAATAGCCGAAGCGAAGCTAAGGCGGGTCGCTAGTACTGGTACTGGATCAACATCACGCTTACCATCTGAGTCATGCCTTTGAAAGACCCTTCATCATCATCATCAGCCTATTGCAGTCCACTGCTGGACATAGGCCTCTCCAGTTATTCGCCACTTAAGGCCGACATCTGGAGGATATACCCATAATCGCCACGCTGGGCAGGCGGGTTGGCGATCGCAGGGCATAGCTTCTCGCTCCGGTGACGCTGCTGCCCGTCATCAGTCTGTGGTATTTAGCTACGCCTTCAATTGTGTAAGTTATACCGCCAGCAGTCGGTTGCCAGCGCCTCGTTCGTTATTTGGCAGGATGCACCACGGGCAGGTGAGGTTGGCTTGGAGCGAAATGAAATGAAATGAAAATACCTTTCTTCACATAGACTTAAAATAAGCACTTATGAATCGTCAAGTAAAATATAATGTAAAAATGCCCTTACAAGAAAGACCCTTACATAATAATAATGTAAAAAGAAAAAATCGGCAAAGTACCTACTACGCAGTTTCCCTGTATTTTATCGCTCGGCGTACAATACTACCACGCGCTGTTAACCCTAACAGTACACATAATCTTATTAACCCACGTTCGCTCGCATTGATTACAGAATTCAAACGCAGCGTCCACAATGGACTTCCAATTTCAGAACTGCATTACGGACCATGGGAAATCGACACTCGACGTGGCACTTAGGCGGACTCCGGCGCAGCCGACGTAAAACTAAATAGATCCCGGCCGCTAGTAACAATGGGTGGTGCGCGCGAGTGTAAAATCGAACGTAATTAAGAACAGTGATTGCGTCCCGGGAACCATCAAACGGTTATGGGGTCTGTAACGATAACAATGAGAATTTGATACGGGCAGGGTCGGCGCTCTTGTTATTTTTTTCAACTGGCGACTTTTGTTGTGTTGAAAACAAGTGGTCCTTTGTTGTGGATCTTTGGAAGATAAGGGTTGCGAGAGTGATAGTTGATAGGCTAAAAGTCGTGCTTGAAATTTCAAATTTAGTCGGTAGGGAGCAAACAAAAAAACAAAATAGAATAAAAACAATTACTGAACCTGAACTAAGTTGTTTTTTTTTATTATAGGTCGACATAATGGCTTCCCTACGCCTGATGGAAAGCCAAAGAGTCGAGTCGCTGTGACAACTGGCAAGTAGCTGGTTAGTTACCTGTCAGTGGCCACTGCCATGCCGGCCCAACCCTAACCCCCCCACGAGCTCCGGAGACCCTACTCACCAGCAGAAACATGACCCGGAGGTCATTTGGCTGCGGTATTCTATAGGGTGTCCTTCCCCGGACGGGCAGCTCAATACGAACGAAGATTCGCTATGCCCTACCTCTCTTAAATTTGTTGGAAATGTGCGGATACCTATCTATAGATGCAGAAGTCCCATTAGAATTTCTTTTTAAATGGAATTCGGCTTTACTGTCAAGAAATTATTCAGTCCTTCCTTAAATTCAAAAACCTTAGTCACGCTGCTGATATTATACTTCTCAAAGCACACTTTTTTGTATCTTCTTTAGTTCTGAATTTCATTCAAATCAAATCAAATCAAAAATACCTTTATTCACATAGAATTAAAATAATTACTTATGAATCGTCAAGTAAAAAATAATGTACAAATGTAAAAAGTAATGTAAAAATGTGAATAAAAGCAATATAAAAGAAGCTACCATTATAAGTGCTTAATTTATTTTATTTGACGTCAGACCAACATTGTGTTGGTGTGGGTTAATCTGATACACCTATACATTTATTTACTCGAACCCGATATTTCACAATGCATTGCAACTCGTTTGTTCAAAAATTTTAAAAGTAATACGTTAAAAAAGAAAATGAATTATTTATTGCCAGTCATAGATCTTTCGTTTCGAATGGATCGGTGTGATTCTATCGGGGATTGGACAGTTTCCAAATACAGGATTTCGAGCGTCAAAATGATAGATCGGGTTCGTGCTTTCGGTCCAGTTGTTTAACTTATAAATAAAAAGCTTTAAGCTATTTGGCAGGGGTTGGGTTGTTATTTCGTACGTGATATAGCAATAATTTTATATTGCAGTTCATAAAGAGTCGAATAACATTCGTCATAATAGGGAATATGCATGAAAAATAGATTCATGTATTTACTAATTTATCGTAAAATAGATAAAAATATACTACGAACACGAACAGTGAAAACAAAATCAAAATTGGCTGAAAAATGGGCGAGATACAGCCGTTGAAAGTAAATATATCCGTCTCTCTCACGCGAAACAGATTTTTCTATGGAGTTTGTATGGCGCGCACGGTACGTGACGTCATCCGCCACGTCGGATCTCTCTGTCTAAGCAATAACTTTAACGCTTTATAACTCGCATAATAGAAAATATAGTATAAAAAGTCTTCGATATTTATGTATCTGCAAGATAAAAGAGCTCAATAAATCCATAAAAAAAGTCATGCATATTCCCTATTCGTGTGTGATGTTGTATGGGATCGTAATGACTTATTTTTACTCGATATTACCCGATATATCCGTATGTTATTTTGTTCTGCGATACATCGAAGATACCTACTGTACCATCATCATCATCAGCTTATCGCACTGCTAGACATAGGCCTCCCCAGTTCGCCACCATGTTCAAACATCTAGAGACTTTGCCCATACTCGCCACGCTGGGCAGGCGGGTTGCCGATCGTAGGGCCTAGCTTCTCGCTTCGGTGACGCTGCCCGTCATCGGCCTGTGGTTAATACCACGCCTTCGCTTAGCTACGCCTTTAATCGCGATGGTTATATCAGTCGGTTGTCAGACCCTTGGTTGTTATTCGGCAGGATGTACCACGGGCTGCTAAAGGTGGCTTGTCACTAACTTAAACTCAAACAGACGACCGCTTACCATCGGGTGGAGTGAGGTCATCCTGATAGCTATCCTTATAAAAAAAGACATTTAATTTAAGAAAGTATACTACAAATGGGACGTTCAGAAGGCAGCCCTAGAGCGTCGGCGCCAGAAGGCGACACAAACGAAATATTAAAAGAGAGACGCAGACGTATCGATTGAAATTTTACAGGCTTTACTTTGACTTGTTCTGGAAAAGAAATAAAGTAGTAGTTTGTATCGTAGAGGATGATTAGCAGCTATGCCAAACCCTAACTCTATGCCTTGCAGACGTATGAGTTGTCCATCTCGTGTGGGTGTCGTAGAAGATGATTATAAGAGAACATCAGGAAACGGGCAGTAGACTTTACCTGGTTCCAAGTAAAACGTATTGCGTACCAACACGCCTGCCAAGCGCGGTGACTAAGGCCAATCCTCCAAATGATGACTGTTATTGGTGGCGGCCTATGTCCAGCAGTGGACGTTTGCATGCTGATGATGATGATGATGATGACATAATAGCTAGGCCTTGACCTAGCGTCAGGCAGGTAGTATAAGCTGTTTATCTATGCTCACCAAGGTGTTCTCTCCCAACCCAATCGTTCCCTTTGAAAACAAAAAACAGTAAAGCGGCGGATATCGAATTTTGCTTTTTGGGTACTTTTTAGACAAAGAAAAGGTATGGTACTCTATAAACAAAGAATATTGGTTTTCGCCCTTTGTCAACCGTCATCCCCTAAGGGTGTGAAATAAGGGTTTCAAGACACGCGCCATTAACAGTGTGAGAAAGCCATGCAGACAAAGCCGCAGGCAACGACGACTATTTACACAGTCTTATTACCCATTGTCGATACTGCGTACGTATAAATACATAATGAGAAAATGCGAATGCCCCTTCATCAATATGTAAGATCATAATATTCATTAATCCTTGTATTTAAAAAATACTATGTACTTTTTAAATACAATTTGTTTCCAGTTGTAAATCATTTCGTACAATAATTAATATTTTCATTTTTTTATAGTACTCGTAGCATACTCAGGGCATATCGCCTCTCGTCGCCTGATAGAAAGCGAAAAAGAGTTAACCGTAAAAAGCCACAAATTCTCTCCTCTGACACTATAACACTATAAGTTTGGCTATTTATCCTTTACGATTAAGAGAAAAAGAACAACTATTTTAAAGGAAACTTATTACGACAAAAAAAAATTAAAAAAATTACCATCTTATGATTCTTGGTGGATAAAGTCAAACGGCCAGCCCTATCAGTCTCAGTCAATTAAAACTCTGCAAAAAGTTTCATCAAAACTAAAAAAAAAGATATGCGTCTACTAAAATTCAGCAAAAAGTTTCATTATAAAGAAAAAATATATTTCAAAGCAATCTTCTGACATCCCTATCGGTAGCAGTGGGCGAGACGGACCAAATATTAATAGAGGCAGTCGCGTATCGATTGTAGGTTTTTCTATTACTCGGCCGTCGCTCGCAGGTGACGCCCGGGACTCGACGAATGGAAAGACGGGTCCGGCTGCACGCTATTACTGATCACACGGCATCTATGGAACAGTTAGGTACCTATAAAGCGAAAAAATGCAGCCTAAATACAATTCATCTCACGATGGTTCCAAACGGAAACATTCCGTAGGTGGAGACCCACCTACGGAATGTTGTTGTGGTGAGACCACCACCCCGTCATATCCGAAAATTGTTTCATGAAACATTTCGTTTCAAATAATTTTACCTATGACAATCTGCCATTGTGTTTTTCAACTTAACTTTGGCATTCTGTCTGAGTATGCCTTAGCCCGCTAAGGGCCAATTTAAAAAAAAAAGCTGTCATTTAGCACACTATATTAAAGTTGATTTCTAAGCCTTTATTAAGTTTAAAAAATCATGTGAGAGAGAACCAATCACTAACCGCGTACTTAATTTTTAAATACTTAAATTGCCGATTAATTTGATTCCGGGTGTGCTGGTACACTTCCTGACTTGGGAGCAGCTGTGTAAATAATAAATTATACGTGACATTGTCTGAGGTATAATTCACTATACTTGTACTAGCGCTTACTATCGATCCAAATATATTCAACATCCCCATTTTTCCACCGCCCCGTCACACACAGATGACGGCGGCGGTTGCAGCGGCTTTAAGCCTAGCACGGCCGCCGGATTTGCTCGAAATTAGTTCAGCGCGGCATATTAATGACTGCTCACCCCACGTTAAAAGCTTTCATAAAACTTGCACGGAGGGAATATAAATTCTTTATCCTGATTTTGAGCCGCCGCGGGGCGTTTGAAACGCGCCAAATTAATGTTTTTCTCAGAGCTTAGGTGGGGTTTGAATAGATGAAAAGTGCACGCCAGACGCTAATAATTATGTATTTCATTTATTTAAGTAATCTTTATTGCACAATAAAATAATAGTGTACAAAAGGCGAACCTAATGTTAATATTATTGTAATTTTATGTACTTTTCATCCTCTTTAAAGCAAACCTACACCGATTATGGAATATTCGTAAATTTTCGTTAAAATTGAACTAGACTGTTTTTCATAACATTAATGAAATTGAAATTATTATTAACCTTAATTAATTAAGACAATTAAGGGCTAACATTAAATTTATTGATTCGCTATGCCCTACCTCTCTTAGAGGACCTTCCCATCGAGGAGCCAGTCGCTGTGCAATGGGTAAGCATCAATAGATTCTAGTCAATTCATCATCATCAGCCTATCAGAGTCCACTTCTGGACATAGGCCTCTCCAGTTGTTCGCCACAGGACAAACATCTGGAGGATTTACCCATAATCGCCACGCTGGGCAGGCGGGTTGGCGATCGCAGGGCGTAGCTTCTCGCTCCGCTGACGCTGCTGCCCGTCATCGGTCTGTGGTATTTAGCTACGCCGTAAATTGTGATGGTTATACCGCCACCAGTCGGTTGCCAGCGCCTCGTTTGTTATTCGGCAGGATGCACCACGGGCAGGTGAGGTTGGCTTGGAGCGAAATGATGATAGGCCGCTCCCTTACATCTCTCTAGTCAATTATTGAGTCGGCCACAGTTAAATTATTGAGTCTAAAGCGCGGATGAACAGAAAGTGCCGGGTTCGCTTCCCGGCCGGGTCAGCTTAGGAAATAAACTTATTTAATTGAGGCAGATCTATAGGCCTGTAAGATGGTTTTTACACGGCTCCTTAAAAGGATTCCAAGTGGCAGGAAGAAGTAAACACAGGCAACGATTTCCACTCTTTATTGTCCGATTTTGAATGCCAGCTCATCATAAATCGTGAATCATTTTGATTCACACTTTAAACAGCTAAGGCGATTTGCCTTTGTCATTGCCTATTTGTGTGTATCATCCCGGTCGGCGTCAGATGTATAGTGAATTACTGTGGCGAATACTTCAATCGCATTGAATCTCGTCCGAAGAAAAGGCACCTTTACCTTTGTTATCAACTTTTTTAGTTCACAAAAGCGCGTCGAATCTTTTCGGACCATCCGAATTTCACACAAAGCGCTACTTTTTAGCCCATTCACGGAGCTTCGACTCAAAACACGAATAAATCTTTTGAAATCTGTTTCAGGATCGGCGGGCCTGCACGAAGGTAAGTGGAAACCAATTTAACGTACAAAATTGTTATACGGCCCCCTGGTGAATAAGTGTAGTGAATAATGAATTTAGTTATTGAAGCCTGGTTGTAAAGGGGCAACAGCAATGTTGCTTATTTCGTTCAAAACACTCAATTTACCCCTTCGCTTCGATGAATGTCAAAGCATTTTAATTTTCAAGTACGGTACGAAGCGTTGAAGAGATTACATTGGTTCGTTAGACTGGAAGAAATATTTTTATAATTAAAATCGGTAGTTGGAAAACTAAATGGACGTGGATGAAACTGTCACGTCTCATCCGTAGTAGTTGTTAAATAAATAAAATAAATGAAACTACCTCTATAAAAATCTTTTTTTTTTGTTGCTAAGGCTGCGGGTACCAAAACATTTGTATAATTATTTATACCTTTTTAATTAACATTCATAAGGTGATGAAATCCAATGATTTTGGAACGTAAACACGACTACAAAACACTTCATGTTATCAAAGCATCAAAAGCAATTTCTTTTGATCACAGTCATGTACCTCCACCGTTCTCTGCGGCCGTAACGGGAGTTTCCACAGAAGTTTTTTTTTATCACGGCGTGGCGCTCCCGGTCCTGTTATTATGCCGGGAGCGGCGTCCGCTTTTTATTAGTTCCATCGGGATCTGTCCATTCGCAGATTTTTGTGATTTTTAGAGACATAAAATGGGAACCGTGCTCGATCAATTATGAGAGGGTTTTGTAGCTCTCTTGCTATATAGCAAAATAGTATTATTAGTTTTTTATTTTTTAAGTTGAGACTTAAAAGAACTTGGAAGCTGATTTTGAGATACGAGTAGAGTATGGGCGGCGCCTTGGCAAAGTAAGTTCAGTATATCAACTACATAATATTTTATTGTTGTTTAATGTGTATTGAATGACAGCTCTGTGCATTGTGTACTGAAAAAAAAACTACAATGACGATGGTTTGAGTACTATTAGAATGGTTGTATAAAGTATGGTATATACCACGAAGCAAATACAAAGGTATATACTACTGAGTAATTCTGTTACTGAAAAACCCGGTACGTAAAGGTTTTTGTTCCGGCGCCGTATTGGAACCCTGAGACCTCCCGGATCTTAGAAGGGGCGGTGGTCCGTATTCCTTTCCATCACCACACGCTCGGCTTAAAAATTTCAAGTAGCTGGTGTGCATTGTCTCGTTTATTTTGGCACGTTACCTGCAGACCCGGCAGGCTGGCAGCATGTCGCGTCATTATGAGTTATTCGCTTTTTTCATTAAAAAGCGATAAGCCGCTTACGCCGCGCCGGTTTTCATATTTCACGGGCACTTTTTTGGTATCTCTTAACGGTAGATAATATTAGTCATTATGGATGGCGTTATTAGATCGTATATCAGTGGCTTCCGCCCGGCGGCACATGTGTGGGCGACTGTGTGCATAACGGCAGGACTAGAATATTCGTTAATGAATCTTATTAGAAAGAAAGAAGAAAGAAAAAACGTTTATTTAGTGCAAAACAATACATGCCAGTTTTAACAAATATGTAAAAAAAGGTAACACACAGGTAGGCACATCTAACATAATAACGTACACTAATAGGTCAATGCAGCAAAAGGGTAACCACTCAGCATTAGCCGTGACGCAAGCGCCGCGGCGCTGATTTTCAGTGGTACCGTTTGTATAATAATAAAAAATATAAAAAAAGACTAAAATAAAAAATTTAATGATTAGTATATATTATATAATTAGCTGATATACAACTCGTATGTCAGAGGGTATTGTAGGTAAATAAGTTTAATACCACACATTAATGTTTAAAACCAATCTTGTACAGACGACCACACATCCAACAAGCCGGTTGCTTGTCAAATGAGCGACATAATTTTAAACGCAATTTCCATTAGGTATACGCCGCGCCTATTACACGACACGAACGTTGGGTACGAGATGTACCTACCCAAATTTATATTCACAATAAATTATCTGGGGGCACGGCAATGCCCCCGCCAAGTCGAGCATGCTATTCTCTACAACCAGTTTGGTTTGGTGTGGAACGCTATGCCTCTGACACAGCAGTCGCGGGTTCGATCCCCGCTAAGTACAACATTTGTGTGCTTATATAAAAAGCGTCTATCTATCCATAGCTCCATGGCGTCTCTGGACTGTACTACGGCAGCTGCTTACCATCATGCAGCCATTTTGTCGGGTGATAAAGTGGTAAAAAAATATCTAAGTAAGTTTGTCAGTTGTCCTAGTACCATAGTACAAGATTCGGCTTAGTTTAAGACTAGTGTGGCATATCTGACAGGCTCGGTGGCTCATTTGGTAGTGACCTAGGCCCTCTGAGCCAAGGGTCGTGGGTTCGATTCCCGCACAGTACAAACATTTGTGTTCATGAACATGTCAGTATTGGTCTGGGTGTTTTCTATATATAATATGTATTTATTTACAAAAAAAAGTATCTAAGTAAGTTTTCTAGTACCCATAGTACAAGCTTCGGCTTAGTTTGGGGCTAGGTGGCGCTGTGTGGCCCAGCGTGGCATGTCTTGGGGTTATTTATTTGTTTACTTCGGGCGGCATGTTAAGGGCCCTACTAAATTATATCTAGCCGATCCACACGTCCACCCCATTTCCTAGAGCTGCCACTATTGTAGTCCATTTCCTTGCAGAAAGAGGCTTCTTCATAAAGTTTTCAGAGTGGCATCGAGCGACCCAGTTCCCCTTCGAGCACTCAACTACAGCTGTCTACAGTATACCAGTCTGCATGTGAACATTTCATTCCGTCCCTACAGCCGTTTGGGTAGCATCTTGGTGACAATTTACGATGAAGCTCTCTAACGTATTGGATATTGGACGCAACTGTCTTTTGTTCTATCACTAGCATATTTTGTTTTTGCAATTCTTGTCTGTTATTATATAAAAGCCATAATATTGTGCATTTACCAAAATCTAGTAATCGTAATAACCAAGGTTTCTTCCTGTATAAATTTCTTTATTAACGCTTCCTCAAGCCTAAATTTCAGCAACAGTAGTTAATCTCTAAACGCCAATGGCTCCATTTCGAAGGAATGACTGTCGACAAGACCGGAAAAAGATCTAGCGCCCGTAAATATCTATATACGTTTTTATTTAGAATCCATTCTTTTCAAATGTCCAAGCCATTTGGTGTCTCCCATTGTGTTAGCATCATAAAAATACCCATATTATTATTTTGTAGTGAACAGTAGTGCATAATACTTTATATTGAACATTCAACACGAACATTAAGCTCTTCCTGCGGGATACGAGGCAAGTTATTTATTGCATTATTACTGGATGCACGATCGGCACTTATCCTAAAAAGCGGCAATTTTAATGGGTCCCCGGGACCGGGAACAAAGGCGCACCCCAATTTGGGATCGGGAGCCGCTGTGATCGCGTTGCTTTATGCTTCCTTGGTGAGAAATGAAAAACGGGCCAGACAATGCACACCAACCACCTGGTCTCCAAGTAAGCTTTTCTTTTCACTATATGTATAAGTACTACGTAATAACTATGAAGGGGACTTTTCTGAGAACATCCAGGGCCAATGTATACAATTTCGTTTTATAATTTTATACGACAGGAATTTAAACCTTGAATGTTCGCGTCGCACAAAACCTATTGCGACTCCAGAGGTCAAAGGAAGTTGACAATATGTTTCTTAGCACTTGAACTTAGGATGTAGGCTGACATGACGCTTGCAATCAGGCTCATGATCTTGCTTGTGAACATAAATAAATATTATAAATATTTCTTCCTGATAAACATCGAAAAGGTATCCCAAATAGCTGTGACAACGGACAAACCAGATCAATCACGTCAGCTGACGCTGCCAATGTCCGTCAATTAGTTAGCTTTGGCAATATAACCACTGACCCCAAATCGCGATTGAAGTCTCTTTACAGGCATTTCGCCAAGTGTCGCCAGCCAGGCGAGTAAACGCTACTATCGGCTGAAAAGATTAAACCTCAATTTTTACGACACCCAAGGGTAACCAAAATAGATTCTTCTATAATAGATTCTTTTTTGCACACAAAACAGTTGACTTAAAAACTAGATACAAAGACAAACCAAACATGGTGCAATAATTTGTATTCTTCAATCGTCACTTCACCATTATTCAAGGAAAGGATAAACTTCTACAAAATTATGACACGTGAGAGATTGTCAGAGGATATTAGCATCATGTACCTACATACATGTATATCACGATACTCGTTCTACGTACATAGAATGCCTTCGTACATAACACTATGTTAGACAAGGAAATGTGTCCTTTAGACTCCGGGGGCTTGTAAAAGTGCCTTTGTTTGTCTTCGACGCCGCTTGTAACAGATTTGTGACAACGTCTATTCACATCCTTGCCGTGTTGTTATTCTATTGTGTTGAACAAAACCTGATATCTGTGTATCTATACATTTATCTGCCTACTTCATTTGAAAGGAAGGGTATTGATTGTGTGAGACAATAGGTACACTATAGGTATGTCAGACAGATTATAATAATATTCTCCTGTTATACTTTGGGTATTCGACTATTTTTGATTTTGCGTGGTATTTCATTTCATAAAAATTAAGACATGTCACTTCTTTTATGTGTTACCAGGGAAAATTCATTTAGGCATTCCCGCTGCTCCCCAGCGGGGTATGTGGGACTCATCCCGCCTCGAAGATGGAAGTGAGGCAGGAAATACCCACTAAAAACGCCGGCCCCTTCGTCATGCGCCTTAAAGGTGGTGTCGAGGGTCCTATGAATATCATCAAGACCGACGCGGCCTGGTCATGACAGGCCCCAGCAGGCTCCCCCTTTAGGGGGGAAGACATGCCACATCGCCAGCTTGTTAAAAATTAATCCGAAGCTTGTTTATGTGAGCATACATGATGCACTACTCTCTATTCATTTACTTTCGTTATCCGATAGGACGGTTGTTCTATAAATCCGGAGAAAACAGGCGCAGTACGGCTTAACGTATTTCCATACCCCGGGGCTACTGGGGTTGTTGACAGATATTACACACCTGGGACTTATAGTTCTGTAAGAGACACTTAGGGGCAGCGCAGACGACAGACTGTCCGTGACGCACTTTTTTGCAATTATATGCAGTAATATGCAGTAACGCACACGACGCGCAAAAATCGGTCGCGGATATTTCACAGACTTAAGGCACTTATCTTCTTCTTAACTTCGATCATTCTGTCGGCAGACCTAGACGCTCTTTTTAAATATCTCAGACGCAGACTCTATCGCACAAAAAGTGTGCCGTCTGCGCTGCCCCTTAGAAATATGTTTACAAATAAGTTTCGGGTTCGAAATCCCAGATATACCTACATAAGACAACTTAGACAATACTTAGATACTTTTTATTATAAATAAATATAATTATATTATATGAGTACGTAGCAAACACACAAAACTCAGTCATGTTCATGCACACAAATGTTTGTATTGTGCGGGAATCGAATCCGCGACCACTGTTTCAAAGACAGCGATAACTACCACTTAAAGTGGGGTCAAATCACCCACGAGATTAAAGTGGAACAATTCGACTCTGCAATGCCAGGAGCACAGCTAAGCCGCTGTCTACCGATAGGAAATATGTAAGACAATGATGTGAAAAGTATTAAAACTACAAAATCGCGTAACAAAGGCGGTCTCGAGTGTTTTAACCTCAACTCGGGCGGCTATAAAACCGCTCGCGCATCGCACAAAGTGGTCACAAGTGGGACTGCGTCCGCGGGGGACGTCCCCCGCTGCTTTACGACGGTTTTACTGCACAATTAAAATGTTGCCGGCGACACGACGCGACGCCGTGAATCGTTGATGTCGCTAGGCATATTTGGCGATGATTCGTTTTACCGACCGGCTGTAAAAAACACATGTGAAAGAAATGTGGGCGCTATTTGGGAATGGAGTTTGTCGCGGGATGGGTTAGTTTAAATGAAGCGGGCACTTGATGGAATAAATGTAGGGAAATGTGAATTTTGCATATTTTTTTATAATACATCATCACTAAAAATGTGTGAACTTACCTTGTAAAGTGTGATATCTGTTGTGAGAATAAATAAATAAATTTATTATTCAAAGTAACGGAAGCACTTGTGTTATGAAAGTCAAAGAAAGTATAATACCACAAATGCATACCTACTTAAATCATTTGTAACTAGGTACCAGACTTTTGCCAAATGGTATCTTTTTGGGTAGGTAGGTATTATTCCGTTGAAATGTCGACGCCCGGGACTTACCTTTCAATAATCCCTGGAGTCATTTATCACTTTGAAATCAACTTCGAGGAAAATAAAATAAAATTAAAGTCTTTCTGATTTCAAGTTAAAGTGAAGTTTTGTTCGGTGTGAAAATATTGAAAGATAGTATTAAAGGTATTATACGAATTATTATGACGCGTTATGAGTATGAGGATGATGATGATGATTATAAGTGTTCCGTTGTACAGACGAGACATCAACCTATATCTTTTTGACAGGTACTGTTGAACTTAGTTTAATATAGAGTCCATCATTCTTCTAGAGATGTTTTGGGGTTTGATAAATATGAGTATGATAATGTATGGCCGTCTTTACATATCCATTATGAATATCAGACAATGACTTGGAGCGACGCTTGTAACCTTCCGAACCTACGAATATTCCGCGCTCCGGGCGATCGCTTTACACACTGCGCCATCGAGGTCGTCTACATAGAAGAAAATATATTTCTAAAGAAAAAAAGATATTACAAGATATTCTTTGTTATTAAATTACAAGCTGACATCGTCTTAACTGTCAGTTCGCTTCTTTGAAATTACTACAATTACACAAATCAATTTACATTTATACTCAGTCGAAGAAATTCTAAGAAAATCAATTGCCTTTCATAAGACTGACAATATAAAAAAATACAGACAACTCCTATACTGCGGATTGTACAAGAAACCTAAAAGCTTTATCGTTAAAGACCCTTTTAGTTCGCAAGGAGAACCTGTCGACAGGGGTTTATTGGGAACAGAGGGTGCTTTTTATCAATATTAAATATTTATTTACGTAGTCGTGGAAGTTTTGAAAGGGGACGATTGGTACCAAGCTCTTTAAGGTCAGCGTACTGTGTAACAGGCATTATGCAGAACGGTCTGCTTTTTACCCACCTTCACAATTAGGGGTGTGGTTCACCATCCGTCAAGTATAGAATTTAATTGTATATACCTGTGTGAATACGGCAAAACGTACCTACCCTTCGTAACAAATACCCTGTGATTTATTAGCTGGTGGACACAAGGCTTTACAAATTCTTTAAATAACGTTTCTTTCTTCTTATAATTAAAGGTGCAGGTGATGAATGGTTGCATGTATCAGTAAAAGTTCCCTAATAGCAAGAAGCCATAACCTTTTACAGACAAATTCACCAAAATAGTAATTTTACCTAGCTCTTAATCAAATGGTTGGTGTGCACCAACAGCCAATTAGTTTTTTCCTAATGAATATTGAATAGTTACTTAAATAGCAAAGATCTTTGTTTTCAAAATCGTTTAAAAAATAAAAATATACCTTAAAAAATACTTAGACCGTATTTCGTTTTAGCCAAAAATAATCGCTGATCTAATTCAAGGAGGTCTGATGAAAAAAAATGTTGGAAACATTGCTATAACAAAGGCATAAATTTTTAAAACTATAATAGATACCGAATTCGAACTCTCTCTTTAAACTTCTTGTGCTTAATAATATTGTACACGTCGACACAACAAAAGTTACCTCCAACGGCGACTACAATAATGGTGAACATTTTATAAACTCTCTATACTTCCACTCAATTCTACTCATCACAACTCGGACACTAACGATTCGTGGCTCGACCTAATTATTACCTCTTCTCCGGATCTTATTTTTAAACATGGTCAGATTCTTGCACCAGGTTTCTCTAGACACGACTTAATATTCGCATCTTATAAGATCAAACCTCCAAAAAATCGCCCTAAAGTTCGCTATCTCCGAAACTACGCTAAGATTGATCTAGATGGATTGCGGCAGGATGCATCGGATCACGACTGGTCCTCTGTGTGGACATCGTCATCAGTGGATGACAAAATCACTCACTTCAATCGCCTGTTGATATCACTGTATGACAAACATGCTCCGCAGCGGTCTGTCCGGCTGAAACGCCCTCCTGCACCGTGGATAACCAGACTGGTGCGACTTGCTATGACGAAACGAGATCGGGCTTTCCGTCACTACAAGCGTAATCGAAATGAAGAAAACTGGGAGACGTTCAAGAAGGCTAGGAATCAGTGTAATCGGATAGTAAGATCTGCTAAAAGGCGTTACTTTCTTGACAATCTTCTGAAAATGCCTCCCGCTGGTACCTGGAAATTTCTAAACTCTCTCGGTATAGGTAGTGTCCAAGACATTAAACTTATTTTTTATTATAAAAAAGAAATGTTATGTCAACTTCCTCTTCCGGTCTGGCCTCCGGTCTAGCAATACGCATTTTTGGAGTTCTTTCGCAATAAAATCAATATATCTTCAACGCCAGCCTTTTTTATCCACAAACCAGCATCTACAGTCCGCTACAGTCTCCGACATGGTCAATCGAACCGTGAAATTATTAGAAGGTGAAGATTTATTACAATTCAATTAGAAAATTCAAACAGACGCGCGCTTGGGGTCGCCATTTTGTGCTGCAATTCCTGGTATGAAAATTTTCGCAATATAATTTTACAATCAGCATCAATTTACACTGATTGTACGAAAATCATAACCGCAAGGATTCGACAACCAACCAAGCATTTATTTTCAAGACGGACAAAATATCCCGCCAAGCAGTGTGCACATTTATTGAAGGATTGAAAAGGAACGCATTTTTGCCGCTATCGCCTCAAGCCCGCTTGTTATTGGACGTCGCGTCGCCCTGCTGCCATCTACGCGTTTTTGTCTCGTCCCCCGCTTCCCGCGCGGCTAACGTCAACAAGTTTGGATTTTCGTTGAAAGAAAGTTTGTTAATCTCTGTGTGTAAAAGTTTATACAGTGTTACAGTTTTATATCTTTGTAACTAATAATTTGTACTTACGTAGTGTGTTACGCAAATTGTTATAATGTCAGATCTTAAAGCCTTGGTGGCAGGTCGAGGCTACATAAAAGCCTCGATAACCCGACTTAATAATAATTTTAACAGAGAAGCATCCCTAGCCTGTGAAATTGAAATAATAAAGGCAAAGAGGATGCGTTTGGTCGAGTTGTTTCAACAATATGAGGATTTTTGCATACGCATAGCTTCCATGAACTCTGATGACACCGAAGACCCAGGCCTAATAGAGGACACATATATCCAGCTTCTGGGTAGCCTGGACGCAGTCATCAATCATAAAAGCGTAAAAAACTCTTCCAAGGAGTGTTGTGTTAGTCATAATACTAGCTCTGTCAAGTTGCCAAACGTAGTAATACCAACTTTCAATGGTGAGTACACGGAATACTATGCGTTTATTAGCATGTTTACTGCCATGATCCACAATAACTCTTCATTGTCACCGGTTCAAAAGTTGTATTACCTAAAGAGCTTCCTTAGTGGTGAACCACAGTTAATTATTAATAATTTGCCACTACAAGAGGAAAGTTATGATGAAGCACTTAAATTACTCAAAAACAGATATGACAACAAAAATAAAATAATACAAGATCATATCTACATCTTACTCGACTTGCCTACTATTTTTAGATCAAATGTAACAACCCTGCGTGCATTTATTTCAGATGTTAGGCAACATTTGGCAGCTCTCAAAAATTTAGGTGAGCCTATTGACAGCTGGGACTCCTTAGTTCTTTGCATTTTGTTCAGGAAGTTAGATATCCAGACACACCGTGCTTATCAAATGGAGAGGGATAGCAAGACCAAACCCACAGTGAATGAATTTTTAGAATTCCTGGAACGTCGTGCACTCTCCTTTGAGAATACTGAAGCTGGTTGCCGGAAACCTCAGCCACCGCGTTTAGCAAGCCACACAGTAGCTGTCACTCCTACATCAGAATCACCATCATCATGCCCTTACTGTAAGTATGCACATAGATTATACAAATGCCCTAGCTTCAAACTTGCACCCGTGAAGAGCCGCTTAGAGTTTGCATCAACAAAAAACTTATGCTTTATTTGTTTGAATCAACATACTAAGCGAAAACGTAAATGTCCTTTTCGATGTGCCACTTGTAATAGTAACAAGCACAATACATTACTCCACTATGAGGAGTCTAAAATTGTAGAAAAATCTCCCTCTGTGTCCTTGTCAGCCTCTATCCAAAGCTCTGTTTTGGTACCTACTGCACGAGTAAAGCTTATAGCTCAGTCAGGTGCCACAGTCTATGCAAGAGCTCTACTAGACAGCGGGTCACAAGCATCATTTGTGACACAACAGATTGTGGATCTATTGCAAAGATCTCCGCAGAAGTCTAATACATATATATCAGGCATATCTAACAAGGAACAGTTCATAGAGAAATGCATAAATATTGATGTGCATTCCATTGTCCATCCATTCAAGACAAATGTCAATTGTCATATTGTGGATACTATAACAACTAGATTGCCTCAAAATAAAATTGATACATCTAAAATTGCATTCCCTGCTGACTGCAAGCTTGCCGATGAATCTTTTAGCATGCCAGGTGATGTGCACATTTTGCTTGGAGCTGACATATTTTTCCAGGTCCTGCTTCATCTGCCTGAAGGAGGAGATGCCAGCATCAACGAGCGGATTCCTGCCGCATCAACATCTCCTGATCAACCTCGCATAGTGCACACAGCCTTCGGTCATGTTGTTGCCGGTCGCAGTCATGTTGTTGCCGACTCCACTAGGAGCAATAAAAAGGTAGTATCATTGTTTTGTAGAGAATGTGATAGTTCTATTAGTAATCAATTGAGTGCTTTGCGGGATACTGAGAAGGTTCCTGAAATATTTCCCAAGAAATTGCCCGAACATGATTATTGTGAAAATATCTTTCAGGAAACCACTAAACTTGAGAACAACAAGTATTCAGTCAAAATGCCTATTAAACTCCCACTAGATCAAGTAAATTCAGTACTAGGGGATTCATTTCACTTAGCATATAAGAGATTTCTCAATTTGGAAAAGAAATTACAGAAAAATAAAACTCTTTTCACTGAATATAAAAAGTTTATAGATCAGTATGTAGAATCATCTCATAGTGAATATCGTGACATCAATAGTTATGATTGGTCTAAGGATTCAGTCTATTTCATCCCTCACCATGCAGTAATTAGATGATTAGATTTTGATGGTTCGATGCTCACTAACAAAAGGATATCACTAAATGATATTTTACTTCATAGCCCTGTGGTACAAAATAAATATCAATGACATTTACCTTTTCTCATATTCAAAAATTGTCTTAGCATGGCAGAGAACTGATGTCCTCAAGTTAAATAAATATGTATGTTCCCAACAGAGTTAAATTAGATAATTATTCCTTCAGATTGCCTTAGTAGAGGTCTTGAGCCTCACGAGATTGAGAACCATGATTCTGGATGGCATGGTCCATTATTTTTATTTGATAAAAAAAAATATTCTTTTCAATAAAGTTTCACTTTGTAACTCAACCCTACCCGAATTAAGGGGTAATAAATTGAATATGGTATGTGCCTTAGCGACCACTAGCGCTCCGTTAACCGCTTATCCAGAGCGTGACGTCAGCGACACTCCGACAAACCTGTTAAAGTTTTGGTCTTTAACCGTGACTATGAAGCATTTGTGGAAGCACTGGAGTAAGCATTATTTAAATAAATCTATTACCATAGGCCTAAATGGCGTTCGATAACTCCAAATGTTACTGTTGGCAGTTTGGTAATATTGCGCAACGATAACACTGCTCCTTTGGAATGGCCTATGGCCCATGTCATTTGAGTCTTTCCCGGTAAAGACGGTAAGTGCAGTAGAGGTGCGTACCGCGAATGGTCACTCGATCTGTGACCAAAATTTGTATTTTACTTACATCTAAATTTAGTTATTTTACATACCTGCTCACCAAGGCTTTATGTCTAAACAGTGTCTTAGGTATATTTAAGTTACATTTTTTATGTACCTAGTTTTATCTTACCTTACATACTACCTAATGATTTTTAACTTTAAGTAACTAGCTTTATTTGTAACGCTATGTAATGTTACAAGTAACATGACTCTTTGATTTTTGATCTAACTAAATGTGTACCTACTTAGTTACTACATATCATTTCAATTTAATGTTACTTATAGTGATAACCTTATTTATGTTTCATATGCAAAAATGTATAAATAAGCTCATTTTTATTAATTCAAAAATGATATCGGCTAGTTTATAGAATATTCGATTCTTTTTTAACTAGTACCCTATAAAATGTTTCGTTTGTGCATATTGTTATTCAACTTTTCGATGTTCTAATTAATTTACTCATTGAACTAGATTTATTAGTTGTGTAGCCTTAATTTATGTATTTTTTTGTTTTTTGAGGCTCGCAATATGTCCAAGACATTAAACTTATTTTTTATTATAAAAAAGAAATGTTATGTCAACTTCCTCTTCCGGTCTGGCCTCCGGTCTAGCAATACGCATTTTTGGAGTTCTTTCGCAATAAAATCAATATATCTTCAACGCCAGCCTTTTTTATCCACAAACCAGCATCTACAGTCCGCTACAGTCTCCGACAGGTAGATCCACAGTATCCCCGCCCGACATTACACCCCTTTCTATTAATGATCTAAATAATCATTTTTCCAAAATCTCCACTCTCCGGGATGACATTAAATTAAACACATTGGCCGATATCTCCAGTATACCGTCTCCTACAGTCGACCCTTTCGAATTTTCTCCTGCGACTGAGGATGAAATTCGCAAGATATGCCTCTCAATTAATTCGAAAGCGGTAGGCTGTGATGAAATTAGCCGTAACATGCTCATTCCAGTTCTTGATATCTTAGTCCCTCTAATCACTCACATAGTTAACTTTTCCTTAGACTCCGGGGATTTCCCGGATATCTGGCGTATGGCCTATGTGCGTCCTCTTGCTAAAATCTCTAGCCCTTCTCTTCTGTCCCATTTTCGACCCATTTCTATTCTTCCTTTTCTCTCTAAGATCATTGAGGCTGTCGTCCATAAGCAGTTGTCCGGTTTCTTCTTCTCTAATAACCTTATTAGTGAATTCCAATCCGGTTTCAGACCGGCTCACAGTACCACCACAGCATTACTTAAAGTCACCGAGGACATAAGGTCGAACATGGAGAACTCATTGCTGACAGTTCTTGTGCTGATCGACTTTTCGAACGCATTCAATGCCGTAAACCACGATTTGCTGCTTGCCATACTCTCCCATCAACAAGTATCATGCCGTTCTCTTGAATGGTTTGCGTCTTACCTTCGTGGACGGCGACAAGCTGTTCGAACTGAATGTGAGACATCGCAATGGTGTAACCTTGACTGTGGTGTTCCGCAAGGAGGTATTCTGTCCCCGCTCTTGTTCTCTATTTTCATTAATTTTATTACGAAGAGCCTCAGATGTTCTTATCATCTTTACGCTGATGACCTCCAACTTTATAGGCATGGCGAAGCGGACTCTTTCAGAGAAGTCACCAACGCCTTAAATAAAGACCTTCAATATATCCAGGATTGGTCTGTTAGGTTCGGCTTAGCAGTGAACCCCTCAAAATGCCAGGCTATCATTTTCGGGAACCGGCGACAAATTGCTAAAATTGATGTCAGCACAGAATACAACATTTACTTTGATGGTATTCTTATACCCTACTCCCGACATGTTAAAAATCTTGGCCTGTATATGGACGACACTCTTTCTTGGGACAAGCAGACCGCTGAAACCAGCAGGAAAGTGTCTGCCACTCTGCGCGCGCTTTACAGGCTGAAAAATTTTCTGCCTGTAAATACCAAAATTCTTCTAATGCAGGCACTAGTACTTCCGGTCATTGATTATGGGGATGTGTGCTGCTCGAACATATCTCAAGAGTTCCTAAACAAAATTGAGCGCCTTCAAAACAACTGTATACGCTTTATTTTCGGGGTTCGTAAATATGATCACATCTCCCATTATCGGTCGCGCCTGAAATGGCTTCCTATTCGGCAACGTCGGAGTTTAAGAACACTCTGTTCTCTTTTTAGTATTCTTAAAGACCCTCATGCTCCTGATTATTTAAAATGTAAATTTTCCTTCCTCAGTGAGAATGCCTCTCGCAACCTTCGCACCTGCAATGCTCTCAAACTCCGCACTCCCGCTCACAAATCTAGCTACATGTCAAAGTCTTACACTTTGGCGGCTATCAGGCTGTGGAATTCTCTTCCTAGGGATATTCAATCCTCTTCTAATAAATTCGCATTTAAGAGATCAATTCGTGACCTTTTCTTGAACACCGCCTAAATCTGTCATCATTCTCTTTTTTTTTTGTTATATCTTTAGTTAATGTTTCTGTCTGAATGTTATGTATATATATATATATATATATATATATATATATATATATATGTGTATGTATTTATATTCATGTATGTATATTATATTTTATAAGTATATTATTATATTATAACTTTAAAAATTCTGTATGTAATATTATTGAATAAAATATATATGTACCTATGTGCATTACCTGTATAATAGTATAAATAATTATAGCAGTTGTCATTATACCTATTACCGCACCACATCATAGTTTTCTGGCACGCCCAATGGTTGACTGGTAGAGAATGCCACTAAGGCATTAAGTCCGCCATTTGTACCTTCTTTGTGCAATAAAGATTAAATAAATAAATAAATAAAAAATAAACCTCCCAACACCATAACTTCAACTCCGGCTCATTTTTTTACCGACAGACATAACAGCGGGCAAAAAGCAACGTAATACGAGCATCCATAAAACATCGCCCTTGTTATGAAACGCACCGACAGGAAAACTAAAGTAAAACGAAACGAAACTAAACACGAAACGCAAATACGCCGGGTGTATCCCACCCCGCCGACTCTGCCGTATACCTGCCGCGTAAACAAAGTACGTCTATCTGGCAAGTAGGGTTGTACAGCCTCTTCACTAATTAGGATTGGTATAGCATATCAGAGGTTAGGTACTGGGCAAATGGTGTCAGTTATTAGTACAGTAAGTAGGCAGTAAGTAGTAAAGGGATGGAAGGGAGCGACCTATCACCTTTTCGCTCCAAGCCATCCTCACCTGCCTGTGGTGCATCCTGCCGCACAACAAACGAGGCTCTGGCAAACCGACTGGTGGCGGTAAAATCATCACGATAGAAGGCGTAGCTAAATACTAAATACAGGCCGATGACGGGCAGCAGCGTCACCGGAGCAAGAAGCTACGCCCTGCGATCGCAAACCCGCCTGCCCAGCGTGGCGATTATGGGTATAGCCTCCAGAAGTTTGCCTTAGGTGGCGAACAACTGGAGAGGCCTATGTCCAGCAGTGGACTGCAATAGGCTGATGATGATGATGAGTAAGTAAACAAAAAGATTATAGGGGCTAATACTATATCCAATTATCCATACCTACTTAATATTATAAATGGGAAAGTGTGTCTGTCTGTATGTTATACTAGTCTTATAATAATAATGATTTCGTCTACCAGTTTGGTTCAGTGGTTGTGATCGCTGCCTCTGATATAGTGGTCATGAGTTTTGTTCCCGCACAGTGCAACATTTTTGTGTGATGTACATTTGACATAGTTACGTGACATTTGTATTTAATTGATTAGTCGTGATACTTTCGTTATTTTGATACCCATAAGCATAACACAAGTACTTGAACTACTTACTTTTGTGATCGGATCAATGTTTATGTTGTACTAGCTGTGCTCGCGACTTCGTCCGCGTGGAATAGTTATTTTTTCCCCGTTTTTTTTACATTTTCCATTATTTCTTCGCTCCTAATAGCTGCAGCGTGATATTATATAGCCTTCCTCGATAAATGGTCTATTCAACACAAAAATAATTTTTCAATTCGGACCAATAGTTCCTGAGATTAGCGCGTTCAAACAAACAAACAAACTCTTCAGCTTTACATATAATATTAGTTAAGATGTATTAATAGTACAACACTATAACGCTATTCTCTGCGGTACAATACACTCCACATCTACCCACATTTGCGTCTCCTGATAGGTTTCATGTAGGTATCAATCATCAATTTGATTTATTTCAGCGGCATTTAAGCCCCTTCGATGGCGCGCCGCCGCGCCAATACTCTCTCGACCAAATTAAAAGTCACTCACGTTGAAATAAACAGCATTAATTTGTTGGTTATCATTAAGCTCGGTGAAACGATGTCGTAAAATAATGTTATTAAACCTTTTTACATTTTTAAACTCGAACGCAGTCGAAACTTAGTACATTTTATGTAAAAGGTGAACATTTTTAACAAGACACCGCAGTACTTAAAATACCTATTTCATAGACTTAAGTAAGTTACGTCTGACTAATAGAGAATGGTATCACAAGATTACTTAGGCAATAATTTATTTGGACATGGAATAGGTATACGGGTAACTATGATACTCCTAAAAGTACGTAAATTCTATGATATTTTTGTATGTAAACAGCGAAATCAATGAAATTTGACATTTAAAATTTGTAACTGTCTTGCAACACTATTACTTACATGATAGTATTTTTTAACATTGATGATATTTTAATGAAAATGAAAAATATCTTTATTCATATAGACTTAAGACAATCGCTTATGAATCGTCAAATAATGCAGGTACAAATACAGAATACCTACCACGGTTCGGAAAGTTGTTTCCTATCGAGAAAACAAATCGCCAATATTTATTAACAAAAAATACTTTTAAGATGTCACAATTAAGAATACAACTAATATAGAAAATTATCAACCGGTTACCTAAATACCTATCTAGAGCGGTGACGTACTTGTAAATCCATTTTTGTCCACCTCATTAGATTTATTACAGGAACATGAACAAAGAATTCCAATTGACATTCAAGCGAAGAATGTTTTAGAGCGATGAGCTAGGCCTGACGTCATCGCTGTTCCAGCCAGGCGCTCGCTGACGTCATTGGGTCTTGAGACGTTAGCAGTATTGTCGCGAATCCCTCTTAAAGAGACTTGACGTCATAGGCAGTTCAGTGTTGAAGTCATTTAAAGCGAGAAAATTATATACTGAGTAAAATATTTTCTCCTTAAAACTTAAATTACTTACTATGCTTTAGTTCTCTGCTCTGATTACGTCAATATGGATTTTGTTTTTTTTTAATAGTAGCATAGCATAATATCCTTTTCTCGCCTATTGGAAAGCAAAAGAGAAACCCAGGTACACGGATGTTTCGCCGTGTGTGTACGTGAGCGGTGGTTGCTCCTTGTGATCGAGACACTTAATTTTCTTAAAAACAATATTTGGACTTCGACTTTTCACGTATATGCGCTCCTAGTCACTGATCATCATCATTGGCCTATCGCAGTCCACTGCTGGACCTATGTCCAGAGGCCTATGCCTCTCCAGTTGTTCGCCAATTAGGGCAAATATTTGGAGGATATACCCATAATCGCCACGCTGGGCAGGTGGGTTGGCGCGATCGCAGGGCGTCTGACACTTGCAACTGTGACATTCTGCCAGAGTGCGTTCTTTATTCGTCACTGCATACAATACATACCTACCTAAGAAACTTTTAACCGTAGCATGAAGCAGCACGAATGGTCAAAAAGCAATCAAAAGTCTGTAGCTACAGCAACTCGAACTCCATTTCACGTTTACTATCAGGTGATAAGACTAGATTATGAATGATACGATTAAAAACACATTACAAGTCCTTTAAGGGGCCTCCATTGCGTGAACATCCCCGTCTCCTTAATCGGGCTCGTACTTACAGGCTTTGACCATCGAAACAAAATGCCGGTCACCGGTGACCGCACAAAGTGTTAAACAAAAACTGATTGACAGATTATCTACAAAGCCCGGGGTCATAGTTTAACTGACAAATCTGCTAATTCTCAAATTATATATATTTTTATAATAATTGTGTCAGAATTGACACATCATTGATCATCTTATCTTAATAAATACGGCGTAGTGTCCCCATTTTGTTCAGACCGCAATAAAGACGGCTATTGAGGGCATCTCAATCAATGAATCAAATTAATCATATACATTTATCACCACATAACTAGCATGAATGGACTTTTATGAGGTAATAATTTCTACCAATTGATTAAATGAATTAGAAAGAAAGAAGAAAGAAAGAAAAATGTTTATTAGTTAAAGGTACATTTAACATGATGAGTATGAATAAGTGATTAGGAATCAATGGTTTACTAAAACAGACCGCACCGCATTTTCTGTAGAGAGGTTGCCATTCCAGAACTTTTCGGCCCCAAACGCCATCTTTTCACCTGACTATTGCTGCCCACTGCCAATTTAGTCTGATTCTCTGGGCTACGTCTTTGACCTTGATTCGTCTACGGATCTCCTCAGTCGAACCCGTAGAGAAATGAAAATGTATATCAATAGGTAACCCCTTCTGAAGATAAATTCAAGTAACAGAAGTAAAAAATAGGCGCATATCTTCATATTGCCCTTAGAAGCTATTTGGCTCAATTTGAGCGCCCACTTCTGAAGGCAAACATGGCCTCACTTCCATTACCGGGGATGTTCCCGCGAACACATCCAATATTTGATACGGAACCGAAGGGGTCCTGGGGGACACGGCTCGCTCGTAAAAGGAACGCGGAACATTTGGTGGAACCGCAGAAATGTATCTAGATAGCACAGCGGCCCCATCTTATTTTTAACATCTCTCTACTTCAATAAATAATTGCACGTTTTCCTTACAATAAGAACTCATCATCCTCTTAGCGTTGTCCCGGTTTGTACCTTTAGGCCCAGGGTCCGCTTTGACCATGATCCTAGATTTAGCGAGTCCGGTTATAACATTCCTTACAAAAAGAACTAAACAATACATTTAGTGCGCGTATTGGATGTTAATAAGATGTAGCGACATGTGGCTTGAATGAAGTTTAACCTTTCCTACACCGGCTCTCCGCTCCTCCGCAGTTAGGTGACAAGGCCGCTATGGCTATCATCGTAGTTATTTAGAAAAAGAAACCGTCCCTTAGCTATTGCAAAAAATGTTCGAGCTCTTAATGAAAGAGGATTTCAGAGTTCGACTTCCGAGAAGATTGTATGGATGATATACTACTACTGAGAACAGTTTATCTCCTTTGCATAAATAGGTGTATTTGCTGGCTGACTAATCACTAAGAAGGTCCAAATCGTAGATGAAGTAAAAATACATTAGTTCAAAAAATAAGCTAAACTGGTTGGAAGAATTATATAAGTGAATCTTGATAAATATAGTTTTAAAGAAAGCGGTTGGGATCCATGAAGGAAAGATGGGAATAAAATTCAGTGAAATAAGTTTGTAAGAGGAGGAATAACGGAAAATATATACTCTAATATAATAATACTTTGCTATTCGATATTCTCGTACAAAAAGATGAAAAGTTTTTGTGCCAAAACAGACAAAAACCTAAGTGTCGTTTCCGCTCCGTAACAACGCGATATCCCCCGGGTAGTGTTTCAAAGGGACGTAGTTATGCTACAACGTTCCAATCCACAAGGTGGCCAAAATCGAGTTTTCATGCTCAAGCTACGTATTTAGGACCGTTCTATCTACTGGTGAAGACACTGACACTCTAACCATAGTAATTACCGAAATAATTAAGCCGCCCAAAGGATAAAACGTTCCAAAAGACCTAATCGTATTCTTAAAAAGTGTCAATTCATTTGGATCGTATTTTTTAATTCGTTTTGGAAAAACAAAATGATCCAGGGAACTTGAAACGTTTAATAAAAATATATATTATGAAAATATCTATTTCTATAAAACGTTCCAAGTACTTTCTAATGTTGAAAAGAAATTATAATGATAAAAATAAACGATCCAAAACGTATTATACTAGTAGGATCATACATTTATCTAATCATGAAACGATCGATCACTTAACAATAACATTATTAATGTTCAAAAAGTGTTGTGTTGTCAATGTTATATTATGCTCATAGTGCTCTCAGGAAAAATTTACACTATCTATGATTCAGTATTAGCTGAAATATAGCTATAAGTTTATATTTTGCTATTTATAAATAAATAAATATTAACTAAACCCATTTTTTAATACAATACTTAAAAATATACAATGTCTTCTGATGTCTGGAACGTTATCACTAAAATAATATGATCCAAAGAAGAAACTCTTCGCTATATACGGTCAAAAGGAAGGATTTGGTACTGAGGCGCCCCGGCCTACAGATGAGAACAATATTCCATATGAGTCCCTGACTCTTGTTCGGCTTAAAATTGAGCAGATTCTCGTTCCCCCATGATAGGACCGAGTCCAGAGAGGCCTCAATTTCACCCACAAGGTTATTCTGGCTTTCTGTGATATTATCCCGAGAGGCTTTTACATTACCCATGTATAAAGCGCCCCTGTGCTATCACCTGCATAATAATGTATGCTGCGAATATGCAACATGTCATTTATATGCAGAACAAAATAAGGTAGGGGACAGTACACAGCCTTGTGGCACACCAGCATTCACGGGCTTTGCCTCAGAGCAGGAACCGTCGACAACGACACTGATGCTCCGCTCCGCAAGAAAACTGGCAAGCCAACCACACAACCTCTCAGGAAGCCCATATGAAGAAAGTTTCGCTAAAAGCTCATTGTGCCAAACACGATCAAACGCCTTTGCTATATCCAAACTAACAGCCAAAGCCTAACCCTTGCTCTCAACCGCCTCCGCCCAGCGGTGTGTGAGGTATACGAGTAGGTCACCAGCCGATTGACCCTGACGAAAACCGTATTGGCGATCAGAGATCAGCTGGTGTTCCTCCAAGTATCCAAGGAGTTGGCGATTTATTATTGTGTCCATTAATTCAGAGAGCAATGAGGTAATGGCAATTGGTCTGTTGTGGGAAGGGTCCGATTGGTCTCCCTTTTTGGGAATCGGATGGACAAGCGAAGACTTCCAGGATTTAGGGACAGTACCATTAGAATAGGAAAGCCGATAAACCGACTTCAAAAAAAACACAAACGACCAAAACTAAAAAGCGATAAATAACGTAAGTAATTCTATCCTTAATACATAAATATTTAAATATTACAATTATCACTTATTTTTGAAGTCGGTGCCAGCCTCTAGGTACCTAACGTAGACTGTTGTTGAATGACGCGCGCGGCCGGCAAATCCCCACGACAACATAGATAATAATAATATAATAATAATAATAATTTATTAAGCAACCATAACATAAACTACGTACATATTACACAGTAAAAATTACATCTAGGATACAGCGATCAAGTTAAAGTTGCAGAAGACGTTGCCTTTAACAAATATTTGCTATGATTCCTACACTAGGCTAGGCCTGTCACGTAGGTAATCAATATTATCACACATTACTAATATAACATAAAGCGACTTGCGTCAACAACAAATATGTCTATCAATAAAAAGGTATGTTGCTACAAGTTTTAAGGAAAAAAGTGTATGTGTGTTTTATGAGTGTTTTTGTATGATGTGCGTGTCCCTGTGTGTGTGTGTGTGTGTGTGTGTGTGTGTGTGTGTTTGTGTTATATGAATGTGGGGGCAATTCTAATAGCAAGAATCGTATCGTGATTATCCTTCTTACTATAATGTGAATTGAGTTGAAACGGCAGAATTACTATCAAACTATACGACAATAAAACACAACATTGGATCACATGATATAAATCTTCGAATTGGCGCCAGTCCACTTAACGGTTAAACCAACCAATAAGTGGTGAGGAAGAAGCATGATGCATGTCGAGCCCTGCGATTGAAATCTTGGGATCAGAGTACAGTGCTATAGTCCACTCGACATGTCACCTCTGTGTTCTTAATAAGGTTTCTATCTCATCATAAGAAAGTGAGCCAATCCACTCAGTCACTTTGCGTTTCGCTTGGGGTATTGAGCACTGTTTGATATTGCAATGAGATTGTATCTTATTGTAAATGTAGGGGTGTGCGAAGTTACTAAACTTCCTAGCATGACACGAACCAATCGCAGGAAGAGGAATTCTGAATACCCGTTTTTTTAGCATTTTGTCGTAGTCGACAGAACTGATCAACTGGCGATGAACCTGCAAAACTACTCTGAGTACGTAAAGACCACGCACGCTAATGATTTTACATTCACTGTAAAGAGTTCTGGTTGGAAACCGGATTGGTTTGTTAAACATTACTTTAATCACCGATCTTTGTGCCCTCTCCAAAGGCAACATGTGACTAGTTGCCGCACCGCCCCAGGTCAGGATACAGTACGAAATGACAGATTGACAAAGAGAAGTATAGACTGTTTTCAGAAGTCTTGGATTAGCAACATTTCGCAAGTTCTTAAAGATATAGATTAATTTACGCACCCGTTTAGCCGTTGCAGATACATGTTCCCTGAATGAGAGCCTCTCATCAACAATTAGCCCAAGATAACGAATAGATGGTGACCTAGAGATGGTGCTGCAACCACAGTTCATAGACATTGGAGGGTTCTGTGTGCTGCATGAGTGTACCCTGATGTAATTAAAGGAAGGGGCTGTTGCAGCTGTCTTGTAGAAGCACAAGAATTTTGTTTTGTTCACATTAAGAGTAAGCAAATTGTTTTTTAACCATTCGTTGATGATCAACATACCTTGTTCTACACGCTCGTATACCTTAGCCCACGTAGTGTCATGAAAGATAATAGCTGTATCGTCCGCGTAACATATAATATCCGCTTTTACCAGGTTAGTTGCCATAATATCATTCACGTATAGTATGAAAAGAGATGGACCCAGTATACTCCCTTGAGGTACGCCAAATTCTATTGGTTTGGGAGTGCTCAAATCATCATTAATTTTTAGGCTTTGAGAGCGGTGACTTAAGTAGCTTTGGAACCATTTATTAGCCACACCACGGATACCGAGTCTTTCCAATTTACTGATGAGAATCTGAACAGACACAGTATCGAAGGCTTTTGCAAGATCCAAAAACACGCCCACACAAGCTTGCTTCTTATCGATGTGATCCGAGACCAAGTTAGCCATCAAAGATACTGCACCTTCAGTGGATTTGTTTTGACGGAACCCGAACTGTCTTTCAGACAGAAGATTATTGTTTTCTGCAAACTTAATTAACCGCCTGTTCACCAATTTCTCCAAGACTTTTGAAAAAATACTAAGCAGCGAGATTGGCCGGTAATTACACGGATCACCTTTATCGCCAGCTTTGTATACAGGAGTAATTGATGCTATTTTCCATTCTGCAGGAAATACGCCCTCCGATAGGCTGAGATTGCAAATGGCAGTTAAGGGTTTTGAGACAAGGTTTTTAATTTTCTTCAGTAATTTATTTGACACACCATCCAGGCCTGGAGCACTGTCTGTTTTAAGATTCATTATTATCGCTTCAACTTCAGCTTCGTCGGTTGGTTCCAGGAAAAATGAGTGTAAAGGTGAGTTTTCCACCGAAACTTTTGCTGCTAAAGTTTCCTGTGTTTCATTTATTTGTGAAAGAATTTTCTCGGCTAGACATTTTCCCACGTTCGAGAAATAGTCATTGCAGTAGTTTAATGATTCACTGTTAGTACCCCTGGTCTGTAAAAGTTGATCAGATTTTACCTTGACTTTGTTAGTATTCGTAATTGTTTTTATTGATTTCCACAATTTTCTTGGATCATTTTTATTTTGTTCTAGCTCTAAGGACTCGTATTGAATTTTAAGTTTCCTAATAAGACCTATATAGAAGTTTCTGTACCTGGAAAAGATTTTTTTGTTAGTTTCATCATCGGGATTACTTTTAACTTTAGCATGCAATTTATCTTTGTGTTTTGAACATCTGATTAGACCAGGAGTCATCCAGGGCTTAAACACCATTTTTGATCTACTGATAGGAGCTTTAGTGCTGTGTTTTTCAATAATAGTTGATAACACTTTGTTAAATGACGTAACAGCAGCGTCTACTGTATTTTTGTTGTTGACACAATTCCAGTTTACTTTGCTTAAATCCTCCTCAATAGCTGCAAAATTTACCTTAGTTGCTAATTTTCTATTATATTTCTTTACTGACTTTAATATTTTTAAACCTGAAATTACAATGTCATGGTCAGTAACATCTGCTTTACACACCACAGACTCCGCGTAACACCCTGAAGTAACATTGATGTGATCCAAACAAGAGTTCAAACGTGTCGGCTTAGTAACTAAAGGGACAAGGTTCAGCTCAGCAAGAGTACATAAATACTGTGAACTAATCTCAGAATCACTTTCCGGGCAAATATTAATATTAATGTCGCCCGCCATTAACACACAAGAAGATGATTTAATAGACTTTACTGTAGTTACCAATGAGCTGATAAACGGATCTATATTTGCAAAAGATGGTGAGCGATACAAAGCGAGTAGTGTCAAGGTGTTACCAATTTTAATTTGTAAACAATTTGCTTCCTCAAATGGCGGTTCTGTCACGTCTGGCATCAGAGAGTTTTTGACGAAGACAATTACCCCGCCTGCTTTGTTAATATATTTGTGAGATCTATATGATAAGTACCCATTTAGTTGTGGAATGATGGACCCGTCGTCAATCCAGCACTCTGTCAGCACTATCACATCTACAGGTATATTTAGTCTTTTATACATAACATAAAATTGATCAAAATTTTGTTGCACACTCCTTATATTCAGTGTAAGTACTTTTATATTGTGATCGCTAGTAATATACGTCTTGCACATTTCAGGAAGATCTACAATATGACATGATTCAACAGTATCCAGCTCTTGTAAAATGTCTAGACTAGCCATAGTCACTACAAAAATGTGATGTTTGTTTTAAGGGGGAGCTGGATCTATGCAATATTATATTTAACCTTGCCCAAGTGTGAGTGTAAGTGTAAGTGTGTGATTGTGAGTTTGTGTGTCTGACATAGTGAAGTGTAATTACGTGTATATTTTTAAAAAATAAAGATATATTAACTAATGAAATAGTATCTAAGTTAAAAATAATAGTGTGAAAAATTGATGGAAAAGCCTTAGTAATAACACCGATGAGATACTTGTTAAGTGGCAGTTGACTGCGGTCTGGTCCTGATAGTTTGTAGAATCCGGCCAATGTCTTCCTGTCTCTCGATAGCAAAAGTCTCTGCCCCTTCTCCACCACCTTCACGCCTCTTGACGAAAATCCTGCCTCCCTTTGTCCAGCAATATTTGCTGCCTCTCTAAATTCTCTTCTGCAGGTACGAAATAACAATCTGTTGTCTGGTGTTAACCTCTCATTAACATAAATATTTTTAGGAGCTCCTGCAATATTAACATCTGCTGTAGTTAGGCGACGATTTTTGGCAGCCTTAGTGAACTCATCCTTTTTGATTCGTCTACTGAACCGAACAATCAGTGGCCTTGCTGTATCGCTATTCTGCGCACGTTTAGGACCCACCCGGGTCACAAAGTCATCGTCGCTCTCGTTCAGCATGACCCCTGCCATGGATGCTGTCGACAGTACTAATTGGAGAGGGTCTTCAGCAGGACTTTCAGTAAGGCCAAGGATCTCAATGTCTTTCCTTAGCATATTTTGCGATTGTCGACTAAATTTATTTTGCAGAATTTCAAATTCAGCCTTCAGGTCATCAACTTGCATTGCCTTTACTTCCAGTGATATTATCCGTTCCTCCTGTGTCGATACTTTTGCAGTGACATCATCCAAACGTTGTTCACATTTGTTTAGAGCCGTTATTACGGTTTTAAACTCCGATTTCAGAGTAGAAACCTCGTCCCTTAATAGGCGTATCTCTTGAATTAGTTCTGCCATAGTACCAGCACTCGCATGGCTACCTGTGGCATCCCCAGATGAAACCATCCGCGCCTTTCTAACTGTGACGTTTTCCTCCGTGACTTTAGCGGGCTTCATAGTTTACGGTCAATAATCAAAATAAAAAATTGAACTAAAAAATGTCCACGAAGTTGAATAAAGAGGGCGTTTTGTGGTTTTGACGCTCAGAAACAATACTTCGCCGCACATAGGTGGTTTTGATGCGCGCTGAGTCCCGATCGGCTCGGTGTGATGATTCACTGCAGCGGCGGTACTGCGGGTTGTCGTAGGTCAGGGAAGACACCGTGCGCGGAAGATTTTGCAAGTTATCACCTGTTTTATCGTCACTATTTGATCACTTTACTAAACAGTTTGTTCTTCAGTACGTGTGTGAATGCTCAAAGTTACGATATGCAATAATTTCAAAACGAAAATCACTTTAAATCAGCACTTTCTGAATAAAAACACGGAGCTCAACGACAAACGATGTGATGTTGTTGACAGTCGCGCGGGTAGTGAGCGGGTAGATAGGTACATTTATTTGTTTGGCTGGCACCGACTTCAAAAATAAGTGATAATTGTAATGTTTAAATATTTATGTATTAAGGATAGAATTACTTACGTTATTTATCGCTTTTTAGTTTTGGTCGTTTGTGTTTTTTTTGAAGTCGGTTTAATTTTTTTTAAAAAATAATTTTATTTCTCTATTTTTAGTTGCGTTGATGTGCTGTGACCTTGAATAAGGGCTTATTAATGTCCTTAAGAGTTTTACTTAGGAATGAAAAATTTTGCTTTGAGTCAAGTGAAGACTTTGCGATCTAGAATCAAGCAAATCACCTGCCCTATTAGCCCTGCATAAGTACATACTACTAACTAGTTTCTATCGACAAATGTCAGTACTGTTCCCTAACTCCTAACCGTTAAGGAGTTCTGTGGCTTCATCATCAGCACCAGATGTTGACGCCCGGAAGCATATACCTGAGTAGAATATGATAACGTAACAAAAACACCATATGAGCATACAATTTTCGGTTGTTGCCCTCAATTTCTCCAGGATCCCATCATCAGATCTTGACTTGGTGATAATGGGACCACCTCGGAAGTGTCTTCTGTCGAACAAAAAAAAAATTTTTGAAATCCATCCATAATTGACGGAATAATCGGTGAACAAACATAAAAAAAAAAAAAAATATTATACATACAGACGAATTGAGAACCTCCTCCTTTTTTCGAAGTCGGTTAAAAAAGACGCGTGAGAACTGGTGCTAACTCAGGGGCACAGATTTTTAGTACTATTGGTGGGATGCCGTCAAGCCCACTCAACTTATTGATGCCAAGGGAGAAAAGCAGTCTACGAACATTGTCCTGCAGAAAACGAATGTTGATGGATGGTAGGGGGTGATTCTCCCCGGTTATCAAGAATTCCGTTAGATGCAAATAGAAAGCCCAAGAGGTCTGCTTTCTCCTTTGCGGTATGGGCAAGCGTGGAATTGGATTGTCATCACCAATTCTCCGGATATAGCTGGAATTTGCAGCAGCTATCATTCTTTTGTAAGACCTGGTGGCAATATTGTAGGTCTTAAAAAGACTGTAAAAGGAGAGGTTTCGATTATTAATAGATCTAATCTTATACAGCTGTTGCGTAAAGGAAAACCTATTGCTCCAGCTAAATTGGCTAATTTACGATCTTTTTATAAATCCATTCACATTTAAATAATAAATAATGTTGTTTTACTGTCTAATATTTATTTTAGATAAAATAAATATAAATTACTTAAATATAGTAATTTTCACATTTTGGAACGTTTTCACAAATTAATTTAAAAGCCACCTTCATATAAAATGCCTTTTTGTAAAAACGTTCCAAGTACAATTTTTTAAAATTTGTATAAGTAATATTATTTTTTTGCAATGAAAGGTATATGAAAAAATAATATTTAATTATTTAGTATAGATGATACACACTACTCGGTTCTACGCGCTACCATAAAAAAGCGTACCACAAAAACACAAAAACGCAATTTTCTCAGTTCGATCTGCGTGTGGATTGGAACGTTGTAGCATAACTACGTCCAAAGTATATTTGTTGACAAATATATTTGTAGAAAGGATAGATTGCGTAGAACATCTCGAGTTTCGACGCCGTAATAGGCGGATGAGTGGCAGCCGGATCGCTGAAGTTGGCGTTTTATTGAACGGCTGAGTTATGGTTTTCCTTGAGAAGAAATGTAAAAGAAATTAAATGAAAATGCAGTAGAAAATGTAGTCTGACCAACCACCTGATCTACTAACGTTCCGCTCACAAGTACAATATATTTAGCCTAATGGTAGATAATGTCTACGCGGCATTAACTTCGCCTTTAGCACTCTGTCTTTTATTGTGCAATAAAGATTAAGTAATATTTTTACAGTGGGTAACGTCACACTTGCTTACACTCGTAGTTACAAACTTACTAATTACTCGTATACCATCCGTAGGCCATTGACACACAGTGAACAACGCAAAATGTCCAATCGTTAGGACACTCCCAATGCTAGATCGTGCTAGAACCCCCAGATGGCAGTTAATTCATCCTCACTTCATCGTCACGTTGTTACCTAACTTACCTCGATCGGAAATCGGAGATCGTCGGTGCATTGTTTGAAGCGTTTATTTTTTAGTTAAACATAAAAACTACATGCCTTAAGTATTCTTTGTAGTACACAGTCATCATAAATTCATTCATAATTCGCAAGCACATGCCTATAGAAGATACCTACCAACATACGTACATTGTGTACATTCACACACCCTGTCAGTTCAATGCCATTTCACAGAGGAAGTCTACAAAAGGTGCATAACGTCATTCCCCGATAATAGCCCACAAATAAATCTATTTAAGACATTTGACACTCCCGATACATCGCTACACATGACATGACTAGGTGACGCGTCTAACCAACCGCTGAGCGCAAATTTGAACCTTACTCCACCGGCTTACGCGATAAACAGTACCGCGTTTTGGGACGGTTTAGCAAGGATTAGTGACGGTCGGGTACTGTTCTGAACCTGCATTAAGCCAGGCGAGTTTACCTGTCATGTGACATGTTGCAAAGTAAGCGATCTAAAAGGTACGAGCCGTGCACAAAGAAACAACCAGTGGAATACGGTTTGCGTTCTGTGAATCGATATTTCAATTCTTTTGTGGTCCCGCGGGTCGGTCAGGGCCGCACTTGAGACAGTGAAAAGCATTGTACGTTCTTATTGCAGACAGCTTCTACTGAAACATACCTAGTAGGTGATAATACAATTTATAATGTTACTATATGGATAAGTTTCACGAATTTCACCTTAGCGACCGAAGCGTAGATAGCAAAAATGTTCATATGTATAACCAGAAGATGCTACAGTTCAAATATTACTGATTTTTCATCATCAGCGATTGCTGATTAATAAAATACTGCTAAATATTTTTCCATTCATATCTTAATTATCTTATCAGTTATCCTATATAATTTTCACGCACACATTACCAGTGTCCTTGTCTCCCGATAGATAATTTTTTTGATTTTCAAGGCGAGAGTGACACGGTTTTGTGCTCTATTGTAGGGTTCAACGTCGCACAACATATGGCGATGGGGTCAGGCGCTGCCCATTTTCTTACAAAAAAGCTTTTTTAGTCATAATGGCTTACAGTGTTTAGCCAGAATAATCTTAAAGGTCTGTTTCTTTTTCCATCAGTGAAGGGAAGCTATTATTATGTATGATACTATAAAAAAGGTCGTGTTCGAGGTTTTAATGCATGCATGGAAACCTACATGCAGAAAATTGCATTTTAATTAGAGACTCGTGCCTGATTCCACAGACAAACTATTTAAATAGTTTTGTGGGACTATGTCTATATGTAATTGTAAACTTTGTTGGTGTAATAATAAATAAATAAATAAAATAAACAAAAAGATTAAACGACGTCCTTACAGCGTTTCATAATCCCAAATACGTGTCTGCACCAGCGAATGGAAATGAATAAGTCTGTGAAATATTACTGGGGCACAATAGCGCCGTAGTTACAGACAATCGGGCCATTCCGCGGGGCGGAACAGAGCGTGGAGAAAAAGCTATGTGTCCCAGCCACTTTGTTAATTGTCTGGGCCGTGCGCCACCTGTCCGCGTTTGTGTAAACAGACTGACAATGTTACGTGGAATGCCTGAGACTTGGACTTGTTCGCCAAAGAAACAATGTATGCGACCCAGACGTATGCCTCGCTGGGCCACACAGCGTCATTTAGTCTTAAACTAAGTCAAAGCTTGTAGGTACATGTGTACTAGACAATTGATGCGGACTTAGATTTTTTTTTGTAAATATTTAAACACTATATTGTTTGCTCTATTTTTAAACCGAAAACACTTTTTAGTAGGTACAGGTTCTATCTGATTTTAATTTGCCATTGACACGAAAAGAAGAAGTAGGTACATAGATTGAATGATCGTCCCTGCTGTCCATTCACGGTCATCTGGCAAGATCTCAAGCGATAGACATTAGAAAGCAAAATAAAACGCAATTGTTCCTTAAAGTCGTAAGGCCCAGACTTCCAGACACAATAGATGAAACAATAGGAATTGGATCACATGAGAACATTGGGCCTTACGAGGTTAAGCAGTAAAGTATAATATTACCTAGCAGTATACCTGTATCAGCGTCGCGTTGGAATAAAACAAGTAAAACCATTTATTTTAGTAGGTATCATAACGGAGTAAGTACCTAGATTTCGTTTGAGAGTAAGTCAAAGAGAACGCTATTCGCTGTGGCATCGGGCAAATGATTTGCTTACTTTACCACCTGATAGATAGATGCCATTAGCTCAAAATCGTACAAAACGCGAACTTAACGCTAGGAGCATCATACATCGCATAGTTACCATAATACTATAAACAATTTACTATTATCATAACTCATTCCTAGTTAAGTTATTTATTACGTCGAAAGAGGCATTCAAACTCAATAAATTAATGCATTGAACTACGTTATAATATTTAGTTACCATTTATTTAATAAAATTATTAAAGCATGATTGAAAGGAGTTAATTAAAACAATGAAAGCCTCGTAATGTATAAGTGAACTATTTGAAAATGACACGCTGTCATTTTCGTGTCAACGTCTACCAGGTCTCGTCAACCTGCGGCTGAAATTGATGGTGCGACATAAACTTTTTGATACGTGGTCTAAAAGATAGGACTTAGAACTAGGAAAGTATACAATTGTTGCACAAGTTAGGCGGTCTTATCGTAATGGGTGACCTTTTCCAGACAACCTTTGGGAAGAGAATAGCAAGATAGAAATAGTGAAGTGCTGTAGTACAAATATTAAAAATAAAGTAGCAATAAATAAAATTAAAGAGAAACCAACAATTTAAATGTATTTATTTTACAAAAAGTATCTAAGTAATTTTTATCAGTGGACTAGTGCCCTGTCCATACGATAAGCTTAGGCTTAGTTTGGGACTAAATGGCAATGTGTGGCCTAGGGTGGCATGATTATTTTTGTATTAATGTTTGGGGCTTACGGCATAGTCTCACGGCTCTGACAAAAAGGTTGAGTATGGCTGGTCTGTAGAATACATGTCATGTAATGAGCCGTTCGTATCGCATGTTCCTGATTCAAACTGTCGGGTCGGAATGCATATTTGATTGGACTTTTTGTGCTAGAGATAATAATAGCCTTGTCGTTTCATTTGACACTTTTTTATGACGTTAAATTATGGAACATTGAAAAATATGATATTACAAAAAGTTATACAAAAAAATATTAATAAAATAGGGTCAGATACTAAAAGAACACTAGACTTACAGTTATCAGATTTAAATTATGTTTTTTAAACCCAAGACATACCATAGTCCGAAACTAAGCCGAAGCTTGTACATACATACTATGGGTACTAGACAACTTCTAAACGTAGGTATTTATTTATAGGTATTTATTTTTATTCGTATAAAACCAATACAAATATTTATGTATGTATACAAATGTTTGTAATGAGCGAGTATCGAACTCGCGACCATTGTGTCTAAAACAACGTTCACTAACCACTGGACCAAACTGTATTTTTATTTTTTGTATTATTTGTTGGTTGTAGTCACTTTCTATATAACTACGTATTATATAAATACTTAAAATAAATGACTATGCGAGTAACTATCAATCCATTTAAGAATTCATAAACCTCTTTATAATTAGAACAGTGCATATAAACCTTCATACCGAACATTATTAAACCGCTGTTAAGAGATTTAGCAATTTAACTGCGGCTTTAATTTTTAGTACCTAACGTTAATGCTTTTAAAGAAACTGCTGCGTTTAAAGTGCATTTTATTGGTAAATTGAAAAGAAAGTTAAATTAAATATGAGCTTATAGTCACCCAAAAACTTGCTAAGTGTTTCCAGCTACATTGCCAACCTTTCATATGACTTTGATACTGAACGTAAACGGGTTTTGTGTTAACATTGTGTAATTAAAGCGATCAACTTAATGTCACCTCTGGTTATATCTGGGACCTTTAGAATTTAACCTGATGATAAATGACCTCCCCAACGTTGTCAAAGATTCACTATGTCTCCTCTTTGCGGATGACTTGAAATTAACCAGAACAATCAAAGACCCAGGAGACTGTGAAAAACTACAGGCCGATATTGACAGGGTGGTACAGTGGAGTCACATGAACCGACTATATTTTAACGTTTCAAAGTGCTCAGTTATGTCTTTCACTCTGTCAAAACACCCGTACAACTTTGACTATACAGTGGATGGCGTCACAATGAAACGAGTAACCGAAGCCAAGGACCTTGGAGTATATTTTAGTGCAGATCTTAGCTTCAGGGACCATATAGTTAAAGTTTGTAAGAAGGCGTACAGGCATTTAGGGTTTGTTCTGCGTCACTCTCGGAATTTTACGAACATGAGAGCTGTAAGGGCCTTGTACGAAGCACTAGTAAAGAGCCATCTGGAATGCAGTGCAGTTATATGGTCACCACATGAGGACAAATATAAGTTGATGATAGAACGGATACAGAATAAATTTACACGATTTCTGTATCACAAGTTATACGGAGTATATCCGTTCTATCCATTGATGTATCCAACCTTGTTCGTGCTTGGAATGGTGGGGTATAATAAACTAGAAGTTAGACGGGGTGTCAGCCTTGCGGTGTATTTGCTAAAGGTTCTACGGGGAAAGGTGTGCAACGAAGGCGTGCTGCAGACTATGGCGCTGCGTGTGCCGGACAGGTACATCTGGCGACGACGGCGACCGCCTCTATTGGCAGTCCCGCACGCACGTACCAATATATTGAAGCAGGCGCCCGTAACGCGGACACTACGCACACTCAATGAAGTCGATAAAGCAGTAGACGTGTTTAACTGTTCTTTGACTGAATTTACAAAGGCTACATTATTTGTGCTTTGTAATAATAAATGTTAGGTAAATAGATATTACTTACTATATATAAATTAATAAAATATAGAATAATTAATCTACACTATCGCATTGGGGAAACCTGTAATGTTAGTAGTATGATTTTTGAAAAAAAAAAAAAAAAATAAATAAATAAATAAATATAGCAGATTGAATTTTAATGCCAACGATTGGTATTTTAAAAGCTTTTAAGAATGTTACGGTCGCTTGTAAACAACTTACTTTTAATTCGTATACGAATAAGGGAAAATAGCAGTGACAGACTGAATTAAGTATCCGCTTGTGTTATGGATATGATTATAATGTCATATTGCGTGTGTGTACTTTTATGGGCATCGCAAGGTTCAATGTTGAATTGAATTTTAATATCTTAAATAAATAACCTCAGACATGCCACTCTGGGCCACACAGCGCCATCTAGTCCCAAATTATGCAGTACTATGGTACTATTTTTTTGTAAATCATCAATCGCCTGCCCTGTTCCCATTATCTGGGGTCGGCGCAATATCTTCTTCCCTATCAGCCGTCATGGTCCCATTCACTCCTTTCTCAACCATATCATCATTCACGCAGTCCATCCATCTTTTCTTCTTCTTCTGCGGTAAATAAATGCATATTATACATGCACCCAACCAAAACAATATAAACAAACATATTCACTCACATAAATATTTGTACTGTGCGGGGATCTAACCCACGACCACTGTGTCAGATGCAGCGTTCATTATCACTGAACCATTTGGGCCGTCTAAATAAAAAATGATAAACGAGAATTGCCTTTTTTAAATTATATATCGTAACGAAATGCTGAGCTTAAATATGCCTTATGTTACCCAGACCTATAGAAACAGTTGCATTGTTACATCTATTTCAAATTGAGCTTAAAGTATTACTTTTAAATCGAAATGCAGCTTATTTTAAAAGCGGGATCGGGACGCAATAAGCCTATCGCAACTCGAGATGGATTAAAACTCGTTGAGCTTTAATGCTGTATAAAAAGCTGTAACAAAACGAACGTGACTACACGGGAGCAACAAAGGACAGGCTGTGCTAAAGCGACATCACTTAATACAATGACTTAGAATGACAGCTAGGGTAGTAAATCATTCAAAGTGCGCCAACGTTATCCATTTGTAGAGAGCTGGTCTGGTTACACGAGTTTTGGACACTGTAGTAAACTAGAAAACCAAACTTAGCATGCTGTTTATAAAGGTAGATACAACGATTCTTGAGATTAAGATTCAACATAGTGTTTACAAATATACACCGCTCAGGAAACCTCCACAATCTAGTCAAAATAGTCTCAAAAGGTGGCATCGCACCTGAGAATAAAAATTGACCATATTTTTCACTCACAAAAAAACCGTTTATGAATAGGAAAATATTTTACACTAGCTTTTGCCCGCGACTTCGTCCGCGTGTTTAAATTTATACATACAAAAGTTTTTTCCCGCTAACTCCCGTTCCCGTGGGAATTTCTCAAAATACAGCCATAACTAAACTTTATATTTACTAAGGTACCTGCATGCCAAATTTCAAGCGTCTAACTTAAGCGGTTTAGATTTTTCATACAAAAGGATTTTCCCGCTAATTCCCGTTCCCGTGGGAATTTCGGGAATTCCTTTCTTAGTGCACCCCTACGGTACCTAAGCTACGTCCCTTCCAAATTTCAAGTGCCTACGTTTAGCCGTTTGGGCTGTGCGTTGATATGTCAGTCAGTCAGTCAGTCAGTTTCTCCTTTTATATATATAGATTATATTATTATGTACTTTAAAGTGAAATGGCGTTTAAAGTGGAAGAGGTTAAAGTGAATATTAAATTGATATTTGGCGTTTAATAAATCGATAGCTACAGCAATCTATCACCTGTGTGTGATAGACAGACGTCCGGTAAAAAATTAATTTATTACACAACCTGGCTCCTCGACATCATTTGTCGACCAACCGAATAATGAAGAATTTCTTTTTTGAAGGTTCTCTTTCATCTTTCAACTTTAACCTAAAGCAAACTGCATTCATGTAAATAGGATTTTCGGTAAACACATAAATTGAATACGAGATTCTGCGGATTATGGTTTTTGTACAAATGATCGAATTCCAAACGCGATATTTGGATTATTATCAGAAAACACCAGACAACCGTTTCGAATCAGTGATAACGAACGCTGCCTCAGAGTGGTCGCGGATTCGATACCCGCATAGTACCTACATACATCTTTCTATTCTTCGTCTCGAGTCGATCACAAAACGATTATATGTTGTGAGACCAAAACTCTGAGACGCGGATAGCTCCATCACTCCATCTTTCTATTGTCTAAGTATTATACCTATCATCATGATCCTATTGCAGGCCACTGCTGGATATTAAGCTTCTTCATCTGTTTGCCACTTAGGGCAAACATGTAGAGGATACCCATAATCGCCACGCTCGGCAGGCGGTTTAGCTATCGCAGGGCGTAGCTTTTCGCTCCGGTGATGCTGCTTATATATATATATTATACCTACCTAATTCTAAGTCAATTGTATAGTGTACATGTAAAGAAATACATATACCTAAAGAACATCGATCTATATTTTTTATCCCGTAAAAACGAAATGTTCCTTCCTACACAAAAACAAAAAGACTGAAAATATTTTCTATATTTCCCAACCCGCTTTTATCCCCGCGGGTACAACTAAAAAAGCTGGAGCGCCTGGAAGGCGCTCCAGCTTTTTTAGTTGTACGCGTGTCTAGTTTTATTGACGTCTCCCAGGGTCGGTACCGACGGCCCGCGCGTAACGACCCGCGGCCGATGCACGGGACACAGCTGGAATTGGGTTTATCGGGACGCTGACGATCATAAATAAACCCGTAAAAGCTAGCGAAATACGGCTCGGAAAGGAAATTGTCGCTGAAAGGAAACGTCAAACTACTTCAGATCGTAATAAGACTGACTTTATGCGCCCAAGCAGAGGTCTCTTACGGCCGTATTCACAAACGTTACTATACGACGCGCGGACGCACAGTGCCCAGAATCCTATAGGTTTTTGGGTACCTGTGCGTTCGTGCGACGCATAGTAACGTTTGTGAATACGGCCGTTAGCCTGTTTATAGTACTGGGATTACGACGCGATGTCTGTTACGGGAGACACACAGAGACACCCGTCTCTTGAAATGCCCTGACCAGAACCAATTTCAAAATTTTTCTAAAATAGTGCCTAAATATGTTTCAGATAGGTATTCTCTATTGCACACCAACAAACTATAACTTAGTAACTAGCCATAAATTATAATTAATGGTTGTACAATTTAAATCTTATCAGTATAAGTCATCTCTTCCTGACACCTTTGGGTAAAGGACGACAGATTGATAGGGTGGTGAGGTGGTGTTGTTCAATCGTTCTAGCTGAAAGAATTGTAAGAAAAGCCAGTTTTGATTTTTGGCTGGGATACAAACTTTCTTAATTGACCGAGGTCTGAATGTTTTGGGAGAAACCTCGTGATCATAGTCATCAATCATTATAATACAAGGAAGGTTCCTAGCTAAATTTCTTACCTCTATTCCACAAACGGGCAGCAGCGTCACCGGAGCAAGAAATTACGCCCTGAGATCGCCAACCCGCCTGCCCAGCGTGGCGATTATGGGTATATCCTCCAGAAGTTTGCCCTAGGTGGCGAACAACTGGAGAGGCCTATGTCCAGCAGTGGACTGCAATAGGCTGATGATGATTCCACAAAAAATAAAAAGTATTTTTACACGAAATTGCAATCCAGTCATAAATTGTACTACAATTTACCATATATATGGTTAAATACTTAGTTTGGAACCAGATGCTTCAAAGAAATGATAAAACGTTCAAAGGTACATTAAATATTATATATGTATTTAAGTATACATTAGTAAGAAGATTATCGCTATAATACTTACGGGCGTAAATTAACTAAAAGGTGACAAGAACAACAAACACCCGCCATACACAATCCCATCTATAAATATTCCTTTTTCGTCTCGAGCCCATTAATCTCTCTCGGGAATATCACTTGTCAAGCTTTGTGTTACGTGGAAAATTACACACACTTTCTCGTTGAAACAGACGTATTAACTTATTACATACATTGTAGGCGTGTAACGTTTAAAACGTCGCGTCGCACCGTATGGTTAGAAAGGAGCTGCGTACCAACTTTCATCATCATCAGCCTATCGCAGTCCACTGCTGGACAGATCTCCATTGTCCGCCATTTTGGGCAAACATCTGGAAGCTTTACCCAAAATCATCACGCTGGGCAGGCGGGTTGGCGATCGCAAGGGCAGCCTCTCGCTTCGGTAAGCACGCCTTCATTCGTGATTGTTATACCGCCACCAGCCGGTTTCAAGAGCCTCGTTTGTGTTTGTGCAAGATGCACCACGGGCAGGTGAAGGTAGCTTGGATAAGAGCCCTTACATCCCACGACAGTACCAACTGTAATAAGCAGTAATTAAAGGGATATCGGCGAGTCATGACAACACAGCGTAGGTCGCTGTAATCCGATGTTTATTGGTGTATTAAGTAATGAAACATGTTTAAGTTATTATTACCGGAGCCTCGTTTAACAGGACTATAATAAATTCATTTATTCTTACCAATTTTTACAAACTTTAGACCAATTTTTTAACATGAACTCGTTAGTATATATGGCAGGCTGATACCTGAACTAGGATAGATCCTGTATCTCAGGTTATTACTATACGATCAGACCGGTGGTATTAATCGACGAGTCTACTTATGGAAATACACGGTGGAGATATAAATGTTAAATAAACTTACCGCCCGCGCCGACTGCGCCTGGATAGTACCTACAACGGAACACTAATAAACAACCCAAGACATGCCACGCTGGGCCACACAGCGCCATCTAGTCCCAAACTAGGCCGAAGCTTGTACTGTGAGTACTAGACAATTGATTAACGTACTTAGATAGTCTTTTTTGGTAAATTTAATCATTTTATTTAAAGCAATTATCCAGGCCAATTTAAACAGACATGTTCAAGTACACTAATGTTTGTACTGTGCGGAGATGGAACCCGCGGCCACTATGTCACAGGCAGCGTTCACTACTACTGGACCAAACGGGTCGTCAAACTACGTGCCTATGCTTAGGGGCCTTGAGGGTAAAGGCGGAGGCACGGTGGGTTTGCCTTAATGTGCCTGTCGACCTAACTTTTGGACCTCACGGCCGCTTATCATCAGGTAGAGTGAGGTCATTCTGAATACTCTTCTTTAAAAAAAAATAATATATACTTTTTTTTATAAAAAGAACGTTCAGGATGACTTCACTCCACCTGATGGTAAGCGGTCGTGAAGTCCAAAAGTTAGGTCGACAGGCATGGCAGCCTTCTATTTCGTTCGACGTCCACGCATCAAATCTGTCCTCTTTATAATATTAGTATAGATTTACATATGACTGGTAAGCGGTATGCCAGTTATTCAACTGCACCGCAATAATGCTTGCATTTCCCTTACGTACCGAAGGTTCGAAGCCACGGAATTGTAGGCATGTTCCAATTTGTATGAATGATGAACGCGAGGTATTCGAGTGGTTTAAGGTAGATCGTAGTCCATGATGCCAAACGTTGTTCGGGCTGACCTACATTATGGATATTAGACATTTGTTGTACTATTTTTTTTTGTTTGTAAAGATAAGCAATAAAAATAAACACTAAATATTTATAGGGCATTATTAGGAAAAATGTTAGAAGCGTTCATATCTAAAACCGAAGTCAATTTCACAAAAGGCCAGTTGCCGTAAAAATTTTAATAAAAGACACGTATTTTTTCACTTGTAAATTAGACCAAAAATGACAAAGATATAGCTCGTTAATATTACGCGTGACGTCAAAAAGTGGGAGTCTTTTTGCCACTGAGTGACGTCATAGACATCTTACAGACTCCTACATTTTGATACCTAGTATCTTTGTCACTTTCTGTTCAAATTTAGTAATGATAATTGATTTGTCGACTATCACAGAACAGCACGTTTCGCCTCTACTTTCATAGTATGAAGGGCGTAACTATGGAACTCTTTCCTTGTTCCCGAGTGTTATAATCTTCCGATATTCAAGGCGAGAGTGAATCGGTTTTTGTTGGGTAAACGCCCCTAACTAACTTCATACCCCTAAACTGCGATATAGCTTACCATCAGATGAATTGCAGTCAATAGCAAACCCATTTAGAATAAATAAACTAGGAATGATAATTTCAACTCTCCGCTTGTCCTGGCAATCCTAGCGTTTTATCTGGACTGAACTAGATGTTAGGAGTATGAAGTCACGATTTAAGCCGTTCGTGCTACTAATATAATATTTCTATATTTATTAATCTGCCTCATTAACTCGAACAGGTAAGTAAAGTTTATTACGGTAATACGACACGGCGGTACGGCAAACGACAGCCTTTCTTTGGGTCCGAAATCCCACTTTTCACGCCCATAAAGTAACGGCTTTTTATTGTAATATTGGTGGTTGTTAAAATAAATGCTTCGTATTAAAAGAAAACGCTGTCATTAGTTAAACGGCACTACGAGTATTAGAGGTGTAATCAAGAATAATATTCACGTTGTAATGTTTCTTCGGACGTTGCATGACACGGCTACAACCAAATAGAATTTTAAATCGATCGTAACATTCAAGAGTCGGATGTGGTCGGCCTGCATTTACAATTTGGACGCAAGTTTCGTCTGTATGTTATTAGTTTTTTATAACTTGTGGTTGTGTATTCGATATTTTATGTTCTAGCGGTCGTGGACGAAGGTTCGAGGGTTATTTTACTTTTGAGTGAGCGTCTGTTGTGGGGTAGGGGAGCATGTTTTGCTTGCATTAACATTGCTTATATTATGTTTTGAGGGATCACAGATGGGGAACGAGAAAATGGCCAAGCTGAAATAGAAGTGGCCGGCCGTGTCACATTTCGAATGGGGTCCATTCGGCGGACCTGGATGGTCAATTCGTCACCTTATGGCCGGGCGGTTACTTTAACCAGGTGACGAATCTAGAAGACGTACCAACGGTTGCGAGACGACTTTGACGGATTCGTACAAAATTGGCCAATATTGGCTTCGATCGCGAACTGTGGACGAACTTTTGCCTGTAAATTTAGGCAAAATAATTTTAAGTACGTAGGTCGCTAAGGAGTCTGTGACTGACCTACTATCGTCAGACGTACTTAATAATAGAACAGACAGTAATTTGAATATTTTAACTACGGTTATTCCAGACACGATCAATAACTTATTGTTTCGCGGCTGAAATCGTGACATCAATTTTAGGAGAGGTGATATTGAATAAAATCACCGGCTCTTTTATTTGCCTAGTAACATTATACGGGAAGTAAAAATGAGCCCAAGCCACGAATTATCTTTTTATATCTTTCCATCTCGCGTCAAACCGCGAATCAGTCAGCCCGCGCGTATCGCTCCGATCTCGGCTAATTGCACGTGTGTCCCGTGTAATTACATTCGGCCATTTGTTCAACTTTGTTACGAGGTACATAATACCTGTGATTTGATTTACGATTTGAATTTTTTGCGGGCCGAACTCAAATGAAATGTCTGTACGTGTGATTTGCGAATTGACGTGCAAACGTTATGTGAACTTTTTTTGATATTTTTTTTTCATAAGTAATTTGTAAATGTGTTTGACTTTTTTTTTAAATAATTAATAATATCATCTGTCCTCTTTAGCTATTCGAAACATTGCGAAACAAAGAGTTCGGCAAGAAGTTCCATAAGTAGTTGGCCTTTTTCCAATAAAGCTACAGGCTACTTAAATAAAAAAACTACTGAGTAAAAGTACGATTACCTTTTACTATTCACCGCCAATAAAAATACTTATCTTACTGTTTGTAGCATAGCAGCTGTCGCGTCGCGGTGACTGCACGAAAACTGATTAATAAATGATTAGTACACCGTGCGTCCGTCGGAGTGTCGTTAATTCATAAAAGATTATACGCGTTTCGAATGCGCTGTAGGGCTGCCGCCGGTATAACGTACCTAATGCTAGAGGGGAATTAAACCGTGCACAATTGATGCATAAATCCCATTTGGCGTTCTGGATGAATTACTCCAAGGAAACATTTTGTTGTGTTTTTTCTATAAAAAAAAAGAACGATCACAAACTTACAAAAAACTTTGAGTTAGGTCGTTATTATTATTTTTTTTATGTCGAGCACATAATGGCTTTCCTACGCCTGATGGAAAGCGAAAGAGAAGCCCAAGTCGCTGTGAGAACGGGCAAGTAACTGGTCAGTTACCTGTCAGTTGCCACCGCCATGCCGGCCCAACCCTAACCCCCCACGAGCTCCGGAAACCCTACTCACCGGCAGAAACACGGCCCAGAGGTCATTTGACTGCGGTATTCTATAGGGTGGAGGTCCTTCCCCAGACGGGCGGCTCAATTCGAGCGACGATTCGCTATGCCCTACCTCTCTTATTAAGATTGCGCGATGTAGAGTAAGCAATACGATTCGTGTGGTTTCCGGATTTAGAATGGGACTACCTCATCTTATCCCGTGGGTGTCGTCGATGACGACTAAGCGGCAGCATTTCTCTGGGTAATAAAACCTACTGCGGTCACCGACGCGCCTGCCAATGCGTGTTTAATAAGGTACATCCCCCCAAATGACAATTTTCATTGGGGGAAGTCTATGTCCAGCAGTGGTGATAATCTTATTGGGTGGTGTCAGCTTCCTACCGGACATTAAATAAATAAGCCCCAAACTAAGCCGAAGCTTGTACTATGGGTACTAGACAACTGATAAACTTACTTAGATACATTTTTTTTTGTAAATAAATATACATAGAAAACACCCAGACCAATACAAACAGACATGTTCATGAACACAAATGTTTGTACTGTGCGGGAATCGAACCCACGACCCTTGGCTCAGAAGGCAGAGGTCACTACCAATTGAGCCACCGAGCCTGTCAAACCCCCAAACTAAGCCGAAGCTTGTACTATGGGTACTAGACAACTGATAAACTTACTTAGATACATTTTTTTTGTAAATAAATATACATAGAAAACACCCAGACCAATACAAACAGACATGTTCATGAACACAAATGTTTGTACTGTGCGGGAATCGAACCCACGATCCTTGGCTCAGAGGGCAGAGGTCACAACCAAATGAGCCACCGAGCCTGTCATTGTGCAAGTCATTTGAGGAAGCTTATATTATGTGCGTCACTAGGAGGTACCTATGGCCAATTGGATACTTTGCAGCTGTTTTCTTCCGTTCTCCTTGCCACCCCTACGCCTACGTCCGAGGCAGGCTTTCTTTATTGCGCCGATTAAGTTGTTAGTATGCGCGCGCGCACGCGTGCTGCGTTCCGCTACATGTGACTTATTAATCGGAACACCATATACATGCGTACACTTGGCTGCGGCCGTGGCGACTCCGCCTGTGAAATGGAAAGTACTTAACAAGATGGCCGAAATTCTGTAAAATAAAAATGCCTACATTTTTTTTTTCTAATAATAGACTGCAATCCTTGGACAAGAAGCGCAGCAAGCCTCCTCCTTTGTATAAGAATACAAAGAAGTTCGTTTTAGTAAACAAATAAACAAGTCTTGCTCTATCGTCTAATTCTAAGAGCATCCTGTGTGTATTTTATATGTAGGTACCTACGGGAGTCATATCTTAACTAGAAGCGGTACAAAGGCTTCATGTCATATCTGGATTGAAAGCCATTGTTTTCAATAATGGCTGACGTACAGTGCTACGTTCCTAAAATCAGTAGCTCAAGCACTTATGATATGCAAATCAACGTATACGCATGTATTTAAACTGATCGAACCGGGAATCGAACCGGAATTCTTTAGAAAACACACAAAGCGCCGAAGATGTCGTCGATAAATAAATAAAACTGGTTCGTAAGCCTCGCTTCATTATAGGTGGCATTCATACGTTAACTAAATTCCCCATCCGACTGTACGTACAGTCTAAAGCAATAGTGTACACTGTGAAACCTTATCACAATAATAAATGACTTTGCCGGACCGGAGTCCGTGTTCCCTGAGTATAAAAATAAAGAAATTATAAGTAGTCTTCAGATTTTCAAGGCGAGAGTGAATTGGTTCTTGTTGGGTGAGCGCGCTCCATCTTGGACTAACATCGATTAACATCAAGCGAGTTGGGTTCAAGCGCTACCCCATTCGAATATTTAAAAAAAAGTTAACATTTATAACATGAAGTGAGAATAAATTATAGGCTTATATGAGTCAATATATCATCTTTATCATCAGCCAAGCTAAGATGGTCTGACCAGATCCGCTCTACGCTGGACGCCGGGTTTCATGACGCTCTCCACATGGCAAAGGACCGAAACAAATGGCGCAACATTGTCAGGGACAAGGTGATTCAGCGGGGGAATCACGACCCTCAGTAATGAGGAGCACGACGCGAGAAGAAGAAGATCATCAGCCATTCGCAGTCCACTGTCAAACATCATCATCTGATGATGATGCCTGTATCAGTCCACTGCTGGACATATGCCTCTTCCAACCCAATGTTCGCCGCCTTGTTCGATCCCGCGCTCCTCGCATTCATCACTTACCAGCCATCTGGCACAAATTGTCGCTCTACCTGGCCTGAGGGCATCCTACTACGTTTGCCGAGAAGCGGTATCGACTCTAGAACTCGTATACTCCAACGGTTATCGGTTCTGCAGCTGATATGGCCAGCCCACTGCCACTGCAGCTTCCTAATCCGGTTATGTCGATGACTATCCTTCTTTGTCGGATCACCTCATTTCGGATCCGATCCCGCAGAGAGATGCCTAGCATAGTCCTTTCAATGGCTTTACTTTCTCAACTGTACACACAGTATTGCGTCAGACTATACGCAGTGTGTACACCTACCGCATATTTTAGTTACACACCTTTATCTGGCGTTCAATCTACACTGTTGCTTTAAACCTGCGACGGGACAGCTTTGCAGAATTAATGGGGTGAAACTAGCTCTGGCGGCGTTCGAGCCACGCCACGCGTTTTTGTGCAACACTGTAGATGATGGTGGAGACTAAAACTGACTGCAACGTAACTGTAGCAAAGGGGATGATAGTAACACCCGAGAAGAAATCCTTCTAATAATAAAATAATCCGAAAGTTTGCTTAGTTTAATTTTTTTTAAGAAGAGCTTTCGGGATGACCTCACTCCACCTGATGGTAAGCGATAGTGAGGTCCGAAAGTTAGGTCGACAGGCACAATAGAACAAACCCATTGCGCTTGTCGCCCTCACCCTGAAGGCCCACTGAGATGCCCTTTCCCGCCCCGCTTAATGAACCCAGGATTGTAAGAGAAAGGAAACACATGAGCTGGAAGGATGGATGCTATCATGAAAGCATTAACATGAACAGTTATCATAAGAGGAACAAAATACAACATCAATACACGGTAACGGTACAACGTATAATAACAATGCCTAAGCAACTGTTTTCCCCTTATATTCCCATTCCTATATTTCCCTTTATACTTATTAAGTATTAATATTTGAAATAACTATGAAATATCTACAACAGGAACATTTTCTGAATCATTGAAATGGAAGCCAAGAAAAATTTAATTATTATATTGACCTAAGAGTCACACCCGGAGATATGGCGCAGTTTTAACAACACGAGGACGTTAAAGCAATGACGTCGCACTAAGCAGCCATTTCAATTCCGCTTCCAAAAAGGATACCAACATTGACCCGGTTACAACCGAATTTGGACTGATTCAGTCCACGAAACATGCGGACTTAGGCGATTAACACACTGGCACGCACCACGTTGCGTGTTGCGGGTGGACGCACCTACGCGCGTACTTGCGGGATCATCTGCATCATCGTGCGAGTTTTGTGAGCTCACAACGCAGCTTTGACACATTTTGTTCAAAGCTGTTCCTTAGAGCCTAAATCATGCACGGTACTGCGGGATTCGGTGCGACATACCTTGCGTTTCGGCCGTAACCATGTGTGGAGGTGCATGTTTGTTCACTTGTAGCGCGTAATCTGCATGAACGCGGGTGGATTCATCTTCTGTGTGTAGGACTGTGCCTGTGTTATATACAAACGGAAACACTTCTGAGTAACGTTTCCGGGCTCCTTGTTCCCCGAGAGTTATAGGTAATTTTCCGATATTCAAAGCGAGGATGTGCCGGTTTTTGCAGAATAAGTGCGCGTAGATGCAGTCAAGCTTAAAACCATATTGGATAAGAAAACACGTATATACTTTTTTATAGTGGATCGACATAATGGCTTCCCTACGCCTGATGGAAAGCGAAAGAGAAGCCCAAGTCGCTGTGACAACGGGCAAGTAACTGGTCAGTTACCTGTCAGTTGCCACCGCCATGCCACCCTAACCCTAACCCCCCACGGGCTCCGGAAACCCTACTCACCGGCAGAAACACGACTCGGAGGTCATTTGACTGCGGTATTCTATAGGGTGGAGGTCCCTCCCCGGACGGACAGCTCAATTCGAGCGAAGATTCGCTATGCCCTACCTCTCTTAATACGCGCTGTGTGATGCGTGGCAGTGTGTTATTCGTCTTAGTAAGTATCACTATCAAAGCTACTTTCTTTTATCAATCCAATATGGTGATAGGTCCATGTACGCCGCCTGTAAATACTTCCCGGTATAATGTATGAGTTAGTGGTATCCGCGTCTCCGCATCGGGGCTAAGCAGTTCCACGGAATGGTATCGGAATATTAATTGCAGACGCGTTTATGGTGCGTGTTCTACACGCCCATATTTATTTTATCTATTCGTGCACAACAGCTTAACAACATAAGTATGTTTGAATGTGGTTTGAATGGATGCGTACTTAGGCCTACCGCGTATGTACAATTTTTATATCAAGTCAACTGTTTTGTCGAGTTGTTGTTTCGCGAGTTTACTTGTCGCGATTACTTCACAAATCTTAACTAATATTATAAAGCTGAAGAGTTTGTTTGTTTGTTTGTTTGTTTGTTTGAACGCGCTAATCTCAGGAACTACTGGTCCGAATTGAAAAATTCTTTTTGTGTTTAATAGACCATTTATCGAGGAAGGCTATAGGCTATATAACATCACGCTGCAACTATTAGGAGCGAAGAGATAATGGGAAATGTAAAAAAAAAACGGGGAAAAAATAACTATTCCACGCGGACGAAGTCGCGAGCACAGCTAGTAACTATATAAACCGTTTAGATACTTGCTGGCATGTCCTTGTTCATCAATACAATACAAATTGGACATTAAATCGATAGTTGTTCAACCTTTTATTCTAGACTTTTCAGTAGACTTTTTTGTTGAGCAACTATCGAGTTGAAAATATGACGCTTTAATATATTCCTAAAAACTTTATATGCAGAATTATACATGAATAATCTTAAATTTAACAGTGAATGTTCATATTGCCGAAACTCGAAATAAAAATTTAACACTCGACGAAACAGTTGTTCAACTAAAAGTTGTTTATATGTGCTAGGCTTTAATGCCTTTTCAAATTCAATCGTCTCAGTTTATTAATCACCGCACTTTCGCGAAGTGCACGCTGCGATATCGCATTTGTTACTGGAATAAATTATACTAAACGTTGGTCCTGGTACTCTGTTAGCTACGTGCCAAATCAGTCAACTGTTTTCATCCGCTGTGATAAATAGACTAAATTATGCAAACCGGGTCATTGATCAATAATTTTGGCCCTATAAATATGTATGTAATAACCCAAGATATGCCACACTGAGCCACTCGGCGTCATCCAGTCCCAAACTAAGCTCAAGCTTGTACCATGGGTACTGGACAACTGATAAACTTACTTAGATACTTTTTTTTGTAAATAAATACGTATTATAATAAAGCAAAAGACCAGACCAATACAAACCGACATGTCCATGCACATAAAATTTAATGTTTGTACTGGGCGGGGATCGAACCGGCGACCACTGTATCAGAAGCAGAAGCGTTCACTATCACCGACCAAACTGGTTTCGTCGATCACATAAAGGATAAGTCAGTTCTACCAAAAAAAATCAAATGTTCAATTTTATTCTAAGTATCCTCTAGAACATTTACATAATCGTGCAGTGGTATTTTTGAATTATACGTAATTCATTGCGTCCCCACGTTCATAATGAAAAAGTTACGATAGCAATTTCCCCCCTCAAACTGTCAATAGTCATTACGCGTGTTCCATTCCATATAATAATCACGACCCTCGCACACAGACGTGCTACAGAGACATATGCCGTGCCGTGACATGACGTGTTGGCTCAGCGTCGTGTTAGCTATGTCGTTACCCCAAGATCATTATAATATTTTATACCACACGACCCCGGCTTCGAACGGGTGCGTGTTTATCGTGGGTTATCCCTAAAATAGACAAAAACTATATCGGACTTCTTTATACATCTTTTTAAAGTGTACAATACTGTAGTACACATTATTTTGATCTATCTCGAAGGGTCCAGTCAGCGTTTGCAAAGTAAGCGCAAAAAGTGTGTTTAACTACGACATCACTACAGAAACCTTTAAAAATATTTGTGTTCCTCTACTATATTATGCATGTATTATACATATAACCTTCCTCTTGAGGTAGTTTATTTAAAACGACTGCATCAAAATTCGTAGTAAAAACAAAGAGACAAACTGACAGTGTGAAGCGACTTTATTTTACACATTTTTTTTTATAGTGGCTCGACATAATGGCTTCCCTACGCCTAATGGAAAGTGAAAGAGAAGCCCAAGACGCTGTGATAACGCGGCAAGTAACTGGTCAGTTACCTGTCAGTTGCCACCGCCATGCCGGCCCAACCCTAACCCCCCACGAACTCCGGAAACGCTACTCACCGGCAGAAATACGACCCAGAGGTCATTTGACTGCGGTATTCTATAGGGTGGAGGTCCTTCCCCGGACGGGCGGCTCAATTCGAGCGAAGATTCGCTATGCCCTACCTCTCTTGACTATATAGTGATTACATGAAGGAAGTTTGCTAAGTTACATCAATGGCTTAATTCGTCGAAAATAGTTCGAACCAAAGCCGTTTACTTATGTTTCACGGGTCACAGTGATCGTCTAAAGCTATTCACCCCACCATTAATCAACACTAATAATGGTGTTTTGAATAATTACGTACCCTAATCTCGGATCAGATACGGGCCGGCACACCTACGCGCCTTTCTAGACCCCTACATTCTACCACTTCACTCAAGACAAGTCACTTTTCTCATAAACTTTTTGTAGTAGCGCTTAAGGTAAGGTAAAGTAATGATGAATTAGAACTTGCTAATTGTCATTAGTCTCTTTACTCCGGCTTATACAGGAAGAATCTTAATGACTCCAAATTTCTTCTGGGCATTAGGTATCGTTAATAGAGCGCATTTTATTGAATAAAAATGTAGATCATATTTTCACAACGAATTCATTTTCCCGAACCAACATAAATTACATGGTTTAGACAACATTGTAATAGTATCGTCTCAATATTTTATTATTTAATACTGAGTGATACTAAAGGAAACAGTACCTATAATAAACAAGTAAGTATCAAGATTTGGAGTGTGATGAAAAATCTTCCTGAATAACATAACATAAATGGCATTAACATAAAAATCTACCTACACAGACATAACACGTCGGGTGACAGTAACAATTCTTTGTATAAAAGCAATTATTCACAAATCAACCGTCTTATTCATTTTGTGTCACTTCAAAAATTTCATAATGCAAAATTATAAATTCTGCCAGCGGAATATTTGAAAGAAAAAATCTAATTTAATGGCAGAGAAGTCGGAGTGCTTTTTTTCGTTTATTAAAATTTACAATCCATGAAGATAAATCGGTTTTAGAACCCGCTTCATTATTTGGGATTCAAAAAAAGGGCACAAAGCTACAAAGACCGCCCCGGGCCGTATTCACCCTCGTTCGACTAACTGCAGATTTTCAAATAGATAGCAACACAAATTATAATGCAAATAATTGCGATATAACAAAAGGTCCATCTATTTCTTCCCTTCAAATTTCCCACAGCATTTGATAATTTTAACAATGGGGGCTGAGCTTGCATCCTTGAGGGATACTTAGGTACATTAGTCTAAATCGCAGTTGAACACGAATTATTATATTTGATCGAACTGGTAATGTGATTGATAATTTGAATAAGCATTTGCAACTTTTTTTTTATCAGCATTCAACCAATTATGCTTATTGTTAACATCACATGTTCAGTCAATCGTCATTTAGAAAATTTTCGAATCATCTTTCTTTGTTATCTGCATGAATACTGCATCTCAGATTAAATTCCCACATAACAACGCTGGTCGTTCGCCGAAGACGTTTATAGTCACCATTATAGAAGCATGTTGTCTGTTGACAACAACGACATTATTTGATTAGCCATGTTGCTTTATGGCTGTTTTACGACTCTCTTGTTTTGATCAGTCAATGTGTAAGTTTTCTCACGATTACTGTAGTTTATTTCTACAAACATGTTGTTTTATTACTTAAAGTTTGTTGTGAAAAATAGAATATGCAGTTTAGAGATGATTTTAAGATTTTATGTATGTATATTATAAGATGTACCTCCTTATACCAAAGAAAATATGTACGTCATATTAATTTATTGATTCGATCGTGTTAAACCAAACTTTTCAAGCTGCTACTCTCTACCCCAATGAGTCTTGAAACAAAAATGTAATAATTTATTTCTGCAAATATATTCACGAGTAATACTTTTGCACGTCAAACATTTTGTTCCGACCAACACTTTGACCATCTTGAATTACTGCTAATTTGCCATGATAAATCGTTTGTCTGCAAAAATAGACACAAATATCTATGGATGTTAATTGAGCTGAACTCGATCCCCTGCCGCTAGTACCGCGGCACTTACCGAAACTTCATAAATATGCCGATAGGCGGCCTGCCACGGCACTTATCTAATTTATAGTTATCGAAGCAATAAACGCTCCTCAAAACCAGTCGTTTATGACGGCCTGAATAAGAGCTCTTATATATCAGCTAATAACGCCCAGCGGCCGATGTGCCATATGACTGACTTTTTTTATTACACCCGCTTTATTGCTGTCATCCGGCATATTAAAAATAGATGAGGTTGATGATTTGGGATGTACCTAACTAAATCTAATCACTAACGTTTAGTCATGACATATAAACATCAAGATATTTGAGATCCCGTTAAAAGACGTTATCAAGACGTAAGTCTGTTAAAGGTGCGTGGAAATATGCAATGAGAATTGATTTCCTGATTGAATAACACTTTCATCATGCCCTTTGCTCTGTATTCGTTGTTTATAATTACTGGATTTTAATGTAACAACAGTTTATCATGAAGATTTATGTTTCCACGAAATTAAGTTAAGTGCAACGTATGTTTACTCGTATAAACAGTTTTATATTCCATCTAAATCTAAATGTCCTTTGAAATATCACACCGCTTCTTACTTCTGTTGAAAGGAAAACACCATTTCTCTTGCCTACTTACTCATCATTTCTTATACATTATGGCATGAGTCATACAGATACCGGGTCGTATTTACGATGCGCGGACATCGCTAATATAAATTCATTGAATTTACGTTTTTTCGGCTACCGAATTACGGTCGCGCTATACACGTTTTACGATCCATGCTGCAGGGGGGTTTTCAATTTCATGGGATATTTCTTTTGCAAAATGTAATTGTACGACTATAATATTATTATGTTTAATAGTATTCGAACGTGTATGTATTTTTGCTAATGGCTTTAATTCGTTTTTACATTTTTGGATCTTACAGTTCGTGTTCGTGATTATTACTATCTCGATGAAGTTGGTAGAATAATGATTTTTGCCAATCCAGGTGTCTGATTGAAATTTCTATACTATTAAAAAGTTACTTAGTATCCGATAAAAGCATATTTTATTTGAAGGTGACGAGAATTTTCCAGTTGAATAGCTTATTCCTTTGTGTTACAATGGATTGTTCAAAGCTTATAAACTTACGGACCAGTTCTGATTTACTCCACAGTACTTTAGCTCGTTTTTCTCCCAGTTGAAAGGTTTGTATCGTTCATAAGCATGCGTGTTTGTAATCACTCGAATTTGTTTTGGTATCGCGGCGTTGCGCAAGCGGCGAGCTATGCGCGTAGCGGGCGCTGACTGACAGCGCGGGCGCCGAAAGAATAGTTGCTTTTAACGGACTGAAATATGCCTCGCCTTGGAGGTAATGGATGAAAGCCATTGATGGAGGGAAGCTAGCAGTCTGGCGTTGATATATCGTACAAACATGTGGAATATAGTTTAGTTAGTAGCTATTTATTACATTTATTTAGTGGTTTAGCAGTATGAGTAGTTCAATTGTTAGAACTTTATGCAGACGATCTGAACGGTCTGAAAGGCTTGGATTCTTTTCTTAACTTTTGGAAGACTTCCGTTCAATATCTGATAGACATAGTTAGTACAAGGACAAACCTTGTTTAAGAATAGACCAGGTGCTTTGTGTGAATAGTCGTTCGCTTAAACATATTTAATTATTGTAGTTGCGCAGCTGCTATTGGCTGATGTAATGCTTACCATCTTATGATCATCGCGTTAAAATATAATTACATTATAAAATAACAATCAAGAAATCCAAAAGCTTTTAATAGTTCAGGTACCTACCCATATCCCAAATTTCGTAGCACCCCACTGCGATAATTGTCGCTGTGATCGCTGCACCGATGTTATCAGAGCCATTGAAAGGTGATAGATAGCCAGCCGTGTGAGCAAACATGCAGCCTATCGGCATGTACGTTGTAATTAATTCAATCCGCCCACCGCTAAGTAATTGGTTTTGAGACCACAGAACATGGATGCTTGCTAGTTGCGTACCTACTGCTGTTAAAAGTTATAGGTGAAATTTATAGTTTTATTTTTAAACTAGCTGTGCTCGCGACTTCGTCCGCGTGGAATAGTTATTTTTACCCCGTTTTTTTTACATTTTCCATTATTTCTTCGCTCCTAATAGTTGCATCGTGATGTTATATAGCCTAAAGCCTTCCTCGATAAATGGTCTATTCAACACAAAAAGAATTTTTCAATTCGGACCAGCAGTTCCTGAGATTAGCGCGTTCAAACAAACAAACTCTTCAGCTTTATAATATTAGTTAAGATTTATATGAGTTACCATAACGTTACTGTCTTATTAGGAAATGTACTATAGTAAAGATTAAGTTTACTGAAATGTTGATAGAGAATTTACTAGACTACTTTGCAGTGTCAAGAAATTTAATTTGATGACAAAAACGCTCTAGCAATATAATATTTTTTTTACACTCGTTATTTTCATACTGGTAGCAGAGTTAAAAGTGTAACTAGGCGTCATTAACTGTGCGTTGACGGAGAATAATAACATATCCTTTTCTTTCTGTGGGTTTCTTGGTATCGACTATAGGACATCTTCATATTTCAGATCCTTAAACAATGGTGGCTCTTTCTACCTAGGAGAAACCACTGTACTATTCTACTATGTCATGGATAAATCTGGTAATATAAGTAATCTGTTAAATACAAACTTTACCCCAACATTGTATAATATTCGCTGTTCAGTTTAGAATAGAATAAGAATCATGACGGGGGAAAGGGTCCGTAATGAGACGGATTAGTAGTTTGTGTAAAGGTGCTCTCTCACCGGGAGTATCCACGTGTAATGAAGCATTATGGGTAGGACTTTTAGAATTACATTAAAGTACCTACTACCTTCCTAAATGGCGAACACTCGTGTGTACATACCATATTTAACATTGTTATATTTTTTATACTAGTACGGCGCTGTCCTTGTGGTTTCCTGATTTAGAATACATAGAACCTATCTCTTCCCGTGGAATTCGTAGAAGACCTCTAACTTTATACCTCACGACCGCTTACCATCAGGTGGAGTGACGTCATCCCGAAAGCTCCTCTTGTAAAAAAAAATATCAGGATGTAGGATAGGGGCAGCTGCATTTTCCTGGCTACAAATAAAACCTATTCCGGTCACCAACCCGCCTACTGAGAGTGGTAACTGAGGCAAATCGCCCCAAATAACAACTGTCATTGGGAGCCCTTTGTCCAGCAGTGGACATTTGCCGGCTGATGATGATTGTTACAAGGTGTGCGCTATAATTTTCGGTTTTCCTCTCTCACTGGACGTAATGCTCGAATCTGTAAACGTTACATAAGAGAGATAGGGCATAGCGAATCTTCGCTAGAATTGAGCTGCCCGTCCGGGGAACCACCTCCACCCTATAGAATACCGTAGCCAAATCACCTCTGGGTCGTGTTTCTGCCGGTGAGTAGGGTTTCCGGAGCTCGTGGGGGGTTAGGATTGCGCCGGCATGGCGGTGGCAACTGACCAGTTACTTGCCCATTGTCACAGCGACTTGGGCTTCTCTTTCGCTTTCCATTAGGCGTAGGGAAGCCATTATGTCGAGCTACTATAAAAAAACACACGCGAATGGTCCCGGTGAGGGAGCACCCCAAGAGTAATTGACGTGGATGTATCAGCGTGTGATACCGCGTAATTAATTCGATCCGTCGCATCGACCTAATTAAATCAATTAGGACTTTGCCTCGGGACCACAATATGTACGTAGTACACATGACATCAAAATTAGCCGTTTTGTTAATGACTTGTGCAATAAAATGAACACTTGAATCAAAAGTTTCTAGCTTATTTAGCCGAAAAGAAGCATGGGTTCAAATTAAACCTACTGCGGTCACCAACCCGCCTGCCAAGCGTCGCGATAAAAGAAGCATATTCCCCCAAATGATAATTTTCATTGGAGGAGTTCTATGTCCAGCAGTGGAAATTTGCAGACCGATGATAATAGCCGGAAAGCTTTAGGTATACTATTTGGTGACCACCGTCGCAGCGCCATGTTGGCCCCTCTTTAGCTCTCAATCAGGCTGTTGCCTGTAGGCGAATATGTAAACTATCTACACTAATATTATAAAGAGGAAAACTTTGTTTGTTTGGTTGTAATGAATAGGCTCAAAAACTACTGGACCGTTTTTAAAAATTCTTTCACCATTCGAAAGCTACATTATCCACGAGTAACATAGGCACAATTTTATTTTGGAAAAAAAAACTTTACGCGGACGAAGTCGCGGGCGGAAAGCTATATACTATAAAAAACGGTCACCGACTAGTTTCCTGCCATAACACGAACAGTTGATAAGAACTACCTAATAGGAAGTGGGTGTGTCTCATGCTACAGTTAAGCTCTATTAAACTTATTTGATCACGTTTATCAGTTGTCAACTATTTTTTCGAACGATTTACGTAGGTATAACTTAGGTAATAAGAATTACTGATATAATTTTGGAGATCCTTATAACTTACTAACGTTGATTTATAGTTGCATAGTGATATTTTGTTTTAAATATTACTCCTTTCCGAGAAACAACAGAAAAAGTCGTAAATACTGGCGAACTAGTTCATATCATGTGCTGGGACTTTACCAAATGCATAGATGATTCATTCATATTAATTTGTAGTAAAATAAAAAAACAACCTTAGATAATTAGTATGATGGCGCAGCGACCCAGCTAGCCAGGCGGGTAACCATTGGCTGAGAAGGTGAAATCTCAAGAAATCCCTTAGTCCACACGTGTCACTGCCACGGGGAGAAATGGTGTGATGATTTGTATTCTTTCCCGTGTCAGCACGCAACCGAAGTGTTATTTTTGGTTTATATTCATATCATACAAAACACAGCCACTATGATGTGCTAAGGTCTCTACACACAAATGGCCAAAACTCTTAAATATTCTCTGCATAATCGACTGGTATAACTAACTAACAATGTTGTATGGATAGTATTAGGTACGTACGTACATACGTACGTACACCATCTTGGAATTTAGTATCTCTCCAAAAAATATTTGATTTAAGATACATATTTTATTTTCCGGACATAATTTTTCAAGAATATCACTATATTTAGAAGTACGAGCTAAGGTATTTAGTTTCAGAACCGTATCGAATACCGTATAAAATAAATGGCTACGTGATTTGTAATCGATTTGAGTGTGGTGAAATCGTTCGGTTAACTTAAATAAGAAAGCGAATGTATCACATCGTATCGATTTTGTTAAACTTGTAACGCTATTGCTCTTTGACATTAAAGTGTATTAAATTATAATACTATCATGTTAAAAAGCGAAGAAACATTAGTCTCGGCCTCCCATTTGGGATTACCCATTTAGGTAGAGCTACTATATTCGTGCTAGCATAGTGACTTCCCCTCGCTTGATGGAGAACAAAATAGGAGACTAGGTGGCTGTGGCAACGGACAAGTAACCAAGTCATTCACCTGTCAGTTGCCGTCAACATAAAAGATAGAGTACTATGTGTCTACATATTTAGTACGTGTGGTCTCCGGATTTAATTTTAGTAGCTCGACATAATGTCTTTCCCACGCTTGATAGAGAGCGAAAGAGAAGCCCAAGTCGCTGTGACAAAGAGAGTGTAACCATGCGCCGGCCCAACCAACCCCCACGAGCTCCGGAAGCCCTACTCACCGGCAGAAACATGACCCAAATGTCATTTGGCTGCGGTATTCTATAGGGTGGAGGTCCATTCCTAGTCGGCTCAATTCGATCGAAGATTCGCTATACCCTACTCTTCAGATGTCCAATAGGACCACCTCCATTTCATCAAATGGGCTGCACACGTCCAATGTACAGCATTGGACGTGTGCAGGCCGATGACGATGATCATCATACACCGACTGATCCTGAACACGACCAAAGTCAAAGTTCGCGGATACCTCGTGAGTGTACGGTAGTCGCCATCAAGTGCTATGTAAAATAAATAAATAACCCAAGACATGCCACGCTGGGCCACACACCGCCACCTAGCCATAAACTAAGCTTGTACTATGGGTACTAGACAACTGATAGACTTACTTAGATACATTTTTTTGTAAATAAATACATATTATACATAGAAAACACCCAGACCAATACAAACAGACATGTTCATGAACACAAATATTTGTACTGTGCGGGAATCGAACCCACGACCCTTGACTCAGAGGGCAGAGGTCACTACCAAATGAGCCATCGCTCCAGTCCAGATGTAGATGGTTTTACAGCTGTACAGCGACTTGCTGTCAGACGCCATCCTTCCACTTTGTGGGTGGTCTGCCTCTTTTGTGGTTAGGTACTGGCATTAATAAATTATGTACACGAAGAACGCGATAAATGTGATACCGCTGCAAAACCAGAGCCTGGACCAATTTGACCATGTATAGTGTTCAATTACCAATTATGAAAGGTCCATTGGACTTCCCGTTGAAAGTAGATGGATTTATCGTTTATCGGCTTCTAGCGGGTAGTTAACATGATCTGCTAGTGGGATTAAATATGTTATTTAGAGCCCGGTCATACTAGCGTTTTCCAGCTGCAAAAACGCGTTCAAAACGCTACCCATATTCACACTACCGGCAGTCGCGAAGACGCTAGTGTGGCCGTTCCGTGCGATGATGATGACAATTTAAAGGGTTCGAACAGAAGCGATACGCTCGGATGATGATAATGACCATATGGTAGACGGTATCATCACTGCATTGGAAACGGAAAGCTCCTTGTTCTGCGCATGATTTCCGATTGTGTATAACTTTGACTCTTCGAATTACGAAGGTATTGTAATGCCGCGTTTACACGCTCGCGTTCGATACGACATTCAACGGGCACAAACACAAGCACAAGCATGTGAACGGGCTGTTCGTCTGTTTGAATGTGCACGTGCGTGCGCAGTTTGTAGGGCAGGGCTGCTCGCCGAGCTGCTTGCCGGGGTGCTTGCCGGGCTGCGTGGCACGCGTGTAAACCTAGCATAACAGACATACGGTACACGAGATGTTACCAGTTACAAATGGAGTTAGAGAGATTGACCGGTATTCGCTAGTGGACACAGAGCAGATTAGGCGAGTGTGTTCGAGTGTAATGGAGCCTTACATGCGCCCACCGGCGTGTATCGGGTAATTAGTCTGAACCCTAGTGCGGCTTCGCCCCAATTGCCCCGGGACTCCGGCGCTCGGACGCGAATTATATCGGTAACACGGCCCGATTACGGGAATGTGCCTTGGGTACCTTAGGTAACGAATAATGTGAAATAACCTTGTGTTCGGAAATACAGAGGAGCTCGGTGGCGCCGCGGTCTTGTTCGCTTAACAATGATCGCAACGTTGTGCAACCATTGGCGCGGTCAATCCGATGATGGGTGACCAAAATTTGACACCGATTTCCTCCGTGCTTCGGAAGGCACGTTAAGCTGTTGGTCCCGGGTGCTATCTTTACCAACTCAGATAGCAGTCGTTACATCATATCAGAGATGATGATAACTCTGACGCCTAAACTGGGAATGGGTATAGCTTACCCTAAGTGTTGCGGAGGTCTGATGGCAGTCGCTCTGCGTAAAAACTTAGCCCTTGCCAAATCTCTCAGTTTGGGTAGCCGGACCCTGAGACAATCGGGAAAAACGCTAGGATGATGATGAGCCTTGTGTTCGGAAATAATTAAATTTTGTAATAAGGCTAACAGACGCTGCGGCTTGTAATCAGCTGGTAAATAAATAAATGCATCATATACCAACCATCTGATGTACAATTAAAGATTCCGTTTGCATTACGGTCAACTTACCATTATAATCGAAGATTTAGAATGGGAAGGGAGACGGTAGATAGTGCAATTACAAGATGAGACAGTGATTCGTTACGAATAACAATACAATATTTTTAGTTTGGCAATGCAGTCGCTAAGGGGTATCCGATGAATCCCGCAACGATTGCTCGAAATATCAAAGGAATAAGTGTGAGCTGATGCTGAACTCTACATCTACAAGATGTTCCTCGTTCGTCTACAGATGTCCTCATTTCTGATTGGATCTCGTAAAGAAATGCGGAGCAGCCGAGATGATGCACCATCATCGGTTACTACTTTACTATACCACGTAAGGTCTTTCTTATACCTTATTGGAATTTACGACTTACACAAAATGAAAGAGAGGTAGGGCATAGCGACTCTTCGCTCGAATTGAGCCGCCCGTCCGGGGAAGGACCTCCACCCTATAGAATACCGCAGTCAAATGACCTCTGGGTCGTGTTTCTGCCGGTGACTAGGGTTTCCGGAGCTCGTGGGGGGTTGGGGTTGGGCCGGCATGGCGGTGGCAACTGACAGGTAACTGACCAGTTACTTGCCCGTTGTCACAGCGACTTGGGCTTGTCTCTCGTTTTCCATCAGGCGTAGGGAAGCCATTATGTCGAGCCACTATAAAAAAGAAAAAAAGAGTTATGGCGAATACCTTGTACTAGATTTAGTAGTCTAGTACGCATATTATTTTCTAGCCTCAGGTTACCTCTGTTGTTATGAAGAGATACGTTTATCACCGCAGTGATAAATAGATGCGGGCTAAACTTCACATCTCTAGTACAAAGCGAATTGATGAGATAACCAACCGGCTGGCAGCGTTCAGCCTTTAGAAGATAAGTTATTTTTCAAATCCGGGAAATATGGCAGCCTTATTGCTTTACTGCGTGTACGCTAGATCTAGTTACACGATTAGGGGCGAGCGCTGATTAAAGGGAACGGGTATCGATAGAAATGAAATCGATAAAAATAGATTTAGTCGGTTTGATTTTTTTAGGAGAGGATGTACCCGAATACATTTTTATATCTACAGACTACCAGTACTGTAGTAAAATGATTGAATATGAATGTCATACAAATTAAAAGTGTGCTTACCAGTCAATGTAAACCAACCACGTGATCGCAAATCTATGTTTTCTTTTTTGTACAAATAAGTGTCAGATATTGATTAAGAACTATATAGGTACGACGTCTGGGTCTCTTAGAGTACCCAGACCGGAGACAATTTAGAAAAGTTCGTTTGCTAACATAATGCTCCCCAGCCGAGTAGGTATTCAATGAAATTCATATTTTATGTGTCACAAAAATTATTTATTATTTTGATAAATATTTCATTAAAATTAATTAAGTCCGTTTTATATTAGAACTAAATTACAAATTATCAATTTACATTAATCACATTACTTTTTATTATGTTAAATTCAATACAGGCCGTATTTCATATCGACAATTTTATATATATCTAAAATTGGAAATAATTTATGCGATAACATTAATGAAATTAGCTAGAATGACTATATTTCTTAATTTATACATAAGGTTTTCAGTTTTAAGGAAATGTAAGAGTGTCAGTGAGACTTTCTGGCCCAAGTATCCCTTGCATTTAATGAAATCCTTGATTTATGTAAAATGCTGGCTTAAGATAAATAAATGAATAGAAATACATACCTATCACATGTATGTTTTTGTAAGTTGGAGATCCCTAAGTTCAGAAGCAGGGGATACTACGAATCGCTACACCGGGCCAGTCAAATGTAATGTAATAATTTGTCAAAGTAAACATAAAATGTAATATTCAAAATATCGACACGATGAACGTGGTCGATGAGCCGAACTAGAGCACGCCTCCCTGGGCGCCGAACCCGCCGCAGAGCAGATCCTATTACGAAAACTTAATACGTAGAACATAATCTAAGATTGCTCCGGGCGATCTCGCCACGGACACACTCACGTTACAAGCTAGTATTCAATTAACTTTTTGTTACTGCAGGAACACTTTTAGCGTAATCTATATGAGATAATTGAGTAAATCACCTTTTTACACCAAGTAAGAAGCTCATGTTATTTATCACCGCCTCATTAGGCTTAAATCATAATAAGCAAGTTGCCTTTTTTATCGTAATTAAAAACCAATCCGCTAGATGAACAAAAAATATCACTTTACCTAATCTCGAAACTGTAATCGACTTTCCAATTCGTTATCTCATATCTAAATTCAGTCTGGTATCCAGTCCTGATAATAATCGTGACTAATTTAGACTTTAATGTCTATTTTTAGATTGACCTTAGTCAACATCCTTCGTAGGGCTCGCGTTCATGTCTCGTTAAGTGAAATACCTATTTGTTTTGTACAAATCATATTTGAGCAGGGTACGTTTCCTTTTCATTTCGGCACAAACACTGATGTAGTGATTTATATTTGTTCCTACAAGCGGGACACCTACATAACCTCTCTCTTGTTTTGTTTAACGTCTTTGTAGTCAGCTGTTTGACATCCGGTCCACACCCTCCCCCCCTCGGCATCGTAAACTCGACGTGCGTGGTGCACCGCGCGCAGCTCGCGCCGCGCCGGCCACGAGCCGTCGCCGGCGCTATCGATCGGAGCCCGCGAGGGCGCTGCGCCCCGCCGCCGCCGGCAGCGCCCGCCGCCGCCGCGCCACGCCGGCCTCCGCGGACCGATTCGATCGCGACCGAAGGCTTCCCCGGCGGCGCGGCGGCCGGGGGCGGGGCCGGGATGAACGGCGGCGCGGGGCGCGGGGTGCGCAGGCGCGCGCCGGCCCGCGCCAGTCTCGCGGCCGCCGCCACTCTGCGCGCACGTCCGCGCGCCCGAACGCCCGCACAATCAGCTGATCGGCGCGCGCCCCGCGGCGCACATGCCGTGAGGCCGCGCCCGCCATGACGGGCTACGCCCGCGGCGAGGCCGACTTCGCCGCCGCCGACCGCTTCCGCCGGGACGCGCGGCCCGCCTCGCTCGCCCCCAAGGACTACTCGGTGCCTTTACACGTAGACTGCAGTATCGAATACGAGCTTCCCGACTGTGCCAAGCCGCCGCAGGGCGTCAAGATCGAGCCGCTGCTCATGATCCACCCGTCGCACTTCCGGAGGCTCGAGAGCCTGCGGCGCGTGCCGTTCGTGAACAACCTGCCGCGCGGGGACGCGGCGGCGGCGGCGGCGGTGACGCCGGGCCGCGCGCGCGCCCCGCGGGGCCGGCGCTGCTGCCGCGCCGCGCCCGCGCCGCCCGCGCCGCCGCCGCAGCCGCAGCCGGCGCAGGCGCAGCGCCCGCGGCTGGCCGACGAGCCGCCGCCGCCGCCGCGCGCGCTGGCCTGCTACCGCTTCGAGTCGTACGCGCCCGAGGCGGCCGGCGGCGGCAAGCTGGCCCGCGCGCGGCTCAAGCCGCACCCCTACCTGCCGCCGGAGGCGCTCGACTGTGATATAGCGCGGGCGCTGCCGCCCGCCGCGCCCTACGACCGCTTCGACAAGCGCGCCCTGCAGCAGCTGCCGATCTACATGTAGCCGAGCGGCGCCGGGGCGGTACCGGTCTCTGTGATGTTTCGTTGTAATTAGTTAGAGTGATAAGTGTCGGCGGAGCGTCGGCGACGTCGCTGCGGCGCCGCCGACGCCGCCTCGTGTTGTGTCCGCGGCGGAGTCGCCGCGAGCGCGGACGAACCTAATACCAAATAGTACCTATGTACGTTGATATTGTTTAAACGTTGATTTATGTGTTGTTGTACCGGACGATTATGATGTGTTGTTCGCCGAAGGGCGCCCGCCGGCGGCCGCGCCGTCGCCGCGCCGTCGCCGCCGCCGCCGCCGGCGCGTCCGCACTAGTGCATACCCACCAACGAAAAATATTTATTCGCAAACGCAGTAACCGACGCTTCACGATTAAATTATTGTACCGTCGCCGATTCGTTGCGTATTTCTGTATAAGATATCATATCGATAAATATATGTTCAAAAATTGTATTATAATAATATGTACCTATAGAGTAAAAAAAATGAAAGTGAGAAAAATATTACGAATAAAACTAGAAATAGTTATGTTTTCGAATAGGTGATGAGTTCTAGAGCAGTCCCGAGCGGTAAACTAGAAACGTATCTCTACTCTCATTTTGTAAGCGGTTATGTTTGTTAAAATTATATATATAAAGAGTCCTCTGATGAATAGTCTGATTAACGAATATTCGGCATGTAAAAGTCTTTATAAAACGCTTACTTAGCATATCATAGTATTATATTGAGTCATAGTCCAATGCCAAAAATATAACTATCTTTTTACAAAAATCCCTAATGCATCGTTTTATTTATCTCCAACGGCGGCCAGGGGCCGGTCGACTTGCGAGGCGCGAGTGTGAGTGTGTGTCAGTGGTTCCCGAGCGGACAGTGCCCAGTGTCGCGGTGGATGCTCAAGGATGAACGCGAACCTCGGCCATGTCTCATTCTTGGATGTTGACTCGCCGTAAGTATAACGATTGGCTGACGAGTGACGTGCGTGCCGCCGTCTGACGGCCACTCAAATAATGCTTAACAACTACCTACGTAACATCGTTATAAAAACATCTTCTAATAATTTAGGAGAAACTCAAATTGTTAGCTATAAAGTTTAAGTAACGTTTAATGTTGTGGATTTGGTATACAAATCAGATAAAACGCAAACTGAAATCTAAGATATTAAAACAGAAGAGCTGTGCAATGTATCTCTCAATTTTCCACTCATTACGGTCGACGCTGTTCACTGCTTAGATATTTATTAATAGACTACACGTGTTCAATCGATTCTAATACATGCCCAACTGGTTACTACACTGAAATGCTGATAAATGGACGCATTAGCGAATGAAAGTATTGCAATAAACATTACCTACAAACATTTAAACGATCCATTGCCATAAAATAGCTTCATAATTATCACTATAAACATTGACTACAGACATTTCATTAAAATTTGACAGATTTTTGTATGATTATGTCCGAGATAAACCCGTTTAAGATATAAATTGAAATTAGCGAGACATTACGAACGTGTTCCCTGCAAATTTACGAGCGTCATTCAAATGTGTCAGAACTAGAACTGCTAAGATGTAAACATGTACATTTATTGCTGATATATTGCCCCACACTCGTAATCAACGATTGCAATTGTGGAAGCTAATAAATAATTCAGTTTTAACAAGTTTTTAAAGTACCAGCTTAGTAATGAGCGCGAGTTATTAACATGCGGGAAGATACTTTAGATTGCAAAGTAATTAAACTCTGTCATAATCTTAATTATTGGCCTATTAATTCAGTAGCGATAAAAGTGGTCCGAAAATATCGTGGAGAGGTTGACATCGAGACTAATTAAGACTCCGGAGCCAATGCTCCAGTTAAATGTTTGAAACACAGCACAGATAATGCTAGTATAGTTCCTATTTTGCTTGCACAAAACGGTATCATTATATTTTTTATAATAGCTGGTCATGATTGTGCAGACACCATGTAAATTTTGACCGCTTTTATGTTGTTGGAATGTAATTTAATTTGAAAATAATTTTGCATAGCGAAATCATGATAGGGAATTAGGTTGAAAACAATTTAATCTATTAGTTATTGTTGTTATACCTAGAAATTTTACTGTAAATAGGATTATCTATGTGGATACCATCAACATGAGTAACAAAATTCCACATTATATTCATCTGACCGTTGAATCTAAGTATCTGTTAGTTTAAACGTGAGATTTGATGTGAAACCGTAAGCATGTATTAGATAAATCCATTGTATCGCGATTGATTTTATGAGAACAAAATTTTGTTTGGCAGGCCGCTATAATGCTGTTCTTGCTGAGTACATGTAGATATTTTTAATATGTTATAATATCCTTGATTGAAAATTACTTCGAAAGTAATGTCAGTCAATTTTTTTCGTTTTAATTGTCGTGGGCTTAGTTGTTAAATTACTTTATTGTAACCATTATCAAACTCTTGGCAATGGAATGTAATCATTATTTATTTTAATTATCATTGTCTTAATACGCTTTCAATTAAATGATCTGTATAATTCTTTAGTGGAGCCAGAGATATGTAATTTTTAAATTGGAATAAACAGTGAATCAATTCAATTCTTTTGATAAATCTACGTACATAATAAAATATCCTTTAACAATTTATTGCAATCAACCTACCTAATCCATAATTAATTAAGTTATTCATATTCATTTGAGTGGTATCAACAAAAGCTGACTAAGATCTATCAACTTTATTAGTAGCAAATAAAGTGGATTATTCATGCAAAATTATCCGCAACATTCATCTAAAAATGGTAGAGAAATTCTGCCGGAATTAACAAAAGCGGTTTAGGTTAATGCAAAAATATTAAATTTACTCCTGTCACTGTATTTGTAGGTATTGTTCTTATTACCGAAACTCCAATTTTATTTAAAAGGTTTTTACAACTGTGTTGTACAAATCTACTTGAATCAATGAGACTATACAGCAGCCTTTACAATAGAATTAAGTGACCATTTTGTTTTTTTTTTCAAATATATTTGTATTGTTAGACAGCCTCGACAGTATTTCCAAACTATTCGGTAGACAAAAGCACAGTAACTCATTCATTCGATGTTTTATTTTCTCTTTAAAAGATACACAATGAGTCGTGAATAATCTACAATGACTGTTGGGAATTATTCATACACTATTCAGGGGAAATAAAACTTCAGTCTGAGCCATTACAATAAAACGTTGATTATAATGATTCGTTACATTCAGACGTCGCGGCAATTAGCCGTAGCGGGCCTAATTAAGATGCAGTTAGACGGATTTGAGTCGCACGCAGAGGTTTAGCGGGGTTACGTGGCGAGCGGAAAATCGGCTATTACCGACTCACGCACAGTCTTGTGAGAATGTACCCCATTATCCGACATCAGAGCGAGCGACGGCGTTAAATTAGCATCTACGTAATAAACACGAAATAAACATCGAGACTAATGGATGATTACCAGCCGCCCCGCGTCGCGCCGCCCCGCTCCAGACGCCGACACACGGCGGTTTACTGCGTCCATTACTCCTTCAGCCTCCATGGCTCTTCATAAGAGAAACGATTACGTCCCACCACGGACCGAGCGGGGCTGTATTTATTTTATCTCCGTTGCGACAGTAAAAACTTTATTGTTACTTTTTATGAGTTTGATACTGTTGTGCCTGCTCAGATTCAGCGGAGCAGCCATCTTGGGGCGCACAAAACTTCTGGCCCATTTTGTACAACTGTAATTCACAGAAAAAGTAATCTTGTGAGAGAAAATCGTGACTCATTTTCTTATTTTGTAACTTTATTAGTGTTGTAATTAACCGCGTAGACGTTTCGAGGAGCAATTTGGACGGGAAATTGAATGAAATGAGGGGCTTTTTTAGTCCACAAATTACATACCGACCGCAGGTAAAGTTTGCGGTAACTGTAATCACGAAAGTTAAATTTGCACGAAGCGGGGCTTTAGATAAGTTAAGAACATACTCGAGAAGTATTAAAAATGATCGCAGAATATAATGACCTCCTTCGTCACGGTCTGATAACGACGCGTTTACGATCAGAGCAGCAATTCCGTAATTAGTTCTTTCCTCGGAACGCATTACCACTAGTCACGGCGAAACGTAGCTGCGGCCAATTTGTATAAAGTGGAAAAACACTCCGGGTGGAATTCGATTCCCGAAATGCGAGTATAATTTATCGTCTGTATTATCTCTCGTAAAACGAAAACCCAATTTATGTACGCCCGCCACCCGCCGTCATAAAATATAATATTATCGACATCGGCCCCCTCCCTAGGCGATCACGAAACTAAGCAAGCTTCGGCCATTTTAAGTACCAAACTTGACAGCGCGGTCCCGCTCGACTCCTGCGGGCGTCCCTCTCCGACGAGCCGGGCTGCGCCGCCGTGCGACAGGGACGGCACCAAGGACCGGTGCGCTTTCATGTCTCGCCTCCGGAAGGAACGTTCAGCTACATTTTAGATTATTATTATAAATAGGTTCGCGTTTCCTTTGAGCCGTCAGCGCCGACGGGTTTAAAAAGAGTCGTGATGGTCGAGAGCGGGCGAGTTCATGTTGTAGCTCGCTTTGAGACTGAAATGACGGTGTGTAGGGTGCGCTTAATGCATTTTTGGCAGTCGGTGTGTGTCGATGCCGGCGCGATGGCGGCCGCTCCGCGTGGCGGCGCGACCTACTGCGATCAGCTGATTGGCGGCGGGCGCGGGCGGGGGGGAGGGCCGGGCGGAGTGGCGACGCGGGGGGGAGGGCACGCACACTCGCGCACCGCTCAGCTGATACCGGCGAGATAACACCGCGCCGTAATTAAAGGGACATGCAGCTTCAAAGCCAGGACCGCGCTATTACCGTCTGGGTATACGTACACGGTATTTGTAAAACTCGTGAAATAATTTTCAACGCAATAGGGTATTTGACAAATTTTAAAAATCATTTTAAATTGTTCTTTGTAACAAGTTATGCACATTCCCTTAATATTTCCGGGAAATATTCTGTATTAAGGGTAAAAATCTATTTTAAAGTTCGTATTTCTAGAAGCGCGGGAAAAACGCTATATTTGAATTGACGCCGGTCACGTGACTTACGTGACGTCACAGGCAATTAAGAAGAGCATATTCGCGGCTGAAACACAAATCGTGCAGAGCCAAAAACTTCAAAAAAAAACAAACGTCAAAAACAATCCGTCAAAGTTCGAATTAATCGACTTGATTTAATCAAATTTTATAATTTAAATAGTGTATAAATCGTGTGTGTAATGTTAGCTCGACGATACCTAAATTCCATTCAAATAAAATCAAGTGTAAAGATCATTTTGATCTACGAGTATAACCTCAATAAACAAGTTACTCGCCTGTGACGTAGCCAGAATTGTGACCAATCACAAAGCGTTTATTGTCCTTCATAAAGTTTAATAAAATAGTACATTTTGTTTCATGATATATGCAATTAATATACATATTTTTGCCTAAATTAAAGTGAATTATGTTATCTTATGCTATTTTCTATAAGGATGACCAAAATTTGCGGCATTTTTTGAATGTTGTCAAATACCCTATTAAATACGGCCGTGGTAAAATGTTGATTCGTGACGGAACATTAAGTGAACATACAGTATTAGTATGGTAATATTATACGTGACTGGCGATCGCGTGAGTTGCGTCGAGACTTCCACAGATCAGCTGAACTAAATTAGTTTGGTAACATGCTTAGTACCTGCTATCTGCTTCTTTTAACTGCTAAAGTAGGTAGGTACATAATTATGCGAATTGTAAGACGATGCAAATAAATTAACAGAATACCCATGTGGGGGAAAATAAAAAATAACGGTTACTATGCCATATTATAGGTACTCCAATTTTGTATAAAAAACATTTCTTAAATAATAGGAACTCGTATTTATTGAAAACTAGCTGCTGCTCGCGGCTCTGCCCGCGTGAATATTCGTATAAAACATAGCCTATGTGTTAATCTAATGTACAAACTATATTCCTGTAAAGTTTCATTAAAATCCGTTCAGTAGTTTTTGCGTGAAAGTGGAACAAACATCCATCCATCTATCCAAACAAACTTTCGCGTTTATAATATTAGTAGGATATCAATTCCACAATATTGTTTACATATTTTTTTTATATCTTAAATTAAATGGAAATCGTATTTAATAACTTAATAAGGCATAAATAATAATAATCCAATACAGATAAATTATAATTATTCGAATTAGATATCGAAACTATTCATTATCTATTTTGGATCACCTTTCAAGTCAGAGAAATTCTAAGTAGAATTTGCGTGAGTGGTGCGTCACGACCATACTTTGTTATGTATAAAATTACCTCGTAATTTAAAGTCTGTATGGCCCTGAACTCTGCCTTTTGAACAGAGCGTCGTCGCGGGTTCGAATCCCATTGGAGATAACATGCATACATTGAACGTTTATGCCTATACTATGTCTAGCTATTACGTTATCTTAAAAACAAACAATTTTGGTGTTATTGTTTCCATAACGTTCTTTTCAGCTAATAGATTGTACCTATATTGTACCAAAAAGAAAACATTTGCAGAAAAAAAAGGTATTGATTCCTATCTATTTGTTGTACAATCACTGAGAGTGATCTCTTCCAAACAACCTTTAGGTAGAGTAGTGGTAAATTAGTGCAGAACTGATTAAAATTCTTATATACTTAAAACCAAAGTCAGTCTAGAGTCGTTATTTAGGGTGAAAAATATTTCAAATGCGCCCATCCCTGTATGAGTATTGTCAGCGTTCCTCTCTAAGAGGTTGAATTAAAATAAGATTATTGCAGAGGCTTGTACAAACCGCCACGTCATCTTCACATAGCCGGTAAAATAAGCATGACTAAGAATTTCTCAAAGTGCTTCACGAGATAGCCGGGTCTAATACTTCTAATAGGAATGTGCTGTGGGAATTTTCAATTCGGGATATAACGATGTCAGTTCCTAATAAGACGCTGACATTAAAGATGATAAATAGATTTTGAAGTGCTTTTTCGTGCGTCATTATCATTATGATATTCCCGCTCAACTATCTTATTCTACATCTAGTATACGGTCTAACATGGAAGTGGATGTTTGTGACGTGAAAACATCAGCTTTTTACTAAACGGAAAATACATATATATGTCTCTTATTGGGTTGTGTACGAAATGGGTTTACCGTTTTTGACGAGGGTACTAGGGCTAGATTCCTAGAACAGGGATATAAATTAAGCCTTTGATGCTTATGCTTATATGAGACTATAACAATAGATTTAGTATTGATAAAATAAGTGTCAAAGGATTAAAATTAAGAAGAACCATAAAGAATTTGCATTAATTATCTACGTGCAAATACTTTCATTCTACTAAGTTAACCGGCGAACTTTGAACTTAGGATCTTCCACAATTATACCCCATTTAGATCATGAAAAACTCTACTTCATACTTTTTTGTTCAAACACGACTGCGGATGATAAATCTATTGCAATTACCATTAAACAAAAGTGAACGAACTAACAGATATATCAGGAAATCACGCCAAAGCTCCAACGGCTATAGGAATGACGTATGTCTATGAGGAATGACGTAAGGCCGAAATGTACGTCGGCGATGAGGTGATAGAGGCAATCGTTTCTAAGCAGGGTGTTTCTCCATTTAATTAACTAATTATATAAAAATACATTTTTTTCACTATGAATTATAGCACATGTTCACAAGAACATTACCTACGTCGGTACAAACAAACCCACGTACTTTGGCTTATGTCACTACATAAGCCGAGTATCTACGTGGGTGATATCTACAGAAAATTCTCATTACACTTAATAATCACAACCAACATAATAAACATGTACATTTCAAAACATAAAGACAAGAAAAACAATACATAAACACGGTAACTGTGGAACTGGATACTAGAGGTAGATATGGATTTTGTAGTGAATTTAGGGATATGCGTTCTTGAAGGTGCACTTCTTCATCAGCCCGACGTTCACTGCCGGACACAGGTCACATAGAAGGCCTACCCTAATGAAATGTATCATTTGGTGTGATTTGCTTCTTCCTTTCTTTCAAGAAATGAGGAAATTCTTAATCTTCTCTTTAAAAATCTCGGCAACGCCTTTTAAAGTTATGTAAGTTGTCGGACGTACGGATCGAAAAATACGTCGGTGTTTACAAACGGCGCGCCGACGGAAACGCGACCGCACCGCACGTAAATGATTTTCCAGAAACGCGATACGATACAGACGTGGCGTGGAGCCGCGCTACAGCACTCGGTGATACAGGCGCCTAGTGTTGTCCAACTATCGATAGCGTACCTTTGGAAATCTAAAATATCGATAACCCTAATGACAGTATTAACTTGGCCAAATAGTTTCAATACTATTGTTGGAATAGTCTACCTATGACAGTTATAGCAACTGATGACTGGCCCTTAAATCGACAGATATTTACATAAAATACATACGTATACATATAAAAAAAACGAAACCTAAACTTACTAATATTTACAAACGATAAAAATCGACTTTGGCATCGGATCATTGTATGTGACGTCTAAGATCGATTGAGACTTTATTGATTGATAGTTACTGTAATTAAATAGTTAGGAATGTTTATGTATTATCGATAGTGGATACTCATGAAATAAATTACTGTTCTTATTAGTAAATAAAAATAAATAACTCTTCTCACTTTGTTCATTCAAATATATCGTAGCGCAAGGAGGAGGAAACACATTCTTGGAAAACGAGCACTTAAGTAGTACCTACCTTACACTCATAGATGATCAGTTTATCATAATTAGCGTTTAAAGACTTTTGTTGAATCAGAACAAACTAATATGGAATGGAATGTTGTTAGAAATAGGACACCTGACAAAGCTATATTTCAATTAATATTTTTTTTAAATATCCATTCGTGTGTCAATAGGAAAAACTAAAGCATTCTTGCGAGGCAAACTTTTATAAATTATGTTTTTGCTATTAAAAAACGTGACAAAATTGACACAAACAAAATGAGACATGACCAAAAAGACTCTACCATTTCGAACCACCAGCGCGCAAGACACGACTTATTTTAATAACAGTCTGCTATTTGTGGGAAACATTTCTATCCGAGCCGACCACACGTAAACATGTTGTAAGACGCGATAAAGCGCGGGAACATGGAAATTGCGTGATAAAGAAAGCTCAGTAGGTGGCCGATATTAATTTGGTCGATTACCGCGCTTACAGACTGTTAGCGTATGAACACCCGGTCAGGATATACTGGGTGCCTTTTCGCATAGCGTGGGACGAGGGCCTTTGAAAACCATGGTTTTTCTTACAATTAGTACTAGTAGTATTAGTAGTAGTATAGATAGGTTAGAAACTTGGGCTTCCTTTCCTGCTTTCCATCAGGCGGAGGGAAGCCACTATGCTGAGCCAATATAAAAAAAATATCTTGTACCTATCCATACTCTGTTCTGTGGTATACCTAGATAGGTAGGTGTTTCTGACGTTTGTGTGATAAATGTCTAAGCTCCGACCGGTTTCGCCCTTGCTGGCCACTTCGGCTCTTAGTCGTTGACATGGCCCTTTAGTCGCAAGATGTCCAAGTTTGCAAAATGTAAAATTTTCATCGAAAATAATGAGTGTCTAATTAACTACCTCACTCAGTCACCAGGAGCGCATAGATGCGTGAGAAGTCGACGACCGATTTATTTTTTATAAAATTAAATATCTTTCTAACCAGCATTTGGCGAGTTAACGCAATCTACGGCCTACATCTCATACGTGGCTATACGCTCCTAGTATTTTCCATTCAATCTGATCATTGATTGCATACAGAATTTGACATTTAGCAAACTTGGACATCCTGCTACTAAACTGACTTGGCGCTCGTCCGCTCGAAGATGGCTTATGTAGCGTATCTTCGCTGCAAAACTCCATGCACACTATAAATATGAATAAACTAGCTGCTGCCCGCGGCTTTGCCTGCGTAAACATCGGTTTGTCATAAAGAGCTTATTTTATTACACGCGCTTACGAATGAATGCTCAAAAGATGATGAATATATACGTATTCGATTCGAGTACTGAGAAATCTGAACATAGGTTGACACAGGACAAACACAATGTGCCCCCTGCGGTATGGGGCGTAGAATACTATCGAGGTATCCCTGTCGCCTAAAAGGGTCTTCGGGGCTGTGGCTTGCGCTCCAGTTAGCGGCCTCGAGGAAGACGACGACACGTGCCTCCGGGTACGTTCTTGCTGGTGTGCCGTTCTTGCTGGGCGGCGCAGCGCTATCAATCCCTCCGGGCATCCCGACCCTCCTCAGACAGAGTGCTCGTAGCCGACCACCGTCGGGTTTAGTAGGTATTCTCCGCTAAATAGGAGTGGGTCCCACAAAGCCCAGGTGTCCCGTACCCAGGGCCCTGGTGTTTGCGTAAAAGCATTCCCGCCGTAAAAAAAGGACAAACACAATGTAGGTACATCTTGTTGGCCATTGAAAGCCGCGGCCCATTCTTCAGGAACCACCTTGTCTTAAGCTATGGTTCACATAGTTGTAAGTTTTGGTGACGACTTATCTAGAGCGACATACACTCCCTGAACATAAATTATTCGAGCTATCTAAAGCAGGATCTGGATTTCCTGTGTATCAACAAATATTGAAAAGCCATGTTAGAAATACTATCTTCAATTTTTTGGCTTTTCATTATTTCATACTGAGCATCCCTAAGAATATGTTGTGAAGGGTAATTATTTTCATCTGCCTACATGATTTTTTTTGTCTATAATGGTACCTAACTATGTACATGTTAATACATTTTAAGTATCACGCCGACCAAAAAGCGACCACTTGGCCGGTGTATGAATCTTAACATACTTCAAAGCGTTATTTTCTTCCACCATACGTAATTAAAACGATTTTATTAGGCTGAAATATCATAATATTAGTATTGAGGACAGAAATAACAATTTGGATTAGAAAAATGTTTATTAAGCATGCACTGATAGCAGTTTCGTCGCATCCAATCTAGACATGTGGCCCGTTGTGCTTCTGAGAATGCAGTTAGGTTTTTGGTTTTTGGATCTTCATTATGTAAACTGTGATTCATTATCAGATGCAGAAGGTCTGTTTTGACCGTACACAATTCCTAAATTTTGTTCTAATTTGTTGATGAATGAGGTGCCTCTGAAACTGAGCAATATTCTGGTAGACAACGCCGCGCCGGTGGTTGTCCTTTTACGTTGGTCGTCTTTTCACTTATAATATTTTCCGAGAATTGCAGTCCGAAAATAAGTCGCACAATTTTAATTCACAATTATTTACTGGGTACATAATAGTGGTGAATTTCCGTATTTACCTCGATGTCAGTACCTGTCACGTCAAATTGATAATTTCGCTGACAAAGTCAAGAAATGACAGTATCTATGGCGTATTCAAAAAGTTCTTTATCATTCCGTAACATATTTTTCCAAAATTCTAAATGAAAAAATTAATAAATCGTTGTAATTTATAGCCTATATGTTAATCTGATGCATAAACAATATTCGTGTTAAGTTTCACTAAAATCTGTTCAGTAGTTTTTGCGTGAAAAGGGAACAAACATCCATCCATCTATCCATCCATCTATCTATCCATCCAAACAAACTTTCGCGTTTATAATATTAGTGGGATATAGGTATGACAGTGACCGTGAAAGCTTGAAATAGTGTACAGGAAATTGAATAAAGATGGGTCTGTTCTATAAATGTAATGAGCGTCGATGAACCGTAGAACTGATAAACGTCTGTGGGGCTCATGCGATGCGCACGGGCAATTCATATAGAAAAAAGCACTTAATATCTCCTATCCATCATGATCGATCAATCAGACATCCAGCTCTATCTAGACAAGTATGATTTATGAAAAGTAATTAGTTATTACTCTTCCACAAGTAAATTGTGCAGACAAGCATGATTTATGCACTGTCTGTACCTACACATTTACCATATTAGGTAACTGCCATGGAGTTATTTAAATAAATAACCCAAGACATGCCACGCTGGGCTACACAGCACCCTCTTGATCCAAGCTGCAGTTAGCTGTAACGTATAGATAGAAGCAACCATAGTACTAATGGCTGTTTCTAACAATTAACAAGTGGACCTGTTCGTACGTCCATTGGCATATGGTTTTTATTTAGCGTCTCCATGGACCACCAGATGTTGAAGTCAAGGACCAGGTATCTTTTTTCTGCTGGACCAAATTGCAGCTTAAGTAGCCCTAAGGTACTATAAGATCAATTCGCAATAGTGTGGAGGAACTGCCCTGCCTACCTCTTCTAAGCTTTAGTAGTTTCTTCTCCTTCCTTTTAATTAACTTACTAAAGACGGTGACACATCAACCTACCCTAATGTCACTCCAAACAATTCTTAACAAAAATGCTAGACTTGATGGGGCGTGGCTTGTGTGCACAAGTAATGAAAAATGTTCACATATAAACAGCAAGTACTAAGAAATCTTTTTTAAGAATACTCGGAGGTATGCTGGAAGTTGACGTTTCAAGAAAAAACACCGTCCGATGTTTATAAACGCGCCGTGGAGCGCGAAGGTAAACGCGGCCTGCGCGGGCGCAGCCAAGGGAGCGCGTTGCGAGCTCTGTGCACGTGTAATGTGAGCGGTACGGGGAAACGGAACGAGTTCTGTATGGGTCTGCTCTTGTAAGGATTTGTTGATGTGAGATTAATAGCTGTTGGTCGTCTTATTTTATTGACAGCTCGGTGACGCAGTCTATAGGCACTTCCCACTTAAGATCAGATCTAATTCTCAGAAATGGGTAATTTTAATTATTTTGCTACCGTACCTATTTTATTTTTAATAATATTGGGTAAATACACAATATTATTGCGAGAAATCCAAAATCGACCTAAGTGGCGAACATTACGAGAGGACTATGTCCAGCAGTGGACTGACACGGGCTGATGATGATGATGAGTGATGACACAATATTAAATGTTTTTTAAATACCTAATAATATTAAAAATAATTAAATAATACTAAAGATTTCAAATTTAGGTACAAGGAAAACACTGCAAATGCATTTACGTTTACATTACTTTTTCATTTCCCATTATGTACATTCACTGTAAATGGATTTGTTCACTGCATAAGAAACTTTAACTGAGAGAATTAAGGGAGAGGGAGAGAACGCTTCACAACACACACAATAGATCTTCCATCACTTTCATAATCCAATTGACAACGGTTTGTGCTGGCAAAGGACCTGTGAGAGGGTTAATATAATTTTTAAGATGAATCGCCTCGGCGATTTCTTACCCAGACCGTTCAATCATTTCGACACACTAGATCAATAAAGCACTCGATATTTATACATAAGAATATTTAAAGTATTAGCCTAGATATCTAATTTGATAAAAAAAAATTAAATGTTAGTCAGATCATCGTCGACCTCAATCCACAGCTGCTCATGCATATTCCGACATCTGGCGCAACTGTTATCGCCTCTAGCGAATATACGGTCGCAAAAACTGTCATGTGATAAGAAACGTTCACAAACTTTAGTGAACCTACAAATTTCGGCCACAGACTAGCTGAATTAAGTGTAAACACAGGTGCGCTTCCTGATTCTTCACTTATAAAGGCCATTCGAATCGTTGGATACCGGAGAGGGAACAGGGGCAGGACTAACGGCTTAAAGTGGGTTCCATGGTATGGTGGTGTTGTCATCGTCACCTTTCTGCCTCCAAGACCTTGTTTCCGAGAAATATTTTGCATCAATTTATAGGCCCGACCAAAGAGGCCGTATTATAAACGACAGGCCACAGCCTACACGAAACTAGGACAATGATGACCGCGCCCGGAAACATGTTAGTGATGCTCCAACATACAAGGGCCTCACTCAACATTCATGCCGTGGCCTACATAGCCAGCCAGTTCTGGCTTCAGACAAACACTGTTCATCACACGGACGCTCCAAGTATGAACCCTTGAACAAGGGTCGTCCTTGTTCAGAAGACAGAGGTCACTACCAAATGAGCCACGGTCCAGATGCTTTACATTGACCGAGTGTGCCAAGAACCAGAACCACTTGACTGACAGCTTGGGATTGCCAAGTTACAAACGAAGCACAAATGCGCTGCGTACCAGTCAAAGCATTCTAATCGAACCGACCGTCAGATGCGACCGGAATGTATTAGATAATGGTATTACTAAATATAAGTTGAACTTTGTGTAGGTAATGTGCGTACGTAGTGATGGTAGGTACTTCGTACGTCAAATGACCCTATCCGGATATTAATGGCGAATAATACCCAGTTTAAATACCATTGAACTAACAAGATTTACGTCGGAATTTTCCAGACAAGCAATTGCTGTCTATTCAATCAGAGTACCAATGATTATTATTAATCAATCATTTTTGTTATTTATCAAGTGTGTTGGATATGGATAAAAGCAAATAATGAGGGCTATGAATTCCAATATAATGACAATACTTTTAGCTGTAGCGGCCAATATTTAATACGCAAAATGACTTAGTTATAATGTGAAATAGGCGGATCTAAATTGTAGGTACATATAACTTAGAAACATTTATTTATACAAGGAAGAAGGAAAATTGTTTGTACAATATTTAGGTATCTACAAATGTCTCATGGGCAATTCGTATAATAGGTATAATTTTAATTACATTTAATAATTAATATTTATTGTAATTGTGACATGGAGTTATTATTTCAAAACACAGCCTTTGGGGAAGACCACGAAAAACTATTCTAATTAATATTGCGTATGTTGGCTAATGGTGATGAAGGATGATTATGATGTGGTGTCTGACATCTGGTTTTATATGTAGAAGGCACTGGAAAAATATCTGCCGCCTCAACTACTCAAACACATCTTACTTTCCATTAATGAAACATGACTCTCTTTTTTATTAAAGACGTCATTCTATGTTTCTTAACGCGTAGTGCAAGCTTGCACTACGAGAATAATTCATGGTTGTGAAACGTTGGTCCAATTAGCAATCTAGATATTTATAATCCTATCGAGATTGGTCAAAATGTCAGTGGCGACTGACAAGCGATTGATCATCAACCTGCTAACGTCCACTGCTGGACATAGCATCCCCGAAGACAGTTGTCATTTGGGGGAATTTGCCTTAGTCACGTCGCTTGGCAATCGGGATGGTGACAAGTCGTTGACTTGATTAATTGTCCGTTGCTCTTTTTTATCATGCAAGAGGAAGCCACTATGATGTGCCACTATTTTAAAAATACTTCTATTATATCCCCTATTTGCCAAACGGGCAACATATTTGCAACTGGGCAGCATAAGAGAACATCAGTTTGTCCCGTCACGTCTGCACGTCGGCGTGACTCCGGCCTTTCGTACATAATTCGCAATTACTTTTTGTCTCACGTAATTCGGCGGCACTGCGCTAACGGACCCGCCCCGAATGGCCGCCGACCACCAACGCACCGTGCAATTATTACTGCGGGGACAAGGAACATGCTCCCATTATTACGTAGGTATTGTGTCTTAGCTTACCGCCCGTATCGCTTGCTCCAAGTATCCAAGACATTCAATGTTGAGCCACACAGCGCCATCTAGTGCCAAACTAAGCCGAATGTTGTACTATGGGTGTACGTACGGACAGGAGCGGTGGTTGTAAGGCACCACTAGACAACTGATAAGATAGATACTTTACTTTATTATACATAGCAGCCAGCATCCAGACCATAACATCAAACTACCACCGGCTCGGAAAATAGTATTCAAGAGGAAGAAACTCCTATATTTATTCTTTTCATTTCAATATAGTGATTACAATAATTTTATATCTCAGTTATACTTTTAACTTATAGTCTTAGACTTTCTGAAACTTTACAAAGATATTTATGAATTACACTACTTAGATAGAAAGAAATAAGAGATAGAAACACCTAAGTAAATTAACAGATACGAGGTAATCAGAAGTACAACAGTCTCCAAAGTCTTACGGTAAGTACATATCCACTATAAAATTGGGTACACCAACTAATCAACCACAATAATAGGGAAATTCCTTGAAACGTTTACGAGATCGCAATTGGAAACTACAGCGGAACGGCTCGGGCCAAAGCGATTAGTTCGTGCGTGAAATTGACAAAGAAAATGACAGCCGATCAGCTGATTGTGCAAATATGTCATTTTTTATGTCAGTAATAATGACGCACGTGAAGATTGAATGATACTAATCTTTATTTTACATGTTTATAGATTTCTGAACACGAAACTGTTTGAATGACACTTAAACTGATAAGTATAACTATAGTACGGGTACCTAAGCTTGTAGAGGAATTTTCGCGAAACAGGGATAAGATATTATGAACAAAGGTATCTACAGTATTTTAGGCTCTAGTGATCGCAAGCCTACACAATGGGAAAAGTATCATCGTAATTATGAACCTGTAAACGGCCACTGCTGGACATAGGTCTGTCCCAACAAAAATTGTCATTTGGCGGAGTTTGTATTAGTCACCACGCTTGGCAATCGGAAGGCCTATATCCAGCAGTCTGCAGGCTGATGATACGATAATGATGTATCTTCTTTTCTAAATATATAAAACTCAAAGGTGACTGACTGACATAGTGATCTATCAACGCACAGCCCAAACCACTGGACCGATCGGGCTGAAATTTGGTATGCAGGTAAATGTTATGACGTAGGCATCCGCTAAGCTGTGTCAGCATAGCTGTGTGCGCGTTCATAGACTTGCATTGATATAGTAACGCCGACCGACGGTCAGCGCTGACCATCGGTCGAGTACTGTTTCCAGCCTAAGAAAGAATTTTGATCAATTCTACCTCCAACGGGATGAAACTCTATTCCACGCGGACGAAGTCGCGGGCACACCTAGTGTACTATATCAATGTCTCTTGCATACTTGGATAGCCTCGCAATACACTGGCCGCTATGGTCGAAATCCAACATCCGTTTCTTACATAAAAAAACTTATCACAATAAAGTTGTTTACGACATGCGTAAGCCTATTTTATAGGTAGGTATTAAACATAACAAGAATATTACACCCATATACCAGACTTAAGGTAATTATATTGCTTATTTATCGCTTGCATTGTTGTTTTGCTGGTGTGTTATTTAGGTAACGGAAAACATAAATATTATAATTGGCAGAACTACACAAACAATACCTATAGTGGAATATACTATGAATAAATAATGATACGTTTACCTACAGATACCACTAATTAATTAAAAACATAACGGGAAATTAATACTCAGAGCTATTTATTTATATGTAAAATTGTATTTATTTTCAACTCCAATGTGACTCAAATAACAAGTTACGAGCAAATCATTAATCTGTTGTTTATTGTAATTAAACATGCTTGATAATAATTTAATTGACCTAAAAAATAATTTCGCATCTTAACTTACCATTAATTTGGTTGCAGATGGAATACATTTGAATTTTATTAATTTGAATTTGAGATGGATTCGTAATGAATTCAAAACTATGAAACGGTATAATGTTAGAATGATATTAATAGGCATACCTACCTATGGTAAGTATATTGCACCTACATAGGATGGAGTTTGAATATCGTGCAATATTTAATAGTTGGGGATGTAAGGGAGTGACCCATCATCTTTTCGCTCCAAGCCAACCTTACCTGCCCGTGGTGCATCCTGCCGAATAACGAACGAGGCGCTGGCAACCGACTGGTGGCGGTATAACCATCACAATTGAAGGCGTAGCTAAATACCACAGACCGATGACGGGCACCAGCGTCACAGGAGCGAGAAGCTACGCCCTGCGATCGCCAACCCGCCTGCCCAGCGTGGCGATTATGGGTATATCCTCCAGATATTGGCCCGATTCAAAACAAATACTTGGACCCTCCTTCGTTTTCCCTTTTACTATGAGTGACTTATATCAGGGGCTACTCTCAGAACACCCATATCCGAGACGGTTTCTTAAATTGACTCGATCGGGAATAGATTTCTCATTCGAAACTGTTTACTTGATATCAGATATCGTTTGAGAGCGAAGATGGATATCTCTGCTTTAAGATATTGTTTATTCCATGTAACATAACAACGAGACTTCGCCACACTTCTTGGAAGTTATTTGCGGAGATAATAGATACGTAGGGATTATCTGTATCCTATTGTTTACACTTTCTTCGATCTTTCGAAAATGTGTCATTGATATGAGATGAAATGTTAATAAACCGACTTCAAAAAAAACACAAACGACCAAAACTAAAAAGCGATAAATAACGTAAGTAATTCTATCTTTAATACATAATTATTTAAATATTACAATTATCACTTATTTTTGAAGTCGGTGCCAGCCTCTCGGTACCTAACGTAGACTGTTGTTGTATGACGCGCGCGGCCGGCAAATCCACACGACAATTTGTTTGGCTGGCACCGACTTCAAAAATAAGTGATAATTGTAATATTTAAATAATTATGTATTAAAGATAGAATTACTTACGTTATTTATCGCTTTTTAGTTTTGGTCGTTTGTGTTTTTTTTGAAGTCGGTTTAATTTTTTGTTAAAAATAATTTTATTTCTCTATTTTTAGTTGCGTTAATGCTCTGTGACCTTGAATAAAGGCTAATTAATGTCCTTAAGAGTTTTACTTAGGAATGAAAAATTTTGCTTTAAGTCAAATGAAGACTTTGCGATCTAGAATCAAGCATATCACTTACCAAATCACCTGCCCTATTAGCCCTGCATAAGTACATACTACTACCTAGTTTAATATCACCCAATGTCAGTACTGTCCCTTAACTCCTAACCGTTAAGGAGTTCTGTGGCTTCATCATCAGCACCAGATTTTGACGCCCGGAAGCATATACCTGAGTAAAATATGATTACGTAACAAAAACACCATATGGGCATACAATTTTCGGTTGTTGCCCTCAATTTCTCCAGGATCCCATCATCAGATCCTGACTTGGTGATAATGGGACCACCTCGGAAGTGTCCTCTGTCGAACTGTCGAAAAATTTTTGAAATCCATCCATAATTGACGGAAATATCGGTGAACAAACATAAAAAAAAATAAAAAAAAATATTATACATACAGACGAATTGAGAACCTCCTCCTTTTTTCGAAGTCGGTTAAAAAATAATGGACAAGACAAAGGCGTACTATTTAGTCTCAAGGTAAGTTATTCCGTTTATTCGAATTAAGTCATATGGGAATCGATTCCGGAATATTCTGATCTTCCACATCAAGGAAGATTGGAATATTCCGGAATGGCTTTGCTTGCATTGAGTGCCAAAAGTTCTCAAGTGACCAAACATTCATTTCATTAACTCTCTGCAAGGAATTCTAACTGACTACCAGATTACTGTTTGGGACTTTGACTTGTATCTTACAGGTTAGTACGGCGGTGGCCACTGGCAAACTACTTTTTAGTTTCAGCAACGAATTGGGCCTCACTTTAGCTTTCCACCACACCTTGAGAGGCGACTGTGCTATGCTACTATGAACATTAAATTACTCATAAGTCAACCGATTAGTTTAAACGCCATAAATTTCTAAGATTTGTCGAATGCTGTATCTAAATTGTGCCCTAACTGTAGCTAAACGTATTATGTGCACTGAGGCTTTAAAAGCTACTTTGGATTCATCTGAGACCACAATCAAACCCAGGGTACGATTTAATGCCGTTTTAAATAGATCGGCAAAGCAAGTTGTATACAGAATTGTTGTTCTGAATCGATGCCCTGATTGTACATATTCGCTTCGGGCGCCCTATATTCGACACTATTCACGCTGCGACATTTCCGATAGTAACTCCGGTATCTATTCGATAACGTTAATAGTTTAGCTCAAGTTGATTTGGCAACATTCTAAGTGTCAAAGTACTTTAAAGACTCGAGTATTTAGGTACCTATACCCGTATCAACTTGTTAGTTGGCGGTCCACAACGATGTACTCTACGGGCGAATATTCCTGCTACCAAACAAGGATTCTATGGAATCATATTCTCGCAGCGGTGTTTTTGAACAGAAGCTGCTTAGAAGGGTTCTTAAGCAACTTTTAATGAGGTGTTCTCAGAGGGAAAAAATGCAGAAAACCGGTCAACGTAGCTTATCCCTGAGTACTCTAAGCGTCCCAGTCTCTGGGATAATCCGCACCCATTATCTACCACCTGCCTTCCTCAAGTCATATATCAGTCTAACTTGCTGAAGGTCGGACCCACAGACGCAATCATCATCCGGCAAAAGTCCACAGGTTGACTTTGCTGCGTCCCTCAATGACATATGTAGGTAATTTGGAGGAATTGCCGTAGTCACCACGCTTGGCAAGCAGGTTCTTGACCGCAGTATGAATTACTCATGCACTTACCCAGGTAAACGCTGCTTCCCGTTTTCTGATATTCTCTTGGTCGTTTTCTATGAAGCACTTCACAATCACAGTCAGACCCCTCTTTCCCAGTGGGCACTATGGGCAAGTGCCCAGGGCCCCGCGAGCGATGGGGCCCCTCAGCTCATATACAAAGTGCCTAGTTCCTGTCAGGGCCGACGAAATAGTGTTCTTTCAAAGACAATAGGGGGACAGTTAGGGACCCCATTATCCTAATATGTCCAGGGCCTCCAATAGGTTAACAACGGCCCTGATCACAGTATGTTTATTTGTATGTTTATGGATTCCGCCTTGTCAATTGAATCTACGGAATCCTAAAAATATTAAAATTATCAGTTATCTATCTTGAGACACTGACACTTCCAGTTTATCAGTCAAACGGCACCATTAGCTCAAGTGTTCTGACATACACCGCTGATAAGTACATCAACAGAAGTAGGCGATAATGCATAACACACTTAAGTTAATGGCGTAAGGTCTATTTTTAAACACAACTGATCAATCTACTCTTGCTAGTGACTGCATGTGTGTTACGGACTCACTTGTTCCGTTGTCAATCTTGTCAAGTGCGGAAGAAATTCTGCTTTCATCTTTAGATAAATGCGTAAGTAGGTTTTATGTCGTTTTGTGATGGGACTCATGTGACTTATATTTTCACTGACAACCGTATCCAAAGGAATAAATAAGCACGCCTTAGCATTATCTACTAAGGGACGCTCTAACAGTTCTAAAATAACAATTGAATGTACAAGCGTTAGAGTTAGGTTCTAGATTGGGAAATCGATGTTTTTATAGTGGCACAATATATTGGTAAGGCTAGGCGCGCACTGGTGACTTTTTGTCACCGTTACAGTAGTTTCATCTCTTTTGCTCTTTAAAAATGAGAAGAGAGATATCTGCCACGGTGACAAAAAGTCACCAATGCGCGCCTAGGCTTACGAACCACTTAAGCCTTTTGCCTATATAATGGCATCTATAGAAATAGAGAGAAACCAGAAATAATTATAGTTCTCCATGTCGCCACTTCGTGGAAAATAATCCAATATCATGATTAATTTATAGCTACGTCTGAATATTGAAAATATTCTCAAAGGAACATATTAAATGGACTCTGAAATCAAAAAGCAGCTTTTCAGAGAAACACGATGAAGCTGCAAATATATATTTTCCTCAAACAATTAGCCTGAGGGAAACAATAACGGGAACTAAATGAAGCTTGCAGTACACAAATAATATTATTAAATTGGATTCTGCGTACAGATAAAGAGCTAATTAGCGACTGACTCCGGGGGTAGAGCTATGTGCAGCGATAAAGTGGATTAAAATAACATGCTAATACAATAATACATTAATTTAGGACTGTAAGTCATCCAAAGGAACGCCTAACCTTTCAGGATATCCGTATTTTTGTAACAAACTAGCTTTTGCCCGCGACTTCGTCCGCGTGTTTAGATTTTTACATTCAAAAGTTTTTTCCCAATAACTCCCGGTCCCGTTGGAATTTTGCAATATCGCGTTGCAAGTAATCTTTACGTTCATTAAGGTACCTTGCACGCCAAATTTCAATCGTCTATCTTAACGCGATTTAGATTTTTCATACAAAAGGTTTTCCCGCTAACTTCTGATCCCGTGGGAAGTTTGCAATATCCTGTTGCAACTGAAAATCACTAAGGTACCTGCATGCCTAATTTCAAGCGTCTAACTTAAGCGGTTTAGATTTTTCATACAAAAGGATTTTGCCGCTAATAGGGAATAATTATGCATGACTTTTTTTATGAATTTAAAAAATCTCATCTTTTAGATACATAAATATCGTAGAATTTTTAAACTATCTTTTCTATTAAGCGTGTTATAAAGTGTAAAAATTATTGCTTAGACAGAGAGATCCGCCGTGGCGGATGACGTCACGTACCGTGCGCGCCATACAAACTCCATAGAAAAATCTGTTTTCGTGAGATAGACGGATATATTAATTTTCAACGACTGTATCTCACCCATTTTTCAGCCAATTTTGATTTTGTTTTCACTGTTCATAGTATATTTTTTACGATAAATTAGTTAATACATGAAACTATTTTTCTTGCATTTCCCTATTCTCGTTCCCGTGGGAATTTCGGGAATTTCTTTCTTAGTGCACCTCTACGGTACCTAAGCTACGTCCCTTCTAAATTTCAAGTGCCTAAGCTTAGCCGTTTAGGCTGTGCGTTGATATGTCAGTCAGTGAGTTTCTTTTCTCCTTTTATATATTTAGATTTAATTTGACCGGTAACGCCATTTATTGAGAGGAATTAGTAGTTTTGGGCTATTTTATTTCTCGGCCTTTCTTTTCCTATTTTATCACATAAAGGGTTGATTTAAATTTTATTTGAAATTCTGTCCCTTTCGGAATTTATCAAAACCCTTTCTTGGCAATATCTACCACGTCATGGTATAGCTTTGTGAATGCAAAGTCTCAGCCCGAATGGTTTAAAATTGACAAAGTTTCATACAAACTTTCATCCTCTATTTTATCCCCTTGGGGCTCGAAATGATCAAATTTCAGCCCAATCGGTCCAGTAGTTTGGGCTGTGCGTTGATAGATCACTATGTCAGTCAGTCAGTCAGTCAGTCAGTCACCTTTGAGTTTTATATATTTAAGATAAACTCACAAACAGTAAAATCATTTTAGTTGGTTTAGACTTAATAAAGCAAATATTAAAGTTGCTAAGTTCTTACCAACTTCAAAAAAAAGGAGGATGTTCTCAATTCGACTGACTTTTTTGTTCGAGATCGAGCAAATTGGAAAAAAACTATTTTGAACAAAGAGAATGTCCAGCTATGGTTTGCAAAGGGTTGATGATGATGATGATAAGAGTAATTCAGTAGAGTCCAGAAAAGTGTATAAGAATGGTGTGTATACTCTGTACCAAATGCGTTACAGTTGTATTTTGTGTTTTACACCCCCGTTCTTGTTATTCACTTACCTGCAAACCTTAGCGTTGTTTTATTGATCTACAAAATCATAAACTTGGTATTGAGATTTCGTAAGGACCACCTACTTTCGCGACCACCTGCTAAGTTATTGGTAGAAAACCACCGCTGTACAAGACCACCCAGCGACAGAAAATGCTTCCCATTAAAAAAGCACCATAATTTTGTTTATAGTACTAAAAATAAAAAGCAGTGAATATACTCTATTAAAATATATTGGTATCTGAAAACTAACAATTGGTATTTTAGTTTTTAACTGACTTCTAAAAATTGAGGTACATCAAAGGGTTCTGAGGAACTCTGCAGTTCTGAGAAAATATGTTATACCATTTTCGATAAGCAGAATAAACATTGATTATCATCCTCAAAATTATAATATTTTATTCAGTACCTTATATTTGTATACGCGTCCTACGATAAAAGATAAATGTAGATAAACGCCCTTAAGCTTTTATTGTCATCATAATAAGCTCTGTCTTAAAGATATTAGACGAGTTCCATGTATGAAGTAAGTATGTGTACATACACAGCTGCAACCTTTTAGCACTTGTGTATGTACACTTACTTACTTGTGCATTTTAATATCTTTCGAGTCCCATTGGAGATGAGCTACCTGTGAAATTCGGTCAGGAGATTATTTTCGATAAACATTAACTACTATGACCTCGATCATATTAAAATGTTAGCCATCAGCCACATAACTGATTATTAACCCGATTAAAGTGTTTCCAAAATGCAGTACAAGTGTAGGTCTGTACGTAATCCAATTTAGCAGAATGCTCTTAGTAATGCCATTAATTCCACAAGTTAGTCCACTTTATTACCAGTGACATGTTGCGAACGGAATTAATGCAATTTACATTAAAATAAAACGGATGACTCATCTCGGAACAGTTATCGCGTCGCTCTCGAATTAAGTCATTAAATTTCGATCAGCCCGAAGCTTTTTGTGTGCTTTGTATCAACGGCTGCTCATTGTTCTGTATAATCACTTGTAGTTTTTCTATCTGCCAATAAATCTGGGCAGGTGTGAAAGGAATCTAGATAACGGCCTTCCTTCAGATGCCATAAACTCGTCCTACGGAGCAAACTATTCTTATTCCACAATCGACGTCCCTACAATTACAAATCTATTATTTAAACATGAACTTTATACCGCTGAAGTAGAGTTGATATTCATATGCATGATATTGAAAGCCGTGGGGCTTCGTTTGGAGCAAGGTAAGAAAGAAACAAATTCAATACAACTCCGATTAGGCGGGGCTCCCTAAATGGTGTCTACAGATTTACTATGGTCATGCACGACTTGCATTTTTTGTTCTGTTTTGAACCTTATTTGGGTGAGATAAGGACGGCCTGTACATTGTAAGCACAATGCGTAATTATGGGTACGCTGGAAGCTGTTATAAGTTATAGTGTTCCGTAGAAAGATCGGCAAACGACGAGGAAACTTATATTTTAAGGGGATCGTTTTACTTAAGGCTGTTGAGAGAAGAATTTTTGCCAAAGTGTGCTTGAAAGTTCCTCGTAATATTTGACGACTACGCGAAACTTTATCTTACTTTTTCTCATTAATATTAAGGCCGTGCTGAATTTCCATTTCTTTGCATTTAAAATATGGACTACTTTTCAACAATTACTTTTAATACTGGCCTGCTGTGTCAAACTAATGGTGTCTGTGTGATGATTCTGTATTCTGAACAAACGTTTCTTGGTTGTTAGGTAATCGAGTCAGATAAAACCTGCTATATATCTCACTAGCTGTGCCAGCGGCGTCGCTCGCGTGGATATCGGGTTTCAAAAATAACGGACTTCCATATAATACCCATCTATACCTTGTGCCTAAGTTTTAAGTTAGACCTCTAGCAATACATTGGTGAAAACCGCATTCAATTCTATGCAGTAGTTTTCGCGTAATGCGCGTTCAAACATACAGGTTTAAATTTCTCGCGTTTTCCCAACACTTCCCGTCACTGCTCCGCTCCTATTGATTGTAGCGTGATGAAAAGTATCCTATAACCTGCCCAGGAGTATGAAGAATAATTGTACCAAGTTTCGTCAAAATCTGTTCAGTAGTTTTTTTTTCTATAACGAACATACAGACAGACAGACAGACAGACAAAAATTTTACTGATTGCATTTTTGGTATCAGTATCGATCACTTATCACCCCCTGATAGTTATTTTGAAAAAATATTTTATGTACAGAATTGACCTCTCTACAGATTTATTATAAGTATAGATATAAGAGATCAGATCAGTGTGTTTACAGCTCTCTGGCTTACGGGCCAGCTCATTCCCAAGGCGGCAACTGATTTATATGGCTACTTGTCTGACTTGGGATCTTCTTTCGCTTTGAAAAGCCTACTCTCCGGCTTGGGGCTGAGCTGGCCCGTAAGCCAGAGAGCTATAAACACACTGATCTGATCTCGTAACTCTTAATCACTTTTTTATAATGGCTCAATGTGCTAGGTAGGGCACACATTGATAAAAAAATTATTAAGGACTTCTTGAGAATTCTCGACCCTCTTCAGAATATACAGACCCTTTTTACAGCGTCATGTCAGTACCAAGCGAGCAATGATATAGTAAGTGAAATCTATATAAATGTTATACCTATGTGTTCATAAAGTTTGTCAAGTCAGGTGGACATGATGTACTGGTGGGTACATTGACAGGGCGGAGCGACGGCCGTGATTACGGTTGAGCACGAGTTCATTCGCCTAGAAATACCTATGATATTGGTCCTATCTACATGCGCTGAACAATACAAACAATTTAAGAGAGGTAGGGCATTCATAGCGAATCTTCGCTCGAATTGAGCTGCCCGTCTGGGGAAGGACCTACAGAATACCGCAGCCAAATGTCTGCGTATTTCTGCTGGTGAGTAGGGTTTCCGGAGCTCGTGGGGGGTGGCCCGGCATAGCAGTGGCAACTGACAGGTAACTGACCGGTTAATTGCCAGTTGTCACAGCGATTTTGGCTTCTCTTTCGCTTTCCATCAGGCGTAGGGAAGCCTTTATGTCGAGGTACTATAAAAAAACAGGTAACCCAGGACCTGATTTTTTTTTAATATTGTTACTGAATTTTTCTATTAAGAAATTACTCGCTGTGACAACTGGCAAGTAACTGGTTAGTCACCTGTCAGTTGCCACTGCCATGCCGGCCCAACCCTAACCCCCCCACGAGCTCTGGAAACCCTACTCACCAGCAGAAACACGACCCGGTCACGATCTCCTGGTAAAGACCAAGAGACAAGAGACCAATGTGCCGCAGAAGGATGCGGACATTTGTTACTTACAAACGAGGTAGAAATCTTAAAGTACAGAACCCTAGCTATGTCGCGGTCGCTTTTTGTGCGCGGCGGATGCGCGGGCGCAGCGCGGCCGGTAATGACCCGGCTGCTCTTTAATCACGGACGCACGAACCAGGTCCCACCTCTTCCTGCTCTCCGGGGGCGCATGCATTAACGAACCACGCTGCTATGGCATACCATACCACCATGTAGGTACGAGTTTGTGTTCCATAGAACGTTGGCTGCATAGTTGTGACTTTGCTACCTGACGGTATAATTTTTAGCGACATCTATCGTCTGAAAAATATTGACACGTTTCGAATGAAGATTTTCGATATTAAAATACTTGAGAGCACATTTTATAACGATTTTATTTTGAGCAATAGATGGTGACTGTTGTATGTATTATTGCATTTTTATTTAAATATTTCATGTACATTTGATAAAAAAATATTGTAAAAGTATAAAGCAAATTAAATTAACGTTAGACCGTAAATAAAATGCCTGTGAGTAATAAAAAAACTTTTGCAAGGCATATATCTTGCAATGTTTGAAAACATAAAATTGAGTTCTAAATTACTAATTGCAATATCATAAGTAATTTGTGCAGAGACCTATTGGTTTGAAGGATATAAAACGACAAGATAGACATTAAGTTAATTTATGTAATTACACGTATATTTTGTAGTTAGATTCTGACATAGATTTATGGAATAGTCTTTGTTTCTTTAGCGTTAACGATCATAATCCTATGACGGATATTATGACAGAATTATCTTTACGTTTATAAACATTTTGAAGTCCCCTGCTGCGATTATGGTGGACAGATCGTGAAAGACATTGTATGGGTAATAAATGGGCCAAGTAATGTTCATTGACTAACCGGGTACAAATATCTATAAATCTTAATGTCATCGTCATCATTTTCAATCTGCAAATGTCCAGTGTGGACATAGGCCACAGGTCTGTAAAGGATTATTCCACTTTATCCTATCGAGGTGCCCTACTAGTCGGGCAAAGAGAAACGCTTCGAAATTCGCAGTGCGCACACATCAGCCGCAGAACGTATAACCTTTGGAGTAAACGAGTTCAGGAGTGGAGACCGCGTCTCGGCAAACGTAGTGTAGGACGCTCCCAGGCCAGGTGGAGTGACGATTTGCGCAGGACGGCTGGCAAGTGCTGGATGCGAGTAGCCCGGGATCGATCGAAGTGGTGAACACTGCGAGAGGCCTATGTCTTGCAGTGGACTGATATCTGGTAATGATGAGCGTTACACTTTTTCTCCATCAGTGCAGCAGTGGGGCGAAAGTGGTTCCCACTTAGTAGGACAATATGGAATAATCCCCTGCCAAGTGTGGTGACGATAACAGGTGGAGCCACCGATTCCTGCACTGGCTACCTCGAGAAGGAAGTCGAAGCGTAGGCAGACCAGCAGCTAGATGGTCGGACGATATTAGAAAGACGGCAGGGCCGACCTGGACTAGAGACGCCGCATCTAGAACGCTCTGGAATTCCAGAAAGGAGGCATATGTTCAGCAGTGGACACTTAAGTGCTGAGAAGAAGTGTGGTGATAAAGTCCTATGTGCATCAGTGGAGGTTTGCAGGCTGATGATGATGACTAAAGTGTCAGCGTTTGATGCTGGTCGTACTACGAATAACATCACAACTGTCCGTAAACCGCCTCGGGTCTGATTGATGCAGGTGATAGATACAAAATTGCGGAATAGTGAATACTCTCACATCACATAGGAAACTATCTACGGTACTATTAATACTAGATAATAATTAAACGCAATGAAACGTGAAATTAACTCATGTTGCTTATTAAAACCGCAATGGGCACGAATCGAACTATTAATCGAATGTTTTTTATAAACCATGGCGCGCAGCTATTAATGAGTATTTAGATTTGTTTGTTAATTAGTTAGCTATTAATTTTATTTCAGTATTGATGTTGCAGTATTTGCTGAATAAATATGTGTTTGGACATAATTATTATATTTGGGAGGATTTGGCTCGGGTGTTGACCTCCATTTATTTGTGTCCAGGGAAAAGCTGCTGCCCGTTTCCTGATATTTCTTAGTCAAACACGGAAAACCCGGACGGACACCTGTGTTTCCGCACTTTGATATCTCCTACATGCTTGGCTAGTCTCGTTGGGAGATTGGCTGCTATGTAAATCAGGAGAGTATAGTTACTCGTAGATATTAAACGTGTCTGTCTATACTGCATCTAAATAACTCTACACATCCCACGCTGGGCCACACAGCGCCACATAGTCCCAAACTAATAACCATAAGCCAAAGCTTGTACTTGTTCTTGTAGTATGGGTACTAAACTGTATTCCCCATGCAAAATAGGCGATCAGTCGTCGAGTTGCGGAAATAACCTCATTCTAACTAACTAACCAACTGAATGGGTATTACTTACTGATAAGCTTACATAAATATATATTTTTTAACTAAGTAGGTACATATTAAACATAAAACAATCACTTCATTCACACGAATGTTTCAAGTTTGCGGGGATCAAACCCGCGACAACTGTATCAGAGGCTGCGTCCATTACCACTGAACCAAACGCGTACCACATCGCCATCTGGAACAAAAAAGCAATTCTCAACGCATAGTGAGTTGCTAATGCAGCGCGTCGTTTACGAAACAAATTTGAATACGGCGAGCTGTTAAAATTCTGACAGCAACAAAAAGCGTAGCATTATCCTTAGCGGGGGACATTGAGACTAGAATAGAGGCCGCGACACGCATTTGGGCGGCGAGTGACGCGCGGCCAGCGCCGCGGGAATAGCCAATGCGCTGTTGCCTACGTGGAAAAGCAATGAAATAAAAAGATTTCCTTTTTGTAAAAATACCTGTACAGGTTCTAGGTTAAGAGGGTATCTAGCAACGTTTCGGAACGCTGTGCATTACTGAGCCGGCATAACAGAATCACCAACCATATATCTGACATGAAACAAAGGTTACCCTTTGGTTTAGTTATACCATTAAGGTGACAAGCAACCTTACGGTCCGCCTGATGTTGAGCAGTTACCGCAGCCTATGGACCTGCAACGCCAGGTACCTATATCACGTCCCATCGCTATCAGAGTGAACCCGTGTATTTGCACAGATTTGTGTAGATACTTTAATATAATCTGCCTAGAAAAGACAATAGTGTTTTTAATTCTAAATGGGTTTGCGCTTAACAGCTATTCGCCTATCTTCGGCCATATCGTTGTCTACGATGGAACGCGCTCATCCAGCAAAAATCGGTTCACTCTCGCCTTGAACATCGGAAAATTATTTTAGGAGAACAAGAAGCCCGGCAAAGAGTTCTATAGCTTATCCGTTCGCACTGCGAAGGCAGAGGCGAAACGCGCTGTGCGAGTCTTAGGAACTTCAGAAATTGGCTGCTGTGACCAGTATTCTATCAGGAGGGTATTATTATTACAAATGTGCCCAACATGAGTTCCAGTTGACAACGTTGAATGAGGTCGTCTCCAGATTCGAATCAATTAGAATAGATCATTATCTAAATTGGCTATTGACCAGTAATCGAAACCGAAACCTTGCTATCATCGTGCTTCAGGGCTGAATTATAACTGCGCCATCGAGGTCATTAAACTTACGTACTAGTTCTTTGTTGTTGTTGTCCTTTTGAAAACGTTCTTTACATTTATAACGCATTTTGACCCCGTAAAATTAATCAATAGGTTCAAGAAATTCCACGCGCTAAACATTGCATTACTAATCGATTGAACTTCAACTAAGGTTATCCCTTTTATTAGTAAGTAGATTTCACATTTTGCCTCTACTACTCTTGTACAAACGGTCAAGCTATGGAAACTCCTTGCACGCTTAAGCTATGAGAATAATTTATTGTCAGTACCTTGTACAAGGCGAGAGTGAATTGGTATTTCTTGGTTAAGCGCGCTCCATCGAAGGCAACACCACTTAACATCAGGTGGACTGTGATCCATAACGAATAAAAAAATTTATACAAGATGATGACAATGTCTGTAGTTCATACGACCATCAGCCCAATAGGTTGGGGCGTCCCACACCACATTTCTCTAAAAGCGGTGTCCTTTCCAAGACTCGTCTACTCAACCGATTGTTGGTTCCATTGTAATTTTGTACGTGTAATGTAAATCTACTTACCTATCTATTAAATTCTGAAAGGAATCCAACGTTTTATATAGCTAGCTCAATATTTACGAGAAGAGAAAATAAGACACTTTCCGACTTACATCAAGTACCTAACTCGATTTGCAATTTTCTCTTCAACGAGTTTCGAGTTCATTGATTGATTACACGTTTCTATTTGCGATTAGCTCGGATGTTGTTTCTTTTAAGCCGTTAGACAAAATTAGCCTTAGCGGTGGGCAAGCCCAAAGTTTGTTGGTAGTCGTAACGTAACACAACGCAGTAAGGTTTAACATTGAACGCTCTGAGTAATCGTGCTCTGCGTGAACAATATTGACACAAAGTCACTCCGTTCTTTTCTTAAGTGCTGCCTTAAGGGAGTACATTGTCAGGAAATCTGGACGTTTACACAAGTCGGAATGGGTTGTCATAATTCAGATCTAGTTTGCTTACCAATGAGGTGAGGAAATCCAAAGAATATCTAGGGTGACACGTTTGGGTGTGACTCGTTGAGAACAAACGTCTTACTTCATTTATAGCATTTGAAAGAACAAAATTTAGTTCTTATAATATGCACATTAAATAAATCCAAGTAAAACAGCGTTCGTCAAAAGTTTGCACTATAATTAACCTAAAGAAGAAGAGGTTGCAATCAGGAAACGAACGATTTGACAGGGTTTGACAAATAAAGAAGTACTTGCACTTTTCTAACATGTTAGTGTTCATATATTAATTAAGTAGTAGTTTAGTAGTAGTTCCTAAGTATTTTTTTTTTGTATGTAAATGTTAGTACCAAATAAACGTTTTTCTATTCTATTCTATTCTATATATTAACTATAGTTGGTAATTTTCATAGTAGGCGTTGGTTTTATACGTGCTTACTGATTGTCACAACGGGATTGTTTCCCGTCACTGCTTCGTTGTTTACCAAATTTCTAATGCTAAAAAAACGAAGTATAAGTTTCTGCTCATCTAAGATTGAAAGTCGTCTATGTCGGGTAGTAAGTTGTAGTTGTTCACCTTTAGAATTTCCATACTAAAGGACGTATCCGGTACAATACTAGAATGATGATGCGGATGGATCAGCATACCGAAATGAAAGAGGTTGCACAAAATAAATAGACGAAACGCTGTTGGTGTTTAGCAACCACCACGCGATCGGCCCGAGGCTGGTTGTAAAGGCACTCTGTAAATATTAAAGTCATGATTCACGTGTAAGTACTCGAGGAAATCATTGAGCGGAATATTAACTAGCGAAAGAATATTCAATGGGACCTGGTTCAGAATGATAAAGGACGTTGCGAGAACAACTTTTGGGCGATGAAATTTTACTTGGAAACTGCTTTTTATGTATTAAAACCCACCTCTTCATGTTTGTATGAAGGCATGTGCGCGTGAAAGCCTAAATAAGTATTTCATATCTTATGTTGCAACGCAAAAGTTAAAAGGTTGTTAACATAGGACTACAGCTACTAAGCTATCTTACTTTGGGATCGGAGCAATGTATGTGATGTTGTTCGATGTCATATCTCTTTTATTAGCATTTAAGCATTTGGTAGTAACCCTGCCTTAAGCCAGAACGTTTAATGGGAATCGAAGAGATTCGATCATCGGGATCAAATCCCATCAAATTATAAAATAAACAATCGCAGATCTTCTTTCCAAAAGCAGGTTGTACCTACCTCAGCGAGATTGGATTACAATTTCCGTAATTAAATTGGAACAGGATTCTTATTTCACCAACTTCCTCATAAATATTTATTTTGACTCCGTTAAATTTACATGAAATTTGATTAGTCCAATTTGATTCAACCTAAATCGCAGTGACTAAAATAATATTGGCGGTTTTGAATAAATAATCCAATCGTTGTTGGTTTTAACTGACGTTTAAATTATTGTCTAAAGAAAAATATGCAAATTGTTTGAGATATTAAATATAAAGTGTCAAATTTAGAGTCGCTTTACCTTCGTTTCAAGATAAACTTTTTGGAGATTAAACTCAGAATTTAAAAGATTAGAAGTTTTAATTAGCAAACTTCTTAGCAGGTAGGTATTTAATGCAAGTACTTATCTATAAACGCGACTCTTATTTGTTAATTCTTAAGTAACTGTGATTAATTAACATTTTGTGTCTCTTTAACTTTAGGAATCATTAAACTTTCTGTTATCATAAAATGGATTTAGTATTTTCAAATTAAAGAATCATGATATGAATCCTTTCGTGTGTTTTTCGAATTTAGAATAGGATCGACCTATCTCATCACATGTTAATCGTTTAAGACGTTTAAAGGAATATCAGGAAACAAGCAGCGGCGTAAGTCTGGATAGAAATAAAATTTACTGCAGTACCAACTTGCCCGAGTGATCAATAAAAAACCATATTCTTTGAAAGATTTTAGTCATTAGTTTCGTGAAGGGACTCTATTGAATTAGGTGAATGCTTAATTAAGTGTAGTTTTAAACATCCCAACGTTGGGTATCATCCTACAGTTGAATGCATTTATGAATGTTCAAGTCGTGTGTAGGCTCACAGTAATCATAAATATATCGTACCCTTGGTACCTAATATAACGCCACATCTGCAAAAAGTCAACTTTACAGGAGAGAGGTTTAAAGTTTGCGGCAGTGTATTTTTGAGCATAACTTTGTAGCGTTTAATGGAAACTTCATACAATTTCGCATGTATATGGAAGTGAATGAAACTAATTAAATGTGGTGTATTGCTTCTTATTTAATACATTATTTTTGAAAATAGTATGTCGGATGTGCACATGCGGCATTGTTTTACCAAGACCTAGCTAACGTATGTGCACATGTATCATTATTTTACGAAGTACCCCATGGTACATGTAACTATATGTCATTTTTCTACAGAAAAAAAGTCAACAGTATTAGGTCGTATGTCCATTAATCAGGAAATTTCTTAGTTAATTTACACATCTCTGGTCTAATAACTTTCAAGACTAACATTATAACTTAATCCTGCCTAACAAAGCACGTCTGGGTTCACAATAGCCTACGTTAATCTAAAAAAAAAGGCGAAGGACTTGTAAGTTTGTATGTCTGGAACTTTATGGATAGTAGGTAATTGTAAATTTAAAAAATACAATATCTGAGAATATAACATTTTCTGTATTATAATCTTCCTAATTTATATACCTGCATGTGTAAAAACCAATAAATACAATTTTTTATCTTGCTCATACATTGAAATCTTCATTAAGTACAATATAATGCTATCACAGATAACAGCCCTTGAAGCACAGCACTTTTGAACTAAATCACAATTTCATTATGTACTCTCTTTTCAATATAAAATTACATCCCAGCTTTGAAAACTCACTATCGACGTCAATTCTTAACATCTTTCAAGACGAAGTTAATGTACTCAAGCACACTCTGAGCATTTCAGTTGTGGAGATTTTTGTAATGGCTAACTTTGTGCTAAACATGATCAGCATATGAGTTTTAAAACACAACATCTCTGTCTCAAAAACGTATTGCCTCTAATAAAATATAAAACGAAACTACGTTAGTAAAACATTACGAGGATATTTGCTCAGGCCCATCAACATTTAATTCCGCTACAAGATACACCTTCAGCAGCTACATCTGTTACGCCAATTCCTTCAAAAGGCAACGAAAATAACACTCCTATGCTTCCCTCGGGTGGTAAAAATGATCAAGACGTGGTCTGTTCATGCTGTTATGAATGATAGCGACCAACCCGACTATGAAAATAGCACTACCGACGGTACAAACGAAACAAGCCTGAGAGGAGAAATAGGGCCGTGAAAGGCATTGGAGTAACAAATGTAGCTGCTATATCTGGCGGAATTATGATGATGATGATCTCCACGACGTATCTGTCGACGGCGAACCTTGTAATTCAATAGAATTCCATTGAAAATCGTAATATAGACTATTGCAAGGTTCATCTGCGCTTAAATTTATTTCAAGTTTACAAACAGTTGCTATGATGAAAGCCCACTCTCTCCTCTCAAGCCATCAGGATTCGGTAGACCAGTTTCCTGATACGACCGGTGGTAACTTGGAGATGCAGTGACAGTGTAATTACATAGATCCTGACTAGCGCCCTACAGGTTTATCACATTACCCTGTTATATCGCATGCAGTATCGACATAGGTTGTTACGGGGATTGGCCTGGGATAATTATAATGAGATGTTAGTTACCTGAGACTTGTCCGTTTATCAGCAGAGTCACCACTTGCAGGTAAGGTTAGCTTGGGGGATTGGATGTTAAAGACTCCCCCTCAGACTCCAAATTATTCTGGCGGCGTTTTACATATATTTTATTGTAATTAATTTAATCAAAGGCAATTTTATTAAAGGCAGCACATTTGTGACAAAGTGGTTTCGTGTGAAAACTCTTATGCTGATCATTTTAGTACAAAATTCGTTATTACAGCTTCCAGATGTTTGATGAAAGTGGCGAACAAATGGAGAGGCCTATGTCCAGCAGTAGACTGCGAAAGGCTGATGATGATGATGGTCTCGACTAGGGGTACGCGGTATATTCTTCAAATTGACTTTATCAAAGATTTCCTCATGAGGCCACATGCCCCTAACCTTCAGAACTGTTTTCCAAACTGAAAATGGCATATTAAATAGCCTTCGTTACGTACACAATATATTTTTTTTACTCAAAATTCGCACTGTGTAAAAAGGAAAAGTTACACAAATTAGGTTCAAAATTTGTAAATAAAATTGCTTAGGTATGCTATAAAATAAATAACTAAAGATCTGTAATATTTGTCCTATAAACATGTCTTTTTTAGGCAGTTAAAGTTTTTTATAACGACGCATCTTAGACTATGACCTAATATAACGCTTCAAGTGCACATGCGATTCCAAAAGATGCATGATATAACGCAACATCTTCACAAGCGGCTATGAAGAGTTCAGACAACAATAACGCAAGTAAACATGAGACCAACCCTAAAAAACATGCGAATTAATTATAATTTATAGCATATCATATGCTTAATTAGTTTTTATAAACATTTTCATTGAAATACCAAAAGTCAATAAAAAATATCGCATATGATCATGCAACAGGTTATTTTATGGCAGTAAGTGCACATACAATTATTTTATACAAACATGTCCTAATAATGTTTAAAATTACTCAGCTTTGGGGTTTTTATTTCCCGCACCTATATTTGTCAATTTTAATCCAATATACAACACACACTCATTATCCGGTAACACTGACGCGACTAACAATACGGCGCCGCGTGCGCAGCCCCGCGCCCGGACCAGCGTCGTACAACAACGAAGCATGTGCATTTGTAACATTATTTTACGATCACGAATGACTTACGTCATTTTCCGACTAAATTATTTCCAAAACTAAAAAAGATAAAAATAAAATTCTTTTCGTATAATATAAAACGCATCTTTTTAAGACTATTTACGTAATAAAAGTACTTTTGACGTATGGGTACATGTTGCATTATATTACCATGGGTGCGATATGATGATTGATACAAACATTCATTATTTATAGCCAGTTTTGCAAACATAATCAGATTATCACAATTCGTTTTGAATGAGAATAATAATTGGAAATGAGCGAAACAATCTTGATTGTTGTTATTGTGCTTATCACGATCGCCATTATAATATCCGAGCGATGAATCGACGATGATAAATGATTACATAATCAGCTCGGCAGTTTAAAAGCAATTGTTTGAGCTTAAATTGTGCTGATAAAAAGGCATATGAGTAGGTACTTTAACAAAAACATAACATAACGTCACGCCTTTCTCCCAGAGGGGTAGGCAAAGACCACGTCCTCCCATTCGCTACGATCCTGGCACACAGTTTTTGCTTCGTCCACATTCATCAATCTCTTCATACATGCTCGTCGGTTTAGGTACTTTAAGCCGCCGTTTTAAAAAGAAAAGTGAAGCTACAGTTAAAGAGATAGAAAAACAATGAAGATAGATTGATTCCTAGTTAAATAATGTGTTGTGTGTATGTACATAGGTACTAGTTATAGAAAACTATGTATCCAGTATCATAGACAGAGCTATCCTACAGGCTGGGTATGGGCAACTAACAAATGATGATGTAGATGTAGCTTCTTTTAGGCGTTAAGCGAACCCTTCTGGAATTTCATACTGCTTGAAAAGGCCTGCATTGACATCTTAAAACTAAATAGGGACAATACAAATTCAGAGATTCTTCTTATTCACGCCTACTGTCTTGCTCTTTATGTGCGCTAGTGTCTCAAACTGAGCTTTCTATCTCATGCATATATTTTACATTCACACTGAATCCCATAAATTCGCATTATTGGAAATGTTCGAACACTCGCAACTTCGCGAGCTATGGCCAAGTTACGTGGAGGCTGGGATAAATAAGAAATATGCGTTGTTCGATAAAGCCGTCCGCACTCCGCGCCCGAGGGACCCGCGTAAGTATTCCCGTGTAATCCCTTCGCCGAGCAAGTGATGCCACAGGGCTGGCTAACGCATAATGAAGCAACGCAAAAGGGAATTATGTTCTCTCTTTAGTTTGATGACCAGTTGTGTTCAGTGGCAGTGAACGCTGGCTATGACACAGTGGTCGTGGGTGTAATCTTTGCGTAAACGTATGCCCGTAGGTTTGACTTAAAATAGCCTTATCTCATACCGTTGGTGCCGCAGTAGACGATTAAGAAAATCTCAGGAAACAAGCAACAGCGTTTACATGGGTACAAATAACTAAGGCAAATCCCAAATGATTGTCATCGGGTGAGGCCTATGTCCAGCAGTGGACATTTCCAGGCTGGGGAAGCAGGGATAATGATGCAGATCACGATAGAAGAGCGGTAATTAAGTAACCCTTTTCATCATCAGCCTATTGCAGTCTACCTGGACTTAGACCTCTCCAGAAGTTCGCCACTTAGGGCAAACATCCGCAGGATATAGCCATCATCGCTACACTGGGCAGGCAGGTTGGCGATCGCAAATCATAGCTTGGCCATGCATCGGTCTGGTTTGGTATTTAACTACGCCTTCAATTGTGATGACTATACCGTCACCAGACGGTTGCCAGCGCCTCGTTTGTTATTCGGCAGGATGCACCACGAGCAAGCGTGATTGGCTTGGAGCGAAAAGATTATAGGTCGCTCCTTTACATCCCACACACACAACAACTAACTATTTTAATAATAAGTATATTACTGATCCTGGAAGCCTAAAACAATACAAGACATTTTCTCTATTTCATACTCACGTAGGATCGCGTGTTCAGTAAAATGTATGCTACAGTGTTTGAGTTCCATCTAACACAAGTAACATCTCGCAAGTTACCTTACTTTGTTGAGCGTCGCGAGATAAGGACGGCCACGCACGACAAGCCTTCGGATCGTATCGCTACTTCGATGTCTATCGCCGTTATTGGCCTCACGTGAATAATAAACACAGCTTGGATGGTGCCTTTCAAGGAACAGAGTACGGTAAAGGCTGTGTTAAAATGTACATAAGACGCGCAACAAATATCTGTCGGTGCTCTACCAATAGCGGTCTTGCTCAAAGCAACGGGCAGAACGGGGTGAATTTTAAGATATGAACTTTTCTAAATTGGGGTTTTCCCTAGTTTAGTCTGTTTCAGGTGATTTTAGGTCAAGAGAAAACGTAGCTTTTCCTCGGTGGGTTGAAGTTATAATGTGAAAACCATGTATTTCTTCCGAATAAGCAGTTCTTTCGAATAACTGGGTAGAGCCTAACTAGAAGTACTGAAATGGTAGGGGTAGGGGTAACTGGTCCGGTGGCTCAATTGGTAGTTACTCTCGCCTTCTGAACCAAGGGTCATGGGAATCGGACCGATCCTTGCTTCAGAGGGCAGGAGTCACTATCAAATGAGCCACCGGATCAGTTTTACACAATAAATACCAGTCTATTTACAGGCAGATTCGGGTAACTTAAAGTCCACACATTTAGTTACCCGAATCAGTCCAAATATTTTAATTCATAAAGGATTTTATGCATTGGACATTGGACATAGGTAAGGCGTAAGCGGATTTGTGGTCGTCTGTATTTATTTTTTACATTCCGTATCTTTCCTTACCTTACCTTTTTTATTTCCTTACATTCCTTACCGACTATACAACTTGTAGGATTTATCTAGCCGCGTCGGATACTTCAAGACACTTATCTATGCATTACACTAACATGTCCTGCTCCGCTCCCACGTATCACATTCCCAGAATATGTGACAGAGACAACAGCACCAGTCGAATAAATTACAGATTCCAGCTAAACCGAGCACGTAGCGTATTCAACTATTACCGGGATATGGGACAAAAACGGGCAGACAAAAACCATATTACGAGGACATAATGGGGGGAACAAATGGGCTTTTAACCGTGTGCGATGGAGGTAATGGGGGGCTGCGGAATATGAAGATTGGACGTGACGGAGTCGGACATTGACGGATACTGGAGGCCGGGAATAGCGGCGCGTCATAGCGCGGATGTGTGGTTACTGGAAGCGATGTCGTTGTACTAATGGGTCGTTTACGCCACGAATGAGCGTGGTCTGTGTCATCTCCGGATTTGATAGGACCCCGTGGGTGTGGTAAAAGAAGACTTAGGAAATATTAGGAAACGGGTAGGAGCGTTTCAGTGAATAATCAAACCTACTGAGGTGACCAACCCACCTGTCAAGCGTGGTGACTAAGGCAAGTCCTTCCAAGTGACAATTCAAGCAGACAATCAATTCCAGCAGTGTAAGTTTCCAGGTTGGTGATGGTCATGAAGTGCAATCGCTGTTCCAAAGGTGGTGATAGTTTGTTTAGTCTTGTCTGCCGACGATCCCTTTAAAGTCAGATATCTCATAAGGACTTCTTATATAATATAGGATCAGGTTGTTAACCGTCTTTTTGTCTTTATAGACCTGTTTTTCCGGAACGTATGAAATTATTATTTTGAAGTTGTAATCTTGTGAATCAAAACAATCTGGATACACGGATTTGAAGATTTATAGGCAATTAGAACATTATTTTACGGCAGTATTATTCTAAACCACTCGTACAGATAGCCAATAGCACTTCTAGTAGTAATTTATTCCTATGACTGTGCTCAATGCCGCTCTAGCTGCACTAGAATATCTTTGTCTGATGTTGAAGAGCGCTTTGTGTAGCGAGCGGAATGGAGTCTTCAAGGAGTCGCTAGCCAGTTGCAATGAGGTCAGTCCTTCAATGCTGCCAAGTTATTCACCAAGAGAGAGAGGTTATCTGCTTAATTTTGAGAAAATTATACGATATTGATGAATATTTTTTTGAAATTTCTGTTCATGTATGCTAATTACTGTATGACGTTCCAGATTTTATTCTTATTATCTTGATATTTGGAATTCTTCCACGATGCGATTTGCGCGCAATTTTCGGCCACTTGCAGCGGTTGTTTGCAGGGACTTTCAAAAACGAGCCTACAAAATTTTCACGGGCCGGCAACACACCTGTGACTCTCCTGGTGTAGTTGTGTCTATGAGCTGAAGTGTTCTCTTACCATCAGGCGAGGTTCAGGCCCGTTTGGAAATGTATGCAAAATGCAAATAATTTTGAGAAGAACCTATAAGGCAAGCAAGGCAGGCAAGAAGTTTGTGTCTCTATAGACACAAACTTCTTGCCTTTGTCAATTAAACGTAAGTATGTGATGTTCTGATATTCCATATTATTGTTCGGTATTATATTACAGATAGATAAGTAGATATTTTTTTTGCAAAAAACACCAACATTGCAGTACATTACCTAAGGCTATAGTACAATTTGGGCAGCGCAATCTTATAGTACAAATTATACTTTGATCTTTGAGATTCCTTTCGGTCTCCGATCGATCTGCAGTGATTTTAGATGACGTTTTGAAAAGGCCAGCTATCAAGTTTCTTGTAGCTCTTATTATCTTCAAAAAAGTTTGACGTGCGCAATAATTTCATGGCCATCAACTTAAATAAACGCTTTTAAGTTTGAATTCATCTTACTTGACAGCAGCTATACCTAAGTGTGCTCAGATCGTTTAAAATTTCTCGTCCAGATTTGTTTGATGTTATTCACCAAGAGAAAGGTTATCTGTTTACCTTTCACTAGAATTTCACAGCACATTATTACTTCATTATGGCAAATGACATTCAAAAGCGTCGTGAGAAATGCCGCGACGTAGCTCGGTAGTTTTTGCGGCTGGCAAATTAAACTTGGCAATTTTTATTCAATTTGCATTATACATTTATGTTATCTAGCCATTATGGCGGCAAGCGTCGTGACTGCAATAAATTGGCTTTTGTTAGTTTTATTTCGTGTTCGTTTAATTGTGTTCGCTTTGGTTTTGATAACGTGAATTTGTATTGTTGGAATAGAGTTAAGTTTCCTCTCTCATTGTGTATTTTTAAGGTTTTCTTTTGTAGTTTACAGCATAGTAGAGTAGCTTCTCCTTGCCCGATGGAATGCAAAAGAGAAGCCGAACTCTCTGTGGCAATGGATTAGTAACCATATCAATCACTTGTCAGTTGCCGCCGCCATGCGGCCTGTTAGATGGCTTTACATGAACTCACCTCGAAACAGGACCTAAATCACCTTAAGAGTGTGTCGCCAAATCCCCCGTGGTGCAATTATGAAAGTCGATTAAATAGATTCAGAGACTATTCTTATGTTTACTATCTTAGCTTTATCTTATTTATTTATTTAAAACTTTATTGCACAAAATGGTACAAAAGGCGAACTTAATGCTAGGAGCATTCTCTACCAGTTAACCTTTGGATCATGCAGGGAGCAAATGTGTGTGCGGTGAGTGTAAAAAGAAACACTGTAAAAGATAATACCTAATACAGTATTTCTGGCAGATAAAAAGATTCTTACTTAGTAACTAAAAGAACAATATGGTACCATTAAAACAAAACTCCCAACCCGCTTAAAAATAAAGTACCGTCGAGCACTAACGCGAACTAAAACATCTGCTCTCGTTACTCCATAATGCGCTTAAACTGTTTTGTTGTTCAGTGCAGTCGGCTCGGGCCACATCGGCTTTCCATTAGGAGACCTCTGCGGCACCGATGCACTGCACTCTTAACGACTCTTACAATTATCCGATGTACATTACTGGTATTGCGCTCGGAAAGTGCATGGTATACGCTATAAAGGGAGCACTGTAAGTGCGATAAAGGGGGTGACAGTAAACGTTTCAGTTCAGTAGTGTGGGTCGGGGGTAGGATCGCAATATTGTGGCGTGACATGACATGTGACGCGGCGTTAGTCGGCGACTACGGAACTGAAAATATTTGGCTTAGCCGACGATGGGAAATGGAATTGTCACTATTATATTATGAACTAGCCAAACCGCCCTCGCTTCGCTTCGGGTATTTTGGATAAGCGCTAATTAATACGTTTTTATAATTCTGTAACAATAAAAGTACACTTTCTTAATAGTTAAATCATTTACATGACATAACAGTTTAGGTTGCTATGGTAAAGTTTACAATACACGTCAGTTTGAAAGATAGCTTTTTGGTAATTTTTTTACACCTTGAGTTACATTATTAAACTTTTAGCACGGATCCCTAACGTTTTTATAAACATAATATAACCTATGTTCACCGGGGATAGTGTAGCTTTCCAAAAGTGAAAGAATTATTCAAATTGGTCCAGTAGTTTCCGAGTTTATTTATTTCAAACAAACAATCAAATCTTTCCTCTTTATAATATTAGTTTAGATATAGCATAAATGTGCCTCGTTGGTTTCAGATTACATAATAATAATAAATGCCAGACAATTCACACTAACCAAATGGTATCAAACTAAGCTTTCCCTATTACCTTGTACCAGATGGTGTTTTTCTTAGCCTTTCGATGGCAAATCGAAACTACACCTACTGTGCCACCTCAATTGCACCACCGGTAATGGACATTAGCTCAGCTACTGAGCAGTACCAGATGATACTGTGGGCGTCTCTCTTAACACCCAGACTCTAGACAGTTTAGAAAAGCCCAAAACGTATAAATAGGTTCAGTCCTAGATGGTTTTGATTTACTAGGAATCGAGCCCGGACAACCTTCTAATTACCGAGCTTTAGGTGAGAACACTGAGATCATCAAACATTGTCTTGCGCCTGTGTCATTTGTCTCGTCTCCGCTCAAAAAAAAACATTGCGTTCGTGTACTCTCTTAGCTGATTAGTTCCCATCAGTTGCAGAGCAACAACAAAAAGACAGTAATGCATTGTGGCTGAGGCAGGTGTGCCCCTATGGCTGGTCGCGTTTACGACCACAAGGTAACTTAGCTCCATGCCGGTAGATAAATGGCTCCGACTGCAGTTGTTATGCAGGCGACAAGAGAACGTTAGGCGTGTCAGTGCCTTCCCACATGTGCATAATATACATTTATAATGTGAACTAGTACATACATAGCGTCACGTCTTTCTCCCAGAGGGGTAGGCAGAGACCAGGTTGCCGCCGCCTGCAGCCTCCTGACGGGCTAGGCGGAAGGTTGATAGATAGATAGGGCCTCGTCTATGTCGAACGAGAGCGGACTGGATCTCTGGGCCGCTCCCATCTCTCCGTACAATATGTAATTACTTAACGCTGAAAAGCATTATCGCTATGGATCATCCATGCGAGTATAAGGAAAATATATCAAGAGTGACAAAAAACAATAAACCAAATGTATGTAGGTGCGCCCATTTTTACCAAAACAATCACAAATGGAGTGAAATATGTAAAGGTTTATACAATTGGCCCCGCGGCGAATGTATGCGCATGCGGCGACCGCGCGGCGGCCGCGAGTCGGCAACCTTTCCATAACAGATTTTTCAATATCTTTTTTCTGTAGATTGAAAACAGAAGAGGGTAGGACACCTTATAAGTCATGACATATTTATGAAAACTATAGTTGAATGTAAGGCAGGAGAGGAAGAGGGAGGCCAAGACGAAGTTTTACACAAATAAATAAATAACTCAAGACATGCCGCGCTGGGCCTCACAGCGCCATCTAGCCCCAAACTAAGCCGAAGCTTGTACTATGGGTACTAGACAACTGATAAACTTACTTAGATATTTTTTTTTGTAAATAAATACATATTATACATAGAAAACACCCAGACCAATACAAACAGACATGATCATGCACACAAATGTTTGTAATGTGTGGGGATCGAACCCACGACCCTTGGCTCAGAAGGCAGAGGTCACTACCAATTGAGCCACCGAGTCAGTCTTACCGAGTCAGAATTACACAGCAGTTGAAGGAGAAAATTAATATCATGATAACGTACAGGAAGTTGAAGGCACTAGCCGAGTACAGGGAGGAATAGAAATTGTCCACCGGCAAAAGCAAAGCTCTTAAATTTTAAATGAACGATTTAATATTTGAGGTACATGAGTCCCATACCCCGCTACACTCGGCCCGAATGGTTGCGCGCGCCTGCTCATCATGCAAGCAGGCCGCTGCGCGCGCGCATTATAATTTCTATCGACGCGGGCGAACATGCGACGCGCTGTTATTGTAAACAAACCGACTGAAATATCGAGAAACTTATTCCAAATACTTACATGTTCTAAATTAGTTCGGTGGTTTTATTTTCTTTTAATTGCTATTGGAGCCAGACTAGCAAACAGGCTGTACGATGTTTTAAATAAGCACTTTTAATGGAATCTAAGCAAGCAGGAATGTATGTATTTACATGACATGTTACATCAATCAGTCAATCCTCAGTTGAAATCCATCTACCTCTTTATCCTCTGTTGATTGGTTAACTAAGAGGATTCATCAACTTGTATATATATATCCCACTAATATTATAAACGCGAAAGTTTGTTTGGATGGATAGATAGATGGATAGATGGATGGATGTTTGTTCCCTTTTCACGCAAAAACTGCTGAACAGATTTTAGTGAAACTTTACACGAATATTGTTTATGCATCAGATTAACATATAGGCTATAAATTACAACGATTTATTAATTTTTTCATTTAGAATTTCGGAAAAATATGTTACGGAATGATTAAGAACTTTTTGAATACGCCATAGATACTGTCATTTGTCAGCGAAATTATCAATTTGACGTGACAGGTACTGACATCGAGGTAAATACGGAAATTCGCCACTATTATGTACACAGTAAATAATTGTGAATTAAAATTGTGCGACTTATTTTCGGACTGCAATTCTTCGAAAAATATTATAAGTGAAAAGACGACCAACGTGAAAGGACAACCACCGATGTTGTCTACCAGAATATTGCTCAGTTTCAGAGGCACCTCATTCATCAACAAATTGGAACAAAATTTAGGAATTGTGTACGGTCAAAACAGACCTTCTGCATCATAATGAAGATCCAAAAACCAAAAACCTAACTGCATTCTCAGAAGGCTCACAACGGGCCACATATCTAGATTGGATGCGACGAAACTGCTATCAGTGTATGCTTAATATACATTTTTCTAATCCAAATTGTTATTTCTGTCCTCAATACTAATTATGATATTTCAACCTAATAAAATCGTTTTAATTACGTATGGCGGAAGAAAATAACGCTTTGAAGTATGTTAAGATTCATACACCGGCCAAGTGGTCGCTTTTTGGTCGGCGTGATACTTAAAATGTATTAACATGTACATAGTTAGGTACCATTATAGACAAAAAAAATCTTAATAATTTTATCGGTAAATAATTTTTAGGTAATTTCATGTAGGCAGATGAAAATTACCCTTCACAGCATATTCTTAGGGATGCTCAGTATGAAATAATGAAAAGCCAAAAAATTTAAGATAGTATTTTTAGCATGGCTTTTCAATGTTTGTTGATACACAGGAAATCCAGATCCTGCTTTAGATAGCTCGAATAATTTATGTTCAGGGAGTGTATGTCGCTCTAGATAAGTCGTCACCAAAACTTACAACTATGTGAACCATAGCTTAAGACAAGGTGGTTCCTGAAGAATGGGCCGCGGCTTTCAATGGCCAACAAGATGTACCTACATTGTGTTTGTCCTTTTTTTACGGCGGGAATGCTTTTACGCAAACACCAGGGCCCTGGGTACGGGACACCTGGGTTTTGTGGGGCCCACTCCTATTTAGCGGAGAATACCCACTAAACCCGACGGTGGTCGGCTACGAGCACTCTGTCTGAGGAGGGTCGGGATGCCCGGAGGGACTGGACTCAACCCCCCACAGCGCGACAGCGCTGCGCCGCCCAGCAAGAACGGCACACCAGCAAGAACGTGCCCGGAGGCACGTGTCGTCGTCTTCCTCGAGGCCGCTAACTGGAGCGCAAGCCACAGCCCCGAAGACCCTTTTAGGCAACAGGGATACCTCGATAGTATTCTACGCCCCATACCGCAGGGCGCACATTGTGTTTGTCCTGTGTCAACCTATGTTCAGATTTCTCAGTACTCGAATCGAATACCTATATATTCATCATCTTTTGAGCATACTTTTTTTTTTTTTTTTTTTTTTTTTTTTTATAGTAGCACGGCATAATGGCCACTCTACGCCTGATGGTAAGCGAGAGAGAAGCCCAAGTCGCTGCGACAACGGGCAGGTAACCAAGCCAGTTACCCGTCAGTTGCCACCGCCATGCCGGCCCATAAGATGCTTCTTCACGCCCCGTTTTTATTTATTCATTCGTAAGCGCGTGTAATAAAATAAGAGACAAAGACGCGTACATGATAAATGACAGAGTAAGCTCTTTATAACAAACCGATGTTTACGCAGGCAAAGCCGCGGGCAGCAGCTAGTATAAATATATTTGCCAGGAGTACCTAGCGGTCACTTGTCATCTGCGGCTAGCCAGAGCAGGCAGGGAAGCATACATCTGTGCTACCGGTATCCCTGCAAGTTGCTGGCCACTGGCAACACAGGGGGATGAAGTCTTCCCTAGGAGGCGGCAAAATAAGTTTTAAGAGGGGGATACAGCACCTACTGCGCCTGGTGCAGTTATTTTGACTAGCTCAATTTGAAGCCCAGTTTCAGCCGAACCATCTGTGTCTTTATGAAATCGCCCTAACGGAAAATCCTCAATCAAATCTTGCACCTTATACGCAGGTATACAAACATAGTCTTACTGCATAGTTACGCGTACGGCCGTGAGTAGGCTTGTTTGTCAGCTCGTTAACGCGCCCGTAAAAGAAACACGATAGGGTCTAATCGGTAAGTGCTTACCTCATATTCGGAAAGTCGTGCAATACTTGTTTCTAACCAAAATACACAGTTTCAGGTATAATACTTTGATTTTATTAGTAATTCTCAGCTCGTTTCAACCTACGATAGTATAATTTATCTATGATCAGACAACATCACAATAATATTTTTTAGGAGATCGCTTAGATTTACTTTAATGAACCTACTCGTATCTTTTTATCTTTTATAATACTTTTTTTTATTAGTGAATAGGTAGCGCTTGACCTCAACTAGCCTGATGTTAAGCGATGTTGAGGCCTAAGATGAAGCGCGCTTACCCATCAGAAACCGATTCACTCTCGCCTTGAAAATCTGAAGATTATATTCCTCGGGGAACACGGACTCCGGCAAAGAGTTCCACAGTTTAGCCGTTCGCACTATGAATGAAGAGGCAAAGCGCTTTGTGCGAGTTTTAATACACTGGTTTGGTATGAAATGAAGAATGTTTATTAGTTAAAAGTTAAAATAGCACTTTAAAACCATTAACCCTGAACAGCATTAGATAATTTCCTAAAAGGGTGATGTAAGAAATAATTACAATTCTCAATACATACCTACAAAAAACTCTTTAATTCAATCTCAGTGAATGTTTTTGTATTATTATTATTGCAAATGGAAAAACTTATTTCGTACAAGGTCTTATTAAGCCATTAAGAAATAAAATAAAAAGGTGGCGATACAGATTAAATGCAAAGGGAAATCAAGGTTTCTCGTTTCGATTCAGTTCAGCGCGAGTTCAGCTACTCAGTGCCAACAACAAAAGGTACCTACAACAATAAACTTGGGATTATAAAACTTTTCCTTTACTTGTGTTGAAGAATAGATACTCGTAGTTTTCATCTTTATTTCATTACTAGCTGTGCTCGCGACTTCGTCCGCGTGGAATAGTCATTTTTTCCCCGTTTTTTTTTACATTTTCCATTATTTCTTTGCTCCTAATAGTTGCAACGTAATGTTATATAGCCTAAAGCCTTTCTCGATAAATGGCCTATTCAACACAAAAATAATTTTTCAATTCGGACCAGTAGTTCCTGAGATTAGCGCGTTCAAACAAACATACAAACTCGTCAGCTTTATAATATTATAGTTAAGATTATCATGTAAAATAGATAGTCAACAAAGTAAATAATAGAATAGGGGTTCCATTTTTTATTTTCTTTATTTAAGAATAACGACCCGTCACCACTTTGATTTGGGTATTTAATATTATTGTATCTAACGTAATTAAAACAGATAATTAAATAGTTAGCAAAATATTTAGTAGTACATGATTTTCTTCTATATTTCAATAGTATTCGCAGCACATGCGATGTAACAAAACACGCATCTGTTAATACTATAATCTGATTTGCAATGAGAAGTAAATAAATTCCATGTAGATATGAAATGATTAAAATTACCACCTCACTTGCAAATGGATGTACGATGAGTATGATATGTGATACGTAGATGTGTGCGTAAAATGCGAATATGAATTGAAAGCTTTATATTCAACACAGTCCTCTTTGACGGAGTCTCCGTTAGCATCAGCTTCGCCATTAACCCAGTTGTGGGAGGATGTGCGATGCACAGCTGATCGACGGACAGGTTGCACAACTGCCCTTGACTTGTCTGCGCTAATTTTGGCGCCAGTGCGCAGACAAAGGTTAAATATAGCGGTTGTGACTTAACTATGTGTGTGATGCGTGTGAAAGTACGGTTCATTAGTGAATTGATGTTCAAATGCCTGATTAAATTATTGTGTTATGATGGAATTTGGGGAGATTTGGTCTCCACGATTGGTAGGTTTGGTGTTGGTTCGCAGTATGTGTTGTTTGTACCCAGTTTGATTAACTATTAAACAGGCATTATTATCAGTAAAGCCGAGACAATTCTTTGAAATTTCTGAAGTATTTCCGATCAGATTCTTATTTAAAAAACTTTTAATAAGAAAAATTCAATTTCTGACTGTGATTTACGATTACTTTTAGGCATACTTATTTAGAGTGGAATAATGTAAAGTCGTTTTGAAGTTATAAGTAGCGTAATTGAATAATGGATTACTACAACGAACTAAAGTGTACCTAATCTCTAGCATGCTAGCATTGAGTCATTGTTATTATAATGTTCCTGACTGGTTTTGATATACTAAATATTTATTACACACATAATAACATAAAATAATAAAAAATTCAAACCAAATTAACAACCAAATAGGTAGAAAATAAAGGAAAATCAATCACTTAAAACCGGATTCAGTCCTCAGTCAGCATTTATAGCCGTAACGTAATAGCCTGTTTACTAAAGTCGATTAAGACATAAATAAATAGATCGATATCTGAATTAATGTTCAGTAATGAATGGTGTATTGATTACAGCTATTTGTACAATATCGATGAACACCATATAATGAAGTTTACCAACAAAAGACAACAGAAGTGTGTTGATCAGCGCACAAAAGATAACAATGAGAATAATGCCTTCATTATTATCAAGCCATTCTAGATACACATTTAGGTATTCGCGTGACTAACGCTGGAATCACTCCGCGCCTTTGTTGGCCGTCAGGAAGCGTATTGTCCCGGCCCTGTGTGAACTAGAACAAAAGAATTAATTTGGGAACAATGTGTCATAGGGATATCCGTAAACATGTCATAGAAATGCGCGAGGAAGCGCGAGCGGCGAGTGCTGTGGGAAACGATCGTATCTGCGACTGGAACACGTGCGTAGTTATAACTGGGGTAGACAGTGCACGTTATTCCTTTATAGTAGCTCGGCATAATGGCTTACCTACGCCTGATGGAAAGCGTAAGAGAAACCCACGCTGTGACAACAGGCAAGCAACTGGTCAGTTACCTGTCAGCTGCCGCCGCCATGCCGGCCCAACCCTAACTCCCCACGAACTCCGAAAACCCTACTCACCGGCAGAATACGACCCGAAGTTCATTTGGCTGCGGTATTCTATAGGGTATATATTAACGCGGATCCAGTAGACTCAAGACTAAACTTAGATGCGTAAGTATTTTTATCACTGTAGTTATGTGTTAAAGTTGTAGTTATGTATAAAAATTGCGTATGCTGAGCAGGGTTCTCGAAAAGGAGGCTATCCGTATTACGCCTAGTTAGCGCAGCTCGGATTGACCACATTACCGTTTCACGCCCCCTTTAAAAGACACAAAACTATAATAAGACTAGCCTAATGGTTCCGCAGATGTTTTCATTTTCATATTAAGAAAGGGAAAGAGAGCGATGAGATCAAAGATGAGAGCACCAAGAGGTATAGTTCCTCGTTCTTGCCCTGTGCCATTAAGTCATGGAATGCCCTTCCAGCTCATGTGTTTTCTTCCTCTTACAATCCTGGGTTCTTCAAGCGGGGCGTGAAACGGCATCTCAGTGGGCCTTCAGGGTGAGGGCGACAAGCGTAATGGGATTGTTCTATTGTGCCTGTCGACCTAACTTTTAGACCTCACGACCGCTTACCATCAGGTGGAGTGAGGTCATCAAAAAAAAAGATTCCAGAGTTGTTACGAAGTCATTTGTAAAGTCCAGTACCTAACGGTTATTGAGTGATGGTGATAAGCGAATACTCCCTTGTCCATTGCATCATGGTAGTTATTTAAAAAAGCTCCACTCATGTACATACATAATGCGGAAATGATATTGATCTACCCAAATTACGTCTTGTTAGCGTGAAGTAATTAAGCCACCATTAAAAAATCATTAGACGCAGCTGCTTCCGATGGCGAGGTCTTGACACCGCGCAGAGTCACCCATCTGCCGTAGGTTTATATCACTATGGTAATTCAAAAGCTACGTTATTTCAAATGTGTAGTTGTTCCGACAGAAGAACTAGAAGCTTTTGGTTCGATCCAAATAGTTGTTTCTGAATTTTTATAGTTATTTTCTACACTAATATTATAAAAAGGAAGAGTTTGTATTTTTGTGTGTGTAATGAATAAACTTCAAAAATTCTTTCACCATATATTTCATAGCTTTAGTCAAATCAATAAAATCAAATTAAAAATATCTTTATCCATATAAACTTATGACAAACACTTATAAATCGTCGAATACAGTTAAAATGTCTCTACCAGATTCGGAATGTAGCTTCTATCGAGAAGAAACTCGATAGTTACTGGTCGTCCGCGTTACCACTACCTCCCGCTGGTTTTATTGAGCCATCCATTATGATCTGTAACAAAAAAGCTTTCATTAAGTTCTCAGAATGGAATTCAGTAAATGTAAGGTTGAGGCTATTAAATATGTGGCTCATAGTTTTTTTATATCACTAAGATGACAAACAAGCTTACGGCCTGCCTGATTTTGAGCGGTGACGAAGACTATGGATGCCTGTAACACCAGGGGCAATCAGACTCTTCATTTACGTAAATACAACCTTTAAATAATTTGACTCATTCGCCTAAAGGTTTCATTCCCATTATTATCATCATCAGCCTATTGCAGTCCAATGCTGGACTGAGGCCTCTCCAGTTGTTCGCCACCTAGGGCAACGATCTGGAGGATATACCCATTACCGCCACGATGGGCAGGCGGGTTGGCGATCGCAGGGCGTAGCTTCTTGCTCCGGTGACGCTGCTGCCCGTCATGGGCCTGTGATATTTAGCTACGCCTTCTATCGTGATGGTTTTACCGCCACCAGTCGGTTTGCCAGAGCCTCGTTTGTTGTTCGGCAGGATGCACCACGGGCATGTGAGGATGGCTTGGAACGAAAAGGTGATAGGTTGTTCCCTTACATCCCATTCCCAAGTCAGGAAAATAAAAAAAATATTGTAATTATGTCGTCATTTCTAAAAAGTCTACGGGTGAACCATACTTCCAAACTTTAGAATATACCTACCTAGGTGTCGTATTTTACATTCCTACAAATGAGAAAATGGACTCCAGTACGCAGGTCCATTCGTGAATCATATTAAAACTAGCAAGTCACTAGATTTATAAATAGAAAGAAATTGTTACGTGAATCGGCCTCTAAACGTTCTGAACTAGGTGCTTGACTCAAACAGCGGTGTTCGTAACGGAATGACGGGCGGTCGGAACAATGCGCTTAGCGTACAAAGAGCGCTCGCGAATTCGTCCAGAGGTAATTAGCGGTCAGTGAGCTAATTAGCGCGTGGGAGCCGCCAAATAATACTGCGATGGGAATAAATAGGGTGCGGTGGGGACCAAGTGATGATTGACGGGAATGCAGGTTTAGGTACCCAGTATATTTAAAACGTCTAAATGTAGGTACACCTTCATTAAAAAAAGTAAAATGGGCAGTCCGGTGATTGACCAGGCCACTTTGGCTGTCAGAGTAGTTTATTAAAGAATAAAACCCGGTCAAGTGCGAGTCGGAATCGTGCACGAAGGTTCCATACCATTGACTAGATTTCAAGCATTTACCTGCTGCTGATTTTATTATCGGGCAAAAGCGATAAAATATTCCCAAACCTTATGGTTGAGTGACAGAAGACGCCCCCAGTCTCTCGAAACGATCTGTCATTTGGGTGTTCTGGGAGAAAAGAACACCCAAACGACAAATCGTTTATATAGACTTAACTGGGAATTTATCCTGAACATATCAATCGTCCGCCATCGCTGAAAATGCTTAAAGATCATTGTAACAAATTGATTAAAGGTTACCTATTCAATAAGTAAGTATGAATACGGATAATATATTAAACCGCATTGTCATATTATCAATTTGCATGAAAAATGTTACAATGCGTAATGCATTTCGCAACTGTCGTGTCATGCCAATGCAATTAAATTATAAATAATTATGTTTGTTTAACGTGTAGCAACAGCCGGCGGAGCGAATGCGTTGTGTGTTTAGTTAAATTATGGTATGCTGTTTACTTTTGAAGAGTAACGTACCAGTTATATTTTTATGTAATGTTGTAGTGACTATTTCGTGGATATTAGTAGTTGTAAGTAGATACCTGCTTAAGGGGCAGCCCAGACGACAGACGACCAGACTTTTTGTGCGATAGAGTCTGCGTCTAAGACATTTAAAAAGAGCGTCTAGGTCTGCCGACAGAATGATCGAAGATGTGCGTCGTGTGCGTTGAGTCCGTGAAATATCTGCGACAGATTTTTACTCGTCGTGTGTGTTACTGCATATAATTGCAAAAAAGTGCATCACGGATAGTCTGTAAGAAGGAGAGATCCTGGTTTTGAAAATATGATAGTAGGATTAATAAAATTAACAAATATTCTGTCAACAAAATTTATTCAGTAATGCAGTGAGGAAGTTAGTTGAACAGGAAACACGGTTGATCTATTTTATTGCTTTCTTTTTATAATACAATGGGTTCCAGTTTTTTATAGCTATTGGAGGCAGGCGAGCAAGCGGCCTGTCTGATGGTGAACACGGTAACGCCAGGAGTATAACTATACCTCTGCCTACCATGAGGAAATAGCGATTACGAAACACATAGTCATTTCAAAATTTGCAAGTACGTGGAAGTAATGAACAGTTCTGGACGAAATCGTTACCAGGTGGATGAATCCTACTGCAGCGTTTAGAAATTGCTTGCTGTTAAATTCAGTAAACTGATAAAGATATAGAATCAATGAAGTAAATTGTCTTCATGGATCGGATGCCGATCGTCTCATCACTTGGCCAACTTGCTTTGCAAACAAACTTGCCTGGCTTCGATTGAACTAGGAACTTGATTTTCTACGCATTTGGCGAATGCCTTCACCAATAAGTCACTACGTCGACAGTTGCGGAACAAAATGCAATAAAATTACGATCAAAGTCGCGTGTTGCGCCTAGTCTCATGTAATCGGAAGCGCTGCGTTATGTCACCTCACGTGCGCCGGCCAATTAGCTTGCCGTTACTCATATAATGCTATATGTTATCGCCGACAATACACGCCAGCATCCCACCACATCAGAACACCCATCAACCCTTACCCATCATAAAATAGGACTCAAACTCGCCTGGCAAGAAACCTGAAGAGCGTGGTATTACTGTCGCATGGAATGTCGTTTAGATAAGTTATAGTAATTACATTAATATACATGACGGTCACCCAAATAACATTTAAATGTGTTAAGGACAATGCTTGCAATGCTGTGGGAGGTATGACAAGTGGTCTGTGTATGCTTTGGGTATAGGTTGAGACAAAAATAACATCATGATACCAATTTGGGGACTCGCACAGTACAAATAATTGTGTGCATGAACAGGCACGCCTGTTTGTATCGGTCTGGTTATCTCCTATGTAGTATCAGTATCAGTCTATTGATGGACATAGGCCTCTCCAGTTGTTCGTCACTTTTGGTCAAACACCTGGCCTGGGAATCTCTACCCATAATCACCACGCTGGGTAGGCGGGTTGGCGATCGCAGGGCGTAGCTTTTCGCTCCGGTGACGGTGCTGCCCGTCATCGGTCTATGATATTTAGCTACGCCTTCAATTGTGATGGTTATACCGCCATCAGTCGGTTGCCAGCGCCTCGTTTGTTATTCGGCAGGATGCACCACGGGCAGGTGAGGTTACGGTTAATTACGATCATTCCTATGTATAAATCCATTTATTTACAATAACCTAGTACCCATAGTACAAGCTTCGGTTTAGTTTGGGACTAGATGGCGCGGTGCCCATCATGGCATCTCTTGGGTTATTTTATTTATATACTGTATTTGAAAAGAGCAAGTAGTTCCTATTATTAACAAAGGTTTAAACCAAATAAATAACTTGTCACCTTTTATTCACAGCTTTATCTGAGACCTAACATCTTCTCTGATCTCTCAACCGCACTTATTTATCTCGTCTGTCAAAAAGTAATCTAATTTGAGCCCGTGAAAGTATGACGACATACAGCCGTTCGTTTCGTTTACACGCAGATACCCATCGTCAAACATAGCCGTAACAAGTTTTGTAGTTCTGTTGGCTCTTATCATAAATCGTCCTGTCATTTCTGAAGGGGCTTGCCTTGTACGCTAAACGTAAGTGATGCCTATGTTAAGTCTAGTATCAGATTTCTTTGTAGATTATCTTTTAACGTAGATATTGTGTCTTAGGAATTCGTACATCTGTCTATGTGAAGTACGTGATACAAGATGTCAAGTTGAGATTGTGTTATGGTTATGATAGAAAGTGTTGGGTAAACTCCCTATTTCAAATCCCGGGGTCATCCAATAATATTGTCTGGTTTTTTCTTCCTATTAGTCGGTTTGTAGTTAAAAAACCCTTAGCATCAGAAAGCAATTAAATCTACACAGGCAATGTAATCTGTTCTTGATCTCTCTCAGGTTCAAATTGTCCTTCCATCGGATTATGACACTGAAGAAAGAGAGAGTGAACCTGAGTCTGCGCATACATTTGTGCACTATATTATTTGTAACTAGCTGTGCCGGCAGCGTCGCACGCGTGTATATCGGGTTTCAAAAATAACAGACTTCCATAAAATGGTACCTAAATTTTAAGATAGACCTCTAGCAATACATTGGTGAAGACCGTGTGCAATTCCATGCAGTAGTTTTTACGTGATGCGCGTTCAAACATACAGTTAAAAATTTCTCCCGATTTACCAACATTTCCCTTTATTGCTCTGCTCCTATTGATTGTAGCGTAATGAAAAGTATACTATAACCTGTCCAGGAGTATAAAAAATAATTGTCCCAAGTTTCACAAAAATCCGTTCAGTAGTTTTTGTTTCTATACAGACAGACAGACGGACGGACAGACAAAAATTTTATTGATTGCATTTTTGGCATCAGTATCGATCACTAATCACCGCCTGATGAATTTCATGTACAGTTGACCTCTCTACATAATTTTTATAAGTATATAGATAGAAGAAGAAGTATAGATTTTGCAATATATCAACTTACAATAAATAATATCAAGAAAGCTTATTCTATCCGTGGGGTTAAATCGTTTCTCAAATTAGCCGTCAACTTTTTAAAACTAATTTTGCTTACACACAAAAACCGCGTAGTAAAAGCTACATACTCTAACGTTAATTAGCATGCTATTGGCCTCTAAATGGATGTCCACGTAACATTTAGTGTCGAATAACGCTTTAATTAATGACTTTATGCACTGAAGCGTTTGTGCGTGCCGCTCGTCCGGTGATTTTTGCTCTTTTTAGTGCACTGACCAGACTAAAACTCGAATAAAACTACTTGGCATAATAAATAAATAAATAACCCATGCTACGCTAGGCCACACAGAGTCATCTAGTCCCAAACTAAGCCGAAACTTGTACAACACACACAACAACTCATAAACTTTCTTTTTATTTTATAGTAGCTCGACATAATGGCTTCTCTTCGCCTGATGGTAAGCGAAAGAGAAACCCTAGTCGTTGTGACAACTGGCAAGTAACTGGTTAGTTACCTGTCAGTTGCCACAGCCATGCCGGCCCAACCCTAACCCCCCACGAGCTCCGGAAACCCTACTCACCAGCAGAAACACGACCCGGAGGTCATTTCACTGTGGTATTCTATAGGGTGGAGGTCCTTCCCCGGACGGGCAGCTCAATTCGAGCGAAGATTCGCTATGCCCTACCTGTCTCTTGTACATAAATAATTATACATAGCAAGCATCCTATCCTATGCAGAAAATGTTCATGCACACATTATGCTTGTACTGTGTAGGGATCCACTCCCGCGACTACTGCGTCAGAGGGTGGAGTTTTGTTCAGCATAGCAGGTCTATCTCAAGAAGTTGTTTAGTCGTCGATCCTTATGGAAGGATGTGGCGGTGATTGTTTTAAGTTACTTTACTTAGATTTAGTACACCCTTGTATTTTTTAATGTGCGCTGAATAAAATATTTTCTATTCTATTCTATTCTGTTATAAGTAGCTTACTTGTCACCGCAAGATAAATGTAAAACCATCAGACCTACTTCGCAGTCAACGTACACATACACTACGTATCGCACTCGTGTGAAATCGTAATCGCTATAAATTAGACCCTGAACGGAATTGTTGTAATATGTCAACCAGATTGACCTTCTGCCGCCATCGAGGCCTCATCGCGACCAATTGAACGACTAGGCCACTGCAAAGATTTTATTGGGCACTTACTGACTCGCTGGCACTTCGATTAGTCAAGATATCATAAAATAGCAGAACTGCTTCTGTACAAGTAGTTAACTAATATCGTAGTTTAATGTGTCATTACACTTCGCTTTGTCCTCGAAATTAAGAAAACAAATGTAGTAAAGCGATTGTGCTGCCATCATTCCACTAAGTTGAAAACCACAAACAAAAAGAAAAAAGTCTATGGTCTCGCGCGCTTGCTCCTGGCAGAACTGTCAAACGTCATTAGCGTTTTAGTGCTCGCGCCATTTGTCCACTTTTTTCATATCTTGTTGAAAGTTTTAAAAAACATTGGAGAATGACTAGAAAATGCAACGACGATAAGGTTTTGGAGAGATATATAGCTCGTAAGATACGGGAAATGGAAGAAAAATTCAAGAAAAAGCTTAAAAAACGAGCCATTGCTCACGTAAGTACTTACAATATTAGTGCATTAAAAACAGTGTTCTACAAGTTTTCCAGTCTGGTGTTCACCTTAATTGGGTGTTTCCGAAGACGAATAATAGAATGTGTATAGCTCTATGTGGTTATGACCTTTCTAATACTACTAAAAACAAAACTTACATCAAGAGTGACCGACTACTTGAATGGAGTGTTTCCGATGACATCTACAAGTTTTCCAGTCTGGTGTTCACCTTAATTGGGTGTTTCCGAAGACGAATAATAGAATGTGTATAGCTCTATGTGGTTATGACCTTTCTAATACTACTAAAAACGAAACATACATCAAAAGTGACCTGGATGGGGTGTCTCCGATTACAGCTACAAGTTTTACAGTCTGGTGTTCACCTTAATTGGGTGTTTCCGAAGACGAATAATAGAATGTGTATAGCTCTATGTGGTTATGACCTTTCTAATACTACTAAAAACGAAACTTACATCAAAGTTGACCGACTACTTGAATTGGGTGATCCCGATGACATCTACAAGTTTTCCAGTCCGGTGTTCACCTTAAGGGGGTGTTTCCGAAGATGAATAATAGAATGTGTATAGCTTTATGAGGCTATGATCTTTCTAATACCACTAAAAACAAAGTAAGCAACTTCAAAGTGCTGATCGACTACAAAGTGTCAAGCTTGTGTTCAATCCCTAGTGGTTGTTACCTACCAAAAGCAGTATTTTAAAACTTAAGTGTATTCTGTGTTCTAATATCCGTTTGAAAAATAGATTTAAAACAGAACTTAAGGAAAGAAAGTCATACAGAGTTCTCTACTTAACTATTATGTACAACTTTGTTGCATATAATTAATAGCTAGTTAGCTATATATAAAATAACATGTGAGGATACATGTAAATGTATTATTCTATACAATTACAGCAATAGGTGATACTGAGGATGTACAAGAAATACAGCCACAATTAAACGTAAACCAGGAATACAATTGGGAGAACATACCTGTGGCCGAGGACACCAGCACAGGCATGCCTGAGAGAACTGGCATCTGTGTGACAGAGGACACCTACTGGCATGCCGAGACTACTAGTAGGCTTGCAGCGGAAGATACCTCCTATCTACCCCCTGTTGTTTCATCTGTTATGGATGCCGGCAATCTACTGTGTGACTTACAGCACACATAATCTATATTGAGACAAGGATTTATTTGTTCTTGTATAAAGAAGGATATCAAGGAACAGTTATATGACACCAAGATAAATGAATACCTGCTTGGAGACAAGTTGGCTGAAACCTTGAAAGCGGCTAAGGCTATAACTAAATCTGGAGCAGAATTAAAAACTCAAGCGCATAATATGCAGAGGAATTTGACCTGGAAGCCTCCACTTCCATCATCTAGCAGGCAAGTGACTACGAGGCGCCTACCTGACACGACGGCGACTGCGTCAGCCCCTTACCCGGCACGTCAGCCGCTGCGCCGGCCTCCACCGCCAGCGCACCCGCCGCAGCGCGCTTATACGCAGCGCTCACGGTCCCAGCCTCAACCCCGGAAGTAACCCCCGTGAGTCATGCTAGCAAATTTGCGTTTTACATTAATAAGTGGCGACTTATTATCCTAATATTTTATAGTGGCTGAAAGGCTTCAAATTACCATTTTATGAACCAGTGTGCCAATCAAACTTGCCAACATTACAAAAATTTAATTCATTAGAGATGTCTAAATACGAGGCAGCTATTGATGGACTTATGGCTATTGGGGCAGTTTCACCTGGTCAATATAGATGTGATCAGTTCACATTGAGCACATTTCTTATACCTAAACGAGATGGAACTGGTAGGTTCATTAAACCTAAAAAGTTTAAACAAATTTATTGTACCTATAGGGTACTTATAAAAACTAGTCACTTTAAAATAGAAGATTTGAGAACTACTTTAAAAATTAGTTTCCTATAAGATGCTTATTTTTTAGTTAACATAGATGAACACTACAGAAAACTTTTGTGTTTAAAAGTACCTGAAAACTCAAAAAACAATTAAAGTTTTTGAATTTAGATGTCTTCCAATTGGTTTGAAGACAGGTCCATATCTATTTACCAAGTTAATGAACCAGTCATGGCACTATTAATGCCTTTATAGGATTCATTTCTACAATTTGCCATGATGACATTTGTTGTATTGGCTATACCTATAAGAACTGTTTGGATAATATTACTAAAACTAGGCAGGTGTCTTAAAAGTCAGTTAACCCCTTTCACTACATGTAAATACTAGGTATTTACTTAAATAAACTATAAACTAGGTATTCCATTATTAACACTGAAAAATCTCACTCCTATCAATGATAGATGTAAAATAAAAGACATTTTGCTAAATTTGTAGGTCATTTAACTTCTGCATGCCCTGTCATTAAGTATGGATAGTTATATACAAAGGTTTTTTGAGAGGTGCAAGTATCTTGCATAATTAAATACAGTTAATACAACAGCTACCTATTGCATATATGAATAGAATGGGTGGAACACCCCCCATTCTATTAATAAATATTAAAACCTAACAAGGGTTCCCCATCTAAATATGGTAACAAGAAATTGTGGTAATGTACACATATACATGTTTTTTTGCTTCATAGATTAGTTCCAAAGACAATGAGATTGCAGATGCTGAGTCACAGCGGGAACACCCCGATTTTAAGTGGGAGTTAAGTAAAGAGACTTTCGAAGAACTTGTTAATATGTTTGGTATGCCTGATATTTTCGCCTCAAGAATTAACAAAAAATGTCAAAAATATGTATGTATCATGGAAAAAAGACCCTAATGCCTATGCAGTAAATGCATTTACCATAGACTGGAAATATTTATATTTTTATTCATTCCCACCATTTGCAATGTTATTAAAGACCCTTCAGAAAATCATTTCTGATGAAGCCAAAGGCATTGTAGTTGTTTCAGATTGGCCAACTCAACCTTGGTTTTCTATATCTATTTGAAAGCTTTTTAGTTTCAGAAACTATACTGCTTGATCCAAAACAAAATGCATTGGTAACCTTATCTCACAGTCATCACCAACCACCATCCCGGGTTACCATGGCTGCAGGGAAGCTCTCAGCACAGCCTTTTTAAGAATAGGTACACCATCTTCGTCATTAAATATAATGTTAGTTTCATTATCTAAGAATATGATTAAACAATATGATTAAGCAATACGACACTGCATTAAGAAAATGGGTCTATATTTTGTAGGTATATCCCAAAAAATAAATTTATTTGAGGCCTCTGTTCCTAATGTCATGTTTTATCTAACTCACATATATAATAGGGGAACTCAGTATGGAATTTTAAATATTTATCACTTGGCACTTTTATTGTTGATTGGTTCAAAGATGGCTCTGATGATAGAGTACAAAGATTAAATATACGATTTTATAAATCACACCCTCCCATGCCAAAATATAACCAACATGTGATCCAGCTATTGTTTTACCTTCATTTTTACCTAATGATGATTTAGAATTAGAAAAATTATCCAAGAGTTGTTACATTGTTAGCACTAGCTACAGCACATAGGCTGCAAACAATTTCGAAAATAAAGATTGAAAATGTTAACTCAGATCATAAGTATATCAAAAAAAAAAAAAAAATTCCTTCATTTGCCTTTTGATAAGAATCGTCCCCAGATATGCCCTGCCTCTGCGTTCAAATCTTATTTAGGTAATACACAAATGATTCGAAATAACGAAACATAAATGTTCTTTATTAGTTTTCAAAAGCCTTTTAAGCCAGTGGGTTCTTAGACGACCAATCGCCGGATTAAGGGGACACTTGCAGAAAGTGGCATTGATACATAAATTTTTACTGCACATTCGACTAGACATGCAAGTACCTCAGCAGCACATAGACTGGGAGTTACTATTAAAACAATAAATACTGCGGGTTGGAGTGACTCTTCATCAGTCTTTGCTAGATTCTACCAAAGACATATGTTGACATCCATAGATAATCATAGTTATGCACATTCTGTGTTAAACAGTTGCTATAGTTCATTCGCGTTAAGAAAATAGTGACTGACAGGTCACTGACAGGCCACTAGCCAATTAAAACGCTAGAAATAAAATTTCTGAAACTATAACTGAATGAACTAGAATTTTAAAAATAATAATACCTGTGGAAGTTATTCATTCCAATGGTTTGTTTTTTGAATAAGAAAAAATTTTGTAAGAGTCTTGGACTCTTTTATGACTATGGTAATGACTAAATTAATACCTTAACATTGCGTTACTTTAATAATTTGGTGTATTATTTACAATTTTCTTAATTATACTTATATCAATACACAACATACTGATGGGCTTTCAAAGTCTACATTTGTTTTCTTAATTTCGAGGACAAAGCGAAGTGTAATTGATGATTAAACGAACTTACCAAGTGAAGTTCTATCCCAATTACACGAAGGCTTTGTCCGAAGAAATTAAGACCCCCCCACCCATGTAGTCCCTTTTGTATGTTGTATATTGGTAAAAGCCTAAGGATTATTGGTTCGTTATGTTCCAGATGTAGCTCTCAACTAAATGACGTTTGACAGTTCTGCCAGGAGCAAGCGCGCGAGACCATAGACTTTTTTCTTTTTGTTTGTGGTTTTCAACTTAGTGGAATGATGGCAGCACAATCGCTTTACTACATTTGTTTTCTTAATTTCTTCGGACAAAGCCTTCGTGTAATTGGGATAGAACTTCACTTGGTAAGTTCGTTTAATCATCAATTATAATTAAAATGTAGTGATAGTGGTCGGTATATCCTCCAGATGTTTGACTTAAGTGGCGAACAGCTGGAGGCCTATGTTCAGCAGTGGACTGCAATTGGCTGATGATGATGATGGTGACGAAATATAGTGGTCTATTATACTGATTTATTACATCTTCTATCATTTTTTTGTGAAATAGCGGTATCGATTCCAGAACTCCAACCAACTCCCAACGGTTAAATGTTTGTATGTATTTTAAATGACATTGATTAGATTGTGATGAATATTGAAAGGTATGTAAGTATATACTCGGTAGATATAGGTTTTGTATAATTTAACACGTGATTTACCAATTGAGCTGTTGATAGTGACTATCACAATTCTACGAAGGTTAAGGCTCGAAATGACTTTTTCGGATATCTCGTTTCCATTCCGCTTACATACTAACACGGCACGATCCATGTGTGACTACTTAACGCTTTTCATAAGTGTATCGTCGGCCCGTTTGCTCAAACATATTTGCATAAAAAATAAACGGCAGGCTTAAGCAGCGCTCAGGGTGCGATAAAAACGAACACCATGGCGTGTGTAGTTTCTTTCAGCTGCAACTAACCTGTACGTTTAGTTAAGCCTTGTCTCTGGGGCGTCGTGCTCACCTATGTACAGCTGTTGGACTTGAGCGCAATTTTGGGTCTTACTGCTCGGTGTTAAGGAGGGTCGTTTATATGCCAAGTTGATGGTGGTGTTTGGCAAAGTGGCTTGGAAATGTACAAGTCGTGTCTGTGGAGCGGCCGCGGGGGAGCCCTAGCCAGTCTGCTGAGCATCAGGGTAATGTTTAAACGGGGCCCGCATTAGTTAGTTTCCGATGGTATTATGCAAGCTTATGGCAAGCGTTTTCGTTTTAAAGTTACTTTAGGGTAATTTTTTGCAGACTATAAGGAGTTTTTTTATGAAATAAGGGGCAGACGAGCAGACGTCTCACGTGATGGTAAGTGATAACCGCCGCCCATGTACGTCTGCAACATCAGGAGTTACAGCTGCGCTGCCGGCCTTTAAGAAAGAGGTACGCTCTTTTGTTGAAGATTTGAAGGTCTCGATCCGGAAACACCGCTGGCGATAAAGCGTTCCACAGTTTAGTTGTGCAGGGCAGAAAATTGCGAAAGATCCGTATTTGAGGATTGCCAGGTGTCCGCCGGTGCCATCCGTATTATCTCGTACGGATGGCAAGCTTGTCGTGAAGAGCGATGTCGGAAGGAAGCGGCTGGAACAATTCCGAACAATTCCTTGAAGCACTCCCCATGATATATGCGATAGCATATGCAGAGTGAGCCTACATCTCGACGCAGCGCCAAGGGATCACGCCGCTCGGTAAGTTCCTGGTTATTGACAATTCGAGTCGCTCTACGCTACATGCGGTCAAGAGGGAGAAGCTGGTACTGGGGTGCCCCCACCCACAGATGAGAGCAGGTACTTCATATGCTGCCAAACCTGAGCTTTATAAAGCTGAAGTACTCGTAGATTAGACTGCCTAAATTGTACAAATTTCCATTATACCCTAGTTTTTAATCAAGTATGGTGGCATGAATGAATCTTTGTCTCAACAATAAAAATCTTCGAACTTCAAGATAGTTTATTTAGTTTAACAGGTCTCGCACGATATATAGTTCAGTATTAAGTGCTTACAAAGCCAGTTGCATCAGCATGCCTACCGCACTCTGAATCAACAGAATGGTTGCGAAATTCACCAATAAAGAATTTGTTTGTACAAACATCATGCTTCATCGACGCTTCTGCGGAACATTACAGATACACAAATGCACACCAAACAAAAGTATGAATTCCTATGTGGTAGGAAATCAATCTAGAAGACGTCAGTTTTTATAGTCTTAAGGTTTACGACAGAAACTTGCGACCGACACGTCATATTTTTATACATTGACTACTTATTGTCCGTGTTGTGTCCAGATGTAGAATAAGATCACCCCATCTCAACCCGGTGTCGTAAAAGACGGCTAAGGCAATATCAGCAAATGGGCAGCAGCGTTTACCTAGGTACAAAAAGAACCTAGGTATGAAGTGATGACTAGGCAAATCCGCACAAATGTCAATTGTCATGTCATGGGGGAGGCCTATGTCCAGCAGTGGATCTAGAAACTGTCCGTGTAAACTGGAATAATTAAATTTGACAAGAACTCGTGCCCAAGTAGAGAGGGCCGAAGCGAATGGCTGGTAATTTTGTTATGCACAAGCTAGGATATCGTAAGAACCGTCATGGAGTAAGAGATTGTACATTGCAAATGGCCATTTAATTAAAACTTTACACACCTATCACATTTCAATTAACATTCGTGTTTAATAGGTACACTGACAGCAAGGCAAGTTACAGTTTGGCCACATTAAACCTGAATTACAATCCAGATGCTTAAGGTCCGCAAGGGGCCTTTATTTAATATGCGTTCGGTCCAATTTTATCAGCTTAACATCCACCATATTCGTGTTTTCCCTAAAACCATTATTAGACAAGACTTTCCTCTCATTCACACGACTCAGACACCGATTGACAGTGGCTCTTACGTTCCTTTCCACGAATCCATCACTCACATCGGATTATTGATTTACATTTTTGTGGAGCGTAAAACGAATTAACTGGCACGACGAGCGATCTGTGTCTGTGAAGCGGATGTAAGCTGACGCGCTAAGTGGCTCCGCGGGGCGCCGCTAGTCCAGCTATCTACGGAGAGGATCGGGACATTAGCAGATTTAGCATCAAGTACACGGAAAGACACTGTTTTTATAAATGGGACTTCTAAAAATAGTTTTCGAAGAGTCAGGAGGTTTTAGATTTGACTCCTTGTAGCGTCGATTTAGGTACAGGCTTGGGTACAGTTGACCACTGCCAGGAGACCAAAAATAAGGTAATTTGAAAAAGTTTGTTTCCTAAAATCGATCAGAAATGGACTTTATATATGTCATTCAGCTGTTATCGTTTGGTATCGTCCACTGATTAGAAATCCTCTGTTTATTTATTACTATCCGACAATGCAACCCACAAAAAGCCTAAAGTTTATCTTGATTGCCACTAAGTCAGTCAGTCACAAATTATCCCGTTATCTTTTCTTTCGCTTGCATCTCTGACACGTCGAGCTAACTGAGCAATAATTTAAATATGTATTTCGTTACATTCTGTAAACCTGACGTCTAACTACTTACGCTTTATTCTAAGTATTACGATAATTATTACGAGTATCACCATTATCAGCCTTTAACATTCACATCATCACAGTCCACTACTGGGCATAGACCTCTCCATTTGTTTGCCACTTTGATCGATCTCTCTCTTTTCTATAGCATTTAACAGTGCAGTTGCAGTGCAACAAAGACTATCTGTCTACTGGATACAGCATGTAATTAAAGTGGAATTAATACATTTATGGTATGTATGTCGCGGGGAGCAAGAAGCGCAATAATGCTTCAATTAGCAGCCGCCTCTGCGCCCGCGCACACGCTCCCAACATTGTTCGCGCCGGAAGCTCGCTGTGCGTTGGTACAGGATGCTACTGTTTGCGCCCTACGGTTTGGGGCTTAGAATATGTACTACCGAGGTAGCTCTGCTTGTCGCAAGAGTTGACTAATATGGCCTTACGGTGTGGAGAATAAATTAATTAATATATTAATTCTTGCCAATTATTACAAACATTTTTACACCAATTTGAGAGTGAGAATACCTACAGAAGGTATCTACCGACCTCTGTAGTATACACTCTCGAGTCCCGGGAAAAGGCCCTTTTGGTCGTCTCTTACGACAAGTATGGATACCTATCTGTCGTAAGAGGCGACTAAAAGGGCCTTTGGGGTTACGGCACGACCCCCTTTAGACAGAACACTCGTAGCGGACCACTGTCTGGCTTAGCGCGTATTCTACATTACCTAGAGCCCTGGTGTATGTGTAAAAGCATTCGGGACGAGTAAAAAATAATGCTTCTATTTCATATCTTCGTAGTATCATTGAGCGACTACCAAGCACAAAACGAAAATGACTTTCTTCTACTTCTTCGTCTCAGCGTTTTCTCGGCCTAGTTATAGAATCCATTTTCCTACTCGATCTCCTCAATTTTATTCAATCTTCGGTATCCTCTGGTGTGGGGTTGGGCATTGTGGTCGAAAATGGTATAATTTATGAATGTTTTATGATATGATCCAGTGTTTATGATATGACCTACTCATATACTTATGTGTATATGCGTCAGCTGTGACCTACTGTACAATGTCTGTGCTGACGCTACACATGCTAATTCAGTAAAACTTATTATAACACGACGTGTATGGTTGTTTATATTTATTTTATCGACGTCTAATGTTCCGGCAACAGCCTGTAGCTAGCAACAATCGCAAGACCGCGACAGATTTTCTCGTCGCTATGCAAGAAGCATATGTTTATCGAGAATTAGCTGCCAACAGATTGTATGCTGTCATTGCTTAATAGCACAGAGGCGGCAAGAAGTGTTCTGCCTCGGCTAAGTTACCACGACTTTGAGTTTGTGTCTAGCCCCTAGCCTCCATTTCGTCGGCAGGAAATGGTGCTTTGTGTATAATAGCCCCTGATTTAAAGTAACAGGGAAGCTCCTTCTATTACTTTAATTTTGAATAGGCTATTTAGTCCGTCTTTTAGCTTATTCAAAAATTAAAAGACACGTATTTTTCCTTTTTCCATTCAAATGAACAATAGCAAAGATACAAGGCATCAAAAGTTAGGAGTGGGATATTTGACGTCACTCGCTCCCGTAAAAATGCCTCACCGAGTGACGTCACGCGTAATTTCAACGGGCTATAACTTTGTAATTTTTAGTCTAATTTACAAATAAAAAAATACGTGTCTTTTATTTTTGAATAAGCTAAAAGACGGACTAATTACAATTTTTAGCCATAATACCCTATTGTTTTTTTCCCGCTGCTGGACATAAACCTGATTTGGGGCGATTTGCCTTGCTCACGCTTGGCAGGCGCGTTGAAGACCATAGTCAGGTTTATTCACACCCAGGTAAACTGATGTCCGTTTCCTGATATGCCCTTAGTTATCTTCTACGACAATTATTGATTTAACTGATGAGATCAATTAATTAATGCATTACGGGTCCTAAATTTATTCTACTAAGAATCCAATGCGGTATTTTCAGATTATCTATATAAATAAAAATGAATTGATGTTCGTTAGTCTGATTAAAACTCGAGAACGGCTGGGCCGATTGAGCTGATTTTGGTTTTAAAAAGTTTGTCGTAGTCCAGGGTAGGTTTAAAAGGTAAATAATGGGTGGTACAAAGTCTGCCGGACCAGCTAGTAAAATATATAAACCACCGGTATCTTCTGTAAGAAAATACCCGTTACGCGCAGAAGTATCCAACAATAAAGTTTCAAATAACATGGTTTACAAAGCGAAGAGTATTTCATTTTCCGATACAATCTCTTAGGAAACCATAATGTTTAGCGAAGTGGACGTATTTCAACACGGTTTCCTACGCAAGCATAACTGTGGCAGCATTTCTTTGTCCAACCATAACATTCAACATCCGATTTACGACGCTAATAACAAATGTTATTGTAAACAGTATTCTCATCTCGAAACAGCGGGCTAATTAAACCTGGCTGTGGAAAACTCCGGCGTATTAATATTTCGACTTACAGTAATAATTAAAATTTTAATTACTGTGTACCAAATCGCAAATCCAATCAATTCGCAAGAGCTATGCGTTTCACATTTTGTTTTTCATCAGCGCGTAGCGGTCGCGGCAGGCACACCGCACGAATTGCCATATGTACGTATATATGAGTCGAAGCAGCATTTTGTCCGTGTTGTTTATGGATTTAGAGTAGGACTGATCTGTCTCATTCCATGGGTGTCGTAGAACACGACGACTAAGGGGATATTTGGAAACGGGCAGCAGCGTTTACCTGGGTACAAATAGAACCTACTGTGGTCACCAACTCGCCTGCTAACGTAGTGATTAAGGCAAATTCCTCAAATGAAAATTTTGTCATTGGGAGAGGCTTATGTCCAGCAGTGGACCTGCAAATAGGTTGGTGATAATGATGATTTAGCGAGTTAATTAGTATGGGCTAATTTAAAAAAAAAAATTGAAAAGTGACTTAATCGGGGCTTCGATCAAGGCTAAAACGAGATAAAGTGATTGCTGGCGTCTCTCAGTACAGTTAGATTCCAGTCAATTAAGACAAGTCTGTTGTCGATTTTGGTGACCGGTAACAGTATCTTGGATCATCCGCGCTCTAGGCGTAAACCTTCGCAATGTGCCGCCTACTTTGACACTTTGGGACATGTGTCGTTGAATATGTAAACTTATGTTAATCTAACATTTAACACCACCCACCATTATCAAAACACATACGTGTGTACATAACATGGACACTTTAATAACAAATAGCAAAAAATGTGTGCAAGTAACAAGTATTACGTACTTTGCTTATTTTGCTTTGAAGTCAAATCTATTGTCAAAGCATCATATTGACGAGTGGGTCATTACGTAAGCAATATGATTTTCTGCATATTTAAGCTGCTTCTTCAAAAATGCCAATGTTGTCCGCCTGTTTCTGTTCAAAGGTGAATAAATTCAATTTTGACATCATTAAATTTTCTTTGGATTTGGATCATGAGTTTATCAATGAAATAGATTTTCTTTTTAATTTCATTGTGTAACATCCGGTTGGTTCAATGGTAGTGCACGCTGCCTCTGGCATGGTGGCCGCAGGTTCGATCCTCGCACAATCCTAACATATGTGTGAATGAACATGGCTTGCATGGCATTGTTTGCATTGCTTGGAGCGTTTGTTAACTATAAAATTTATTTATTTACAATATATATATATCTAAATAAGTTTATGAGTTATCTAGAAGGTGCAAGCTTTGAGTCTAGATCACGTTATGTGGCCAAGCGTGGCATGTCTTAAGTTATTAAGGTTTTGTCCAGATACTTTGAAGGAATCTAGCTTTATTTAGTGCCTACAGCTACATTTATTTAATAGTTAGGTATGCGTATCCCCATAATGATGAAATTATTGAACGGTATCTAAAAAGTAGCCATTTCTCGTTATCAACAAAAATAACAGCAACTTCAAAGGTTTCATTGGAACACATCATAAAAAATAAAACTTCGTGTGGCCGACCATAAAGAGAAATATCGCAGCCTTCCAGTGTAATTATCACAACCGCGTTAATTATTTGTTAATAAGCTGCCGGGCGTAGCCCGCGGTGTGATGGAATTCCGATAGTTCGATTTAGTCAACGTGTTAATTCCTCTTTTTGCTAATTAACTCGCATAAAATTGAGTAATGTCGTTTTTTTACGTTGTTGTTATGTATCCGGATGGGAGCGACCCGTGCTGATGAGACGATGGACAACAGCTGCAGCTCCAAATAACAATAATTGGTTATTTATAACGAATTCCATTATACTCCTTCCTACTACTGCCATATCTACTCATATAATACGAGTAAATGCGAAAGTTTGTTGGCATGGATAAATGTAGGGATGATTCCAGGGTCAAAATAATTACATTATATTTAGTCCGTATTTTTTTAGATTATAAAAATATATTGGACACGTATTTTTCCTTTAAACAAAAATAACAAAGATAATAATAATAATAAAGATAAATATTTTTTAAGTATATAAATACAATGTAATAATAATAAATGTTTGTTTTGCATTATATGTATATAAATTATATTAGGTAGTTGCATGTATATATCTTTTCTAGCATAAAATTGTTAATAGTTCCTCTGTATTGCTATAGTCTAATGTTAGGAGCCATTCCGCTATTACCGTTTTACATGTGTGTTTGTTTTTGTGACATATGTTTAGTTTTTGGTTAACTCTATTGTATAGAAATGGTCCTGCAAATTGTGAAAATCGTTGTGCGAAGCGTGTACGACAAGCCACATATGCATTGGTGAATTTAATGTGCTTTCGTCTTCCACTATGTGCCTGTTGACAGGCCTCGCTCAACTTGTGCTGTTTTAGTAAAAGTTCCAAGTAGTACAATTGTCTCACTGTTAACACTTTGCTTCTGTTGTATAGTTGAGTGGTTGGGTATCTGAAAGGGAGTGAATACATAACCTTGAGTACTGATCTTTGCGCCCTTTCTAACGGTAGCAGATTTGTTTTGTGAGCACCACCCCAGACAGTGATGCAGTACGACAGAATAGACTGACATAGGGTGATGTATAGTGTCTTTAATAGTTTTTCTGTAGCAATATGTCTTAGTTTTCTAAAGACTGCAGTTAGTTTGCGTATTCTTTGTGTTAAGGTATTTATGTAGGGACTAAAAGTTAAGAGCGAATCAAGTGTTATGCCTAAATATTTATATGCCGAGACCTTTTCTAATTTTGGACAATCACAACTATCGTTATTCTTGGATTTACAATTTATTTGGTGAGCAAGGAGATAAAATGTATTGATAGGCGGCTGAGTTTTTTTGGTAATTGAGAAGGTTACAAATTTAGTTTTATCCGCATTTAGAGTCAGTAAGCTTCTATTCAATTTACGTTGTATGTCAGTAAAACCAGTTTGAGCATCTGTAAACACTTCATTCCAATCACCACCACTGAATACCAGAGCTGTATCATCTGCAAAAGCCAATATTCTACCATTTTTTAGTGTTGTATGTATTATATCGTTTATGTATATAGTGAATAATGTTGGTCCCAATACGCTTCCTTGGGGTACCCCATATTCTACTTCACGAGGTTCACTAATAATATCACCTATTTTTACTGTTTGTTGCCTATTGCTCAGATAACTTTTGAAAAGGCTTAGTTCTTCACCTCTCACTCCGACAGATTCAAGCTTCCGGAGAAGGAGTGGTATGGATACGGTATCGAAAGCTTTTGCAAGGTCAAGGAATATTCCAATACATTTCTTTCCATCGTTCAGCTCCTTGACCATGAAATTAGTAAGTTCCGATACCGCATCCCCTGTAGATCTACCCCTCCGGAATCCAAACTGACTCGGTGAGAGGAGTTTTTTATCTTCCAAATAATTTACAAGCCTTTTATTGATCAATTTTTCTACTATTTTGGATAGTGAATTTAATAGGGATATTGGTCGATAATTTTGAACATATTTTGGATCACCAGATTTATGAATTGGTATTATTCTCGATAATTTAAAAGCTGATGGTATAGTAGAGAACGAGAAACATAGATTGCATATATGCGTGATTAATGGTACCAGTGTTGGCGCGTTATCCTTCAAAATTTTATTGGAAATGTTATCCCACCCTGGAGCGGAGGAAGTTTTTAAGCTATTTATAATTTCTTCAACTTCCTTATAATCAGTGTCAAGCAGTACAAAGGAGTTTTCTGTTATAGACTGTATTGGGGGGTATGGGATTTGAGATTGTGTTTGAAGCTTAATTTTATCTGCTAGTGACTTACCTATATTACAAAAGTAATCGTTTATGTCTTCCACAGTTCTTGTTGGGTCATTATTTAGTTTTAAAAGATCGGAGTAACTTTGCTTTGCTGTTTTATAGCGTGTTATTTTATTTATGACTTCCCAAGTCTTTTTGACACTAGTAGAACAGGCCGAATCTAGTTGAGCTTTTTCATAGCTGGCTTTGGCTTTCTTTATGATTTCAGTAAGGAAATTGCGGTATCTATTGTAGGTAATTTTAAGAGTTTGGTTGTTTGGGGATTTCTTTAAATTTAGGTGAAGTTTATCTTTGTGTTTTACACATCTCAACAAGCCGCTAGTTATCCATGGTTTCCAAGGAGTTTTACGCTTGGAATAGGTCTTATATTCTGTGTTTTGTACAATTATATTACTAACTGTTGATATTAGACAGTTAGTAGCCTGTTCAGGATCATTCATTTTTAAAATAGGTGTAAAATTATGTTCTTTTAATTCTGTTGTGATTTGTTTGTAATTGATTTTTGGGATTGTAGTGACCTGCTTCATTAATTTATGCTTCTTATGTAAGACAAGCAAGACTGGTGAGTGATCTGTGATACTGCTTTCAATAACGTATGTATTTGTAGGATAGGTTGTCTTCAGTATTGTATGGTCCAGGCAATTATCCTTACGTGTTGGTAAGTAATGTGAAGGAGTGAGACCGAATGTTGCTAATAAATTCAGATATTCGGATGTTTGTTTGTTCAAAGAATTAAGGTTAATGTTGATGTTTATATCTCCTGTCAAAATTATATTTGAGTATCGGTTAAGAGTATTAAGGAGCGTCTCTAAAGTGTTAAGGAAGGGTTCTAAGTTAACGTATGAAGGAGATCTATAAATTGATATTATCGCAACACTATTATTCAGTATAGTAACCAAACAGTTGGCATCCGATATATCTGGTTCATATGTGTTTGTATCTAGTTTGTTGCTGATGTAGACAACAACACCGTCATTTTGGTTGTAGATATGTTTTGTACCTAATGGAGTATAATTTTCAAGTAAAGGAAGTGTCGCCTCCTTCGAAAGCCAGCATTCAGTGAGCGTAATTATATCCGGTATAAAATTGAGTCTTTTCAGTAAAATATTAAATTCATCAAAATTTCGTCCAATACTCCTAATATTTTGTGTCATTATGGTAAGCTTTTGATTAAATTGTTTAATTATAGGTTGCAATGTGTCTAATGTACATATAGCTGACGTAGAAGACTCACTTTCGTCTAAGTCAGAGATTATATCATCGTGTATATTCACTGTGTATATGTATTATAAGCCTACAGAATGAGAGTATTCTGTACAATTTGTTTGAAGTATTATTATATTTATATAATATAGTGTGGACCCATTTCTTTATGACACATGTACTGTTAATTATTTTACTGTTGGATACAAGGCATCAACATGTAAGAGTGGGGGTCTTTGACGTCACTCATTTGCGAAAAAGCTCCCAAAATCTGTCGTCACGCGTAATTTTAATGGGCTATATCTTGGTAATTTATACGTGTCTTTTATTTTTTAACAATCTAAAAGACGGACTAATTACTTTTTTTTCGTAATCATCCCCATAGGCTGTAATTTAAGGTAGGCATTACATTTCATGCTTGGTCTAAATTGGAATACTATATTTTACTAGGTAGCCCTTTTTATCTTTCTGTCCTCTATCCAAAAGTTTCCTGGAAGGGAATGTTTATGGATGTAAAAATTGTATCTATCTAGAATCTAGTCTAGCTCCATCCTGCTCTTTTACTGCTCAACATATGAATGCCTGTTTTGCAAACAAACAGTTGTCGGTAATTTAATTTGATTTATTATTCGAGTATATTGAGTTTCCCCTGTGTACTTACATTCATACATTATATATTTTAATAATAAATCTATGCGTAGTTAGCAAAGGTCAAAGAATTCTATTGTTGTGTGAATAGGGGTCGTGTTATAAATGGATGTAAAAATTTAGTGGAGCCGGCAATAGGGTCGACGAACCGGACTATCTGTGAGCTGAATATGTATGGGCCATTGATGGATATTGGATATGAGTTATTTACGAACTGAGGTTTCAGATGAGTGGGGAATCGATGCGATGAGACATAGCTAACCGCATTGAAAATATTTCAAAGTTTTTATATTTATTTTAAATATGACAAGTTGACGTGGCTGTAAATATCCTTCTTTCAATAAAATGCAGCTCTAATTTAATCTAAATCAAAAAGTTTGTAAACTTAACTTAGTTATTTAACACGGGCCATTTTCCGCAACTCGACGTCGTTCAGCGCGTCTAAAAAATTAATGTGTGGGTATATATCTGGTAAAATATTAATTTTATTGAGAAAATATCGACAAAATCAGCCGTTTTGTTGTACATCGTACAGCCGGCGAGAGTTCATTGTTTTGCAACTAAGCATCCAACTGCCATCCATTCATTTTTAAGGAAAGATAAACCATCATTTCTAGAGGCCCCTTTGGATTTGATGGCTTATTTATTAATTTTGAAAAGTTATCAATTTAATTTAATGCTACACATAGAAGTTTAATTGAACGCAGATCATTTCCTTCGGGAAAACAAACATTAAAAATAAACGTTATATAAAATGCATAACGCTAACGAACACACGACATACAGACACAGCTGCTGTCACGCCGTGAGACAACACCGGCATTTATTAAGCATTGTAGGTGTATTACGTTTCATACCACTGTCCTCGGCCGGCATTGTGGTCGCGTACAGCAACGCGATACGACGTGCAGTCGCGGTCACAGCCCTCGCCGGAGCCGCGGACAGCGCCTGCATTTGATATTCTGTATACTGTTCCACACATACATGCTCTCACGATACTCTATTAAGCGAATTTAGGCTATAGCGGCAATCTCTACCGACTAGACAAGTACTCAGAAGATATAAGTGCACAAGTGTGTACGCATAGCCGCAAACTCTTTTGATCTTTTACCCTCTTTGTGCTCCTAGTACAATTAGGCTGCTTCTGTGGAAGAGGAGAAAGATTGCGGAGTGGCGAGCGATCCTTAACGCTCATATTCCAATAGGATGGATAGCTCGACTGGAGAGCAGGAACCGACGGCTTAGCATGCTTTTTTTTACGCAAGAGGCGGCAGACGAGCAAGTGTGATGCCTGATGGTAAGCAGTCGACACCGCCCATGGACACCTGCAACACCCACACACACACACCCTTTCTATCTAATGCCCGTAAGTCGCGTGACAGTGTATGTAGCAGATTGTGTTATTGAAACCCATAGCCTTGTTTTGTTTACAATTAACAATAAATAATGTCTTGCTAATAAACACTTGGCGTCGAGGTGTTTATGGACTGAATGACTGTGGACGCTTACCTATCATCAGGTGACTTTCAAGCCCGTTTGCCCCCACTATCATAAAAAGAGTAGAAAACTAATTCATGTAAATTATGCAAATCGTTAGAATGCATGCGATCACCTTCGTTTTGGTTGCGTGATCAATGGGTATCAAATTATTTATTACCATTATTGTTAAAGCAATTTGTACGACTTTGTCGAACATTTAGCTCTAAATCTTCTTTTTTTCTTAAATTATAACAATGGCAAGCAATGCCTTGCTGGCTGCCGCCTTGTCATCGTCAACTGATAAGAGGTGCAGTGAAGGTTCTCATCTACATCATTCTCATCTAAGTAGTTCGAATCCGGGAATACAATAAAGACAATATTATTTAACTCACGGTCCCCCACCGCGCTAAAATTAATAAACGCGTCAGACAATGCACAACAACCACCTGCTCCTATACATAGAGTTTCCTTTATACTTTAAGTAACTTTGACTGCGGGTGTGCTCCAGACCACCCGCCCCGAACCCGGAACCCTCCAAACACTTTACTCAATGCACCACCGCAGTCATCATGCAGATGAACATTTGAGTTTGTTCGTGTTTGGATGTTTATATTTGTATTTAATTATATATTTGCGCGGTAAGTAATTAAGAAAAATGTGGTGCGAGTTAAAAGAGTCCTACATTCAGCAGTGGAGGGACCAGGGTTGTTGATTGGTTTATTGTATTTGTGTTACTTTCGTTGTTCTGATACTCATAATAACAAAAGTGTTTACGTTACTTACTTTGGAATCGGAACAACGTATGATGTCTGAGTTTAAAGACTTGAAGTAACATACGTTGACTGATTTTAAGGATGTCATTCATATGTCCTGCTCCCAGTGTCAGAATGCTCAATACTAATCGTCCTGATTTAATGAAACTGCGGCCTTTTTGCTCTCTGCCCGAAGCAGAGAGGATTGCACCGTGAGCAGTGGTTCGGACTTCAACCTCTTGGTTCGCATTCCGTAAGTGTCTTTAGAAACATTAACAGAACACTTTTTCCATCATTGTCAAGAATTTACCCTACAGTTATGGTAATTCAATATAAGCACATTGTATATAGATTACAGCGTATCAAATGACGGCCCTCGCGCACTACGTTTCGAGTGCCATTCAAACTGTCACGTCTATCCAGCGTTGTCCGCAGTACTTAACGACAAAGCACTCCAATCTAGACTCTAACAACAAGCGCATATGGTGCGTTATCACGCGACAAAAGTTTCTTAAGACGCGGACGTCGTACAGATGTTTTGCGCATTAAGAAAACATGAATTACTAGTTCAATAGAAGTCGGCGTAACTCGACCTCCGCTTGGAGACGTTCCATTTTACTCTCACACCCATACAACTCCATACTCGACGGGCCGCAGTTACGATAGGGCTGTGCTGTGGCCCTGGGATATCGGCATTTCCGTTAGTCTATTACAGAAATGTAAGCCACACTCGGATGACATACCGAGATGAAAATCTGTAAAAATTATTAAAATCAAATGTGTCATCATCGTCATTAGTAACTACCACGAGTATAAAAGGTGTAGCTATATAGCACAGGCCGATGATGGACAGCAGCGTCACCGGAACGAGAAGCTACGCCCTGCGATCGCCAACCCGTTTGCCCAGCGTGGCGATTATGGATAAAGTCTCTAGGTGTTTGATGAAAGTGGCGAACAATTAGAGAGGCCTATGTCCAGCAGTAGACTGCGACAGGCTGATGATGATGACGTCTTCTATGTCCTGTAATACGAGCGGGATAAGATGTAGTCGGATGTAAAATCTATATATATAAAAGGAGAAACTGACTGACTGACTGACTGACTGACTGACTGACTGACTGACTGACATATCAACGCACAGCCCAAACGGCTAAACGTAGGCACTTGAAATTTGGAAGGGACGTAGCTTAGGTACCGTAGGGGTGCACTAAGAAAGGAATTCCCGAAATTCCCACGGGAACGGGAATTAGCGGGAAAATCCTTTTGTATGAAAAATCTAAACCGCTTAAGTTAGACGCTTGAAATTTGGCATGCAGGTACCTTAGTAAATATAAAGTTTAGTTATGGCTGTATTTTGAGAAATTCCCACGGGAACGGGAGTTAGCGGGAAAAAACTTTTGTATGTATAAATTTAAACACGCGGACGAAGTCGCGGGCAAAAGCTAGTGTAGTGTAATTGTCTTACACACAAAACTCTTAGTTACATCAATTTCCCTTTTAAATAAATAAATATCAGACAACATTACATATGTTGCTACGATCCCAAAGTAAGTAGCTTAAGCACTTGTGTTGTGGGTATCAGAACAACGAAGGTAGCACAAATATTATACTTAAATACAATTATAAACACCCAGACACGGAACAAACACAAGTGTTCATCACACTAATGTTTGTCCCGGGTGGGAATCGAACCTACGACCCTTGGTTCAGAAGGCAGGGCTCACTACCAATTGAGCCACCGAGCCAGTCGAAGTCGAAATATCAGACAACAATGCATAGGTACGTTGCAACGATCCCAAAGTAAGTAGCTTGAGCACTTGTATTATAAAAGGTATCAGAACAAACTTTTTTACTAATTGAAATTCATCATCAGCCTATTACAGTCCACTGCTGGACATAGGCCTCTCCAGTTGTTCGCCATTTAGAGAAAACATCTGGAGTATATACCCATAATCGCCACGCTGGGCAGGCGGGTTGGCGATCCCAGGGCGTAGCTTCTTGCTGCCCGTCACCGGTCTTTAGTATTTAGCTACGCCTTCAATTGTGATGGGTATACCGCCACCAGTCGGTTGCCAGCGCCTCGTTTGTTATTCGGCAGGATGCACCACAGGCAAGTGAGGTTGGCTTGGAGCGAAAAGATGATAGGCCGCTCCCTTACATCCCCATAATTGAAATTAGCAGCTTTTTAAAATTCGATTTTCCTTGGGATCTTTTTCACGGCAAGACAATCACAACTGCCGCCGTGCCGGTTGACTGTATCAAATAAACCGCTTCCAATCGTTTGGTGACCTTAATGCCGTGATCAATCGTCGGAGATAATTGTCGCTTGTTAGACATTAAGGAATTGAGATATCGTGAGAATTGGCACCTTAACACTTGCAGTGATTATTCATTGATCACAATGGTCTCTGAGTGGAGGTGTAGGTTGCGAACTTTCCTTCAAAATCTTTTAATGAAAGTAAGATAAGCAATGATACATTTAAAGAGAGGTAGGGCATAGCGAATCTTGGCTCAAATTGAGCTGCCCGTCCGGGTAAGGACCTCCACCCTATAGAATACCGCAGTCAAATTACCTCCGGGTCATGTTTCTGCCAGTGAGTAGGGTTTCCGGAGCTCGTGGGGGGTTAGGGTTGGGCCTGCATGGCGGTGGCAACTGACAGGTAACTGACCAGTTACTTGCTCGTTGGGCTTCTCTTTCGCTTTCCATCAGGCGTAGGGAAGCCATTATGTCGAGCTACTATAAAAAAAATAACCATTGCTTATCTTACTTTCATTAAAAAATCAATTGTCATCGTAATATCTTATAGGTAGGTACGTAGAATCTTTTTATATTGAGTAAGTGCCTACAAGATTTAAATTTTGCTCGGCATCACAGATCTCCTGTTTAAATTAAATGACCGGTACAAACCGATATCCCGATATAAATACCGATATATACCGTTCAGCCCTGCCAGCGCAGATGTGCAAGGATGCGCCTACTTCAATGACGGACTGACAGTTAATTATATCGAGCTGCTATTACCAGCCGTCCGTGAGTACATTGTTAGGGACACATGTGGGAGAGTTTTTGTGGCGACGAGAGACGGCCGGTTAGCATGGGGCCAGTGGATCCGAGGGAATCACGAGTAACGAAAATGAATTAACTTTACAGTAATTAAGCTTTTAATATCTAGCAGCTGCTGGTCTATGTACCTTATAAATTATATCTGATTTTACTTATACTATTATCTAATCGAGCTACTCATCTTAACTTTATCTTAACTAATATTATAAAGCTGAATAGTTTGTTTGTTTGTTTGTTTGAACGCGCTAATCTCAGGAACTACTGGTCCGAATTGAAAAATTCTTTTTGTGTTGAATAGACCATTTATAGAGGAAGGCTTTAGGCTATATAACATCACGCTGTAACTATTAGGAGCGAAGAAATAATGGAAAATGTAAAAAAACGGGGAAAAAATAACTATTCCACGCGGACGAAGTCGCGAGCACAGCTAGTACCTTATAAATTACGAGTATATCTGACTAGCTGTGCTCGCGACTTAGTTCGTGTGGAATAGTTATTTTTTCCCCGTTTTTTTACATTTTCCATTATTTCTTCGCTGCTAATAGTTGCAGCGTGATGTTATATAGCCTAAAGCCTTCCTCGATAAATGGTATATTCAACACAAAAAGAATTTTTCAATTCGGACCAGTAGTTCCTGAGATTAGCGCGTTCAAACAAACAAACTCTTCAGTTTTATAAATGTACCTATTAGTATAGATTAGTATAGATTTTACTTATAGTATTATCTAATCGAGCTACTCATATTCTATATTTGACGACCAGTTTGGTTCAGTGTTGTGAACTGACACTGTGGTCCCGGGTTTGATACCCGCACAGTATACAAACATCACTGTTTAGGGATCTAGTCTATCCTGTGTGGAATTCGAACCTGCAAACCGGCATTCAAGGTCGGATCGGAGCAAACATGCCATTCAAAATACTTCACACTTTAATTCGATTCGAGTTTATGCATTTTAGCGAGGGTTAAAACGTGTCCAATTAATCCAATTATTTTCACTTCGTCGACCATTAAAATCGGTTAAGCGTTCAATCAAAAACTGTTACCAAATTAGGTGTGCGGTGTCCACATCGGGAGGCCTGAAAGGTCACGACAGCCGCTTTACCCTCGTCGGCCTTTAATATGTTAGTTATAAATAAATAAATATCAGTAAACGTTTCGATCCTGAAGTACCTAGGTTATTGGCTCAGGCGTTCGCAAGACTTCACAAATCTTCTTTAATGTAATGGCATCTTTTTGAAACTTTTAGAAAATAAGTTTGTATATTCTACTAGCTGCAGCACGCGGCTTTGTCCACACGAACGATAAATCCTTTTATATCATGGCCTATGGTAATCTGATGTAAGTATATCGCTATTACTGTAAAGTTTCATATCTACTCTACTATCAACATAACAAACAAACATTATGTTCTTCGCTCAAATGTCTGGTTCAGTTGGGATTCACCTTAGGATTTATTTCATTTTATAGCAAGAATTCTTTATTTCATTCTCATATAGTCAATATCCAAAAGAATATAACCGAATGATTCGGGCCAGCGATATGATAAATAATATTTCACGATGTGTACTATTACTACTACGACTTTGCCCTATCTGACCTCATTCCTTATCAGGGTCCAGTTTGGAAAACGAATTTTATATAGGTACCGTAGGTATTTGGCTTTCTGGTTAAGTAAGTAATTTAACAGCAAAAGTAATTTGACCGAGATTCGAACCCAATCCTCTGATCTCTAGGCGACGCTTGCAACCATTAGTTCAACGAACCAGAAACTGTAACAGAATTAGGTATGCGTAACTAACAGAATTGTTGTGACACGCCCTGAGGGGTTGAGCAAAGGCTTAAAGCGTTTAGGGGCCGGGGTTCGTTCCCGGCGAGACTAATGGCCCGCGCCCTATGGACATTTGTCTCGGATTTGTGTGTCTGTCCGTGGATCCTACAGTTTGGACAGGGTGACTAAGCGGACGGATTTGGCTATGATAATATTCGGAGAATGTTCACCAAATCTTTGGTCATTCATTTATTTGACAGTTTTGTCGAAATAATTCGTTACCTGGATACTAGTAGTATTTTTTTTTATGACAGAGGGGGAAAACGGGCCTGAAGGTCACCTGATGGTAAGTGATCACTTCAGCCCATAGACACCGCAACACCAGGGGAGTCACAGGTGCGTTGCCGGCCCTTGAGAAATCTGGGCTCGCTTATTGAAGGTCCCTAGGTCGTATCCATTCGGGAAAATTGCAGCCGGAAGCTGATTCCAAAGAGCAGCTACACGAGGCAGAAAATTGCGCGCAAAACGCACTGTAGAAGACTTCCATCTATCAAGATTTATTAAGACTTAATGCTGTCACCAATCAGTGCCTAATTAGGCTAGGCGCGCACTGTCGGCACGAAGGTGCCTGATGCATATCCTAATCCCATGTAGAGAAAAAAAAGGCGCGCACTGTTGACTTTTTTGTCACCGTGATAGATATCTTTCTTCTTCTCATTTTAAAAGCGCAAAAGAGATGAAACGACTGTCCCGGTGACAAAAAGTCACCAGTGCGCGCCTAGGGTTAATCAGGCGAATTCTCCCAAATGGCAATAGATGGCATTAGGGATGGCCTAGCAGTGGCAGTTTGTACCTAAGCTTATGATGAGAATGAACTGGTATGTATAGAGACGATAGCGATAACCAATTTGTTGTTTATCACTCGTCTCTCGAGATGACAGTTCAGCAGCTATTATGGTCTATCGCGACGCTTACCATAAGACGGAATTCACACGTCCCGTCAATTTCCCCTACGTTCGTTTCTTTCTTCTTCGTTTTCTTTCTTTCTTTCTTTCTTTCTACGTCACACGTGTGCAACGTATTCCGAGCCCACTATCTCGCTGTTCTTTATCGCGCGAGAAATGTGCTCGGCAGTTAGTTAATGTCACTTAATTGGCAATCCGAGCGCTCAGTCACGGAGCGAGACGTGCAACTACAACAAACGTTTGGAACGAGCCAAATTAGACCTTAAGCTAATAGAAACAGGACTGAAAGCGGATGCAGTTACGATCGGTGTTGCAACGTTGAAGACGTTTAATTTAACCGAAAAATCTCTTTACTTTAAATCGATAATGGGGCTGTACCGATTGGTGGAGCGCGTGTAAGGCGACTGTGTAATTGAAGTTGTCGGATGTAATTAAGATCGCTTGATTTAGGTATTCCCAAAGCTTCTGATGTTCATGTTGAATTGTATTTATTAATGTTTATTAAATAAGATTTTATCCGAATAATATATACCCAGGCTGGGCTACACAGTGTCATGTAGTCACAAACTAAGCTGAAGCTAGTAGTACTAGACAACTGATACACTTACTTAGATTAAGTATCTGATAGCGAATACTCAGACCAATACAAACACACGTGTTAGTGCACACAAATGTTGGTACAGTGGGGATCGAACCCGCGACTGCTGACACACGCTGCGTTGTTCCCTACCGCTGAACCTTTCCGTTGGGCGTTCGTTAATCGTTAGGTAACATGTATCCGATCACGAGTACAAATATTCAGGCCCAGTTTTACTAATAAGTACCTACTGAGGACATCTAAAAGATAACGATAATAGCGATTACCTAATAGTAATAAATGTTTGCCGAGATTTATATTTTTTTCCGTTTTTACATTATTGTATGTTTATATTATGTCGTGACATTATCACTACTTTCCTAGGCAATATCTAATGAAGTAAGTATTCTGATTTTTTTAGGTAAGATCCTGCCTGTTATCTAGATGATAGCGTTTGATTACCTACACCCTTTCCCATAAGGACCAGATCATAATGGTTTTGATAACCCTTCGTCTTGTTTCAGTTTTTTTTTCAATGTGTGTGTAATTAGTGCTAAGTATTTTCAGTCCCACGAGGCGATTACTCAAATTGTGACGCCTGCAACCAATTGACACGTTAATTTTTGAGTGGCGTAATAGCTCCCATTGCAAATGACGCTTCACGAGCCGACCGATAACCGAAAATAGACGAATGAGCAAGAGTGCGTTCGTGTGTGAGCTCGTGTTTGTAAAAATAGGCAAAATGTATACAGTGAAAAAAAAACAAAATTCATTGAAAAATTAATGAGATGCAGTCGATTAAAGTCATGGAAGTATTAAGTACTACGTACAAACTTCCATGATTAAAGTAAATATCACATCCGTCCGTCTGACAAAAACAGATTTCTATGAAAGGTTAATGGCGCGCGTAACGTTTGACGTCATATTTGACGTCGAATGTATCATGTATCTGTCTGACCAATAACTTTTAAGTTTACATTGGCGAATTATCCGCGTCAACATAAACGCGTGATAGAGTCCATAAACAAAAAAAAAAAAAACTTTTAAGTTTTAAACTTGAATAATACTTAGGGAAGATAAACAAACAAATATGCGAGAAAAGATTTTAAGATTTGTATAAAAAAGTTCAAAGCCCAATTCGCAGCGTGACTTAGGTTTCGGTTCCACTGAGGCGGAGCGCAGCTAAGCGGAGATGATCCACATCGATTTCAGGTCATGCTGAATCACGGCTCAGCTCCTCTCCGCTCCGCCTCAGTAGAACTACAGCCTAATAGCGAGTGTACCGACGCGAATTACATTGTCGAACTAGCAGCCAGCCGGAGGTGGGGCATCTCGACCGCAAAACGTGAGATCTTAGATCTACGGAGTAATGCCTGGATCGCTACATTGTTGCTTTGAATCTTGCTTAATATTAGTCAATTTCTATTCGTTGATTAAGGTCTATACTTTTGTTTCATTTCCTATGTAGGTACTTAGTTAATCTTCGAACACAGATTACTTGTAATCTGTGTCTTCGAAAACTTTCATTTTAACGTTCCACTATAAAATATTCTTGTCTTATCAAAGTAATCGTAGAGATCAATGTGGTGGTAACTGATAATTGATTTTACTTATCTGCTGCCGCAGCGGCCTGGACCTCTCTTTCACAAACATCAGGCTATTATAAAAAAAACAATTGAAAATCACACACTTTTGGCAAATATACAAAGCAATTGATACAAATCTAATTCAAGTGCATTGTCTTACTCTTTTTTTATAAATTCTCTTACTAAAGCATGCCAGAACAATGTTTTGAAATAACTACTGAGAACTCATATTTCCGGATACGATACAATGAGCGCGTTAACATGTACCGGAGAAGATCTCAACGGTAAAAAATCTCAAACACGATAAGAAGAGGTTTGGTAATGAGCGAAAAATCTTCAGTCACGAAATAGTAGTTTTTGTGGTCACGAGTGGCGTGGCGTGTGGGCGAAACACCCACACACCACAATAGATGTGAATTATGCATGCGGAGTTTGACGCGGAGTGCCACGCGGGCTGCTCCTCCGGCCGTCCTCACACATTCATGAGCGCGAGCGATACGTAAGGTCATCTTAATGATATCACTGTTTGGATAGGTCGGTTGCTGCATTATATTTTATCTTCTCTTTTCTGCACTAATATTAAAAAAAGAAAGATTTGTATTTTTGTGTGTTCGTATGTTTGTAGTTAATGAATAAATTCAAAAACTTTCGTCAATTAGGTAAGTAGAAAGGAACATTCATCCTGGTAACATGGGCTATATTTATTGCTAGAAAAGATTACGGGTTCTCACATAGATAGATATTCTTTATTGCATAAACATAAACATTTACAGAAAAGAGTATACAAACATATAGTAGGTACAATGTAGGCGGTTTTATCGCTGGGAGCGATCTCTTCCAGACAACCTTCAGGTAGAGGACAATTGCTAAAGAAAAGGGAAGGCACATAAAACGCCAATAATGTAAGTCAATGAAATAAATACTCAAAGCGAAATAGGACCAATGTCCTATTTCTCATACATCGTGTTTCAATCTGTATTTAACAAAGCATCTACTCAGATATTCTATATCCCTGGAGTATCATCATCATCAGCCTATTACAGTCCACTGCTGGACATAGGCCTCTCCAGTTGTTCGCCACAAAGGACAAACGTCTGGAGGATATACCCATAATCATGGCAGGCGGGTTGGCGATCGCAGGGCATAGCTACTCGCTCCGGTGACGCTGCTGCCCGTCATCGGTCTATGGGATTTAGCTACGCCTTCAATTGTGATGGTTATATCGCCACCAGCCGGTTGCCAGCGCTTCGTTTGTTATGCGGCAGGATGCACCACGAGCAGGTGAGGTTGGCTTGGAGCGAAATGATGAAAGGCCGCTCCCTTATATCCCTGAAGTATATGACAATATACGAAACTTTGTAGAGAAAATTGTACTAACTTCTTTTCTTAACATGCTTATTTTTTCTGTGACCCTATCTATACAGATGATTGATAGGTTCCCGCAGTCGTTAACGCTGCGAAAACAAGCCGCGTTGGGTTTTTGTGCGAGACTGTTTATTTTTGTTAGCATCGCCACAATACTTTACGATAGTTCCTTATATTCATTTTCTTATATCATTCAAGGAATTTTAATTCTTCAGACGTATTTGGTGATGTATTTTGGTCTTAATATAATAATACGGTTAATTGGAACTTATTCGCCTTTTTTGGGGAATTATATTGTACTAAAGATATTATCAGACAGTAAGTAATTAGCAGTTCATTTTACTTTCAAATCTATAAAGTAAAACAATGTATTAGGTAAAAGTTGTCTTAACCTGGTCACTGTCATCATCATCATCAGCCTATTAAAGTCCACTGCTGAATATAGGCAGCTGGACTGGTCACTGTACGTACCAGGGAAGGCCTGGCCCTTGCTGGCCTGTCTAGACTATTGGTCTTAGTTAATTTTTTGTTATATAGTGGCTCGATATAATGGCTTCCCTACGCCTGAGAAAGCGAAAGAGAAGCCCAAGTCGCTGTGACAACAGGCAAGTAACTGGTCAGTTACCTGTCAGTTGCCACCGCCATGCCGGCCCAACCCTAACCCTAACCCCCCTCGAGCTCCGGAAATCCTACTCACCGGCAGAAACGCGACCCAGAGGTCATTTGGCTGCGGTATTCTATAGGCTGGAGGTCCTTCCCCGGACGGGCGGCTCAATAAATTCGAGAGAAGATTCGCTATGCCCTACCTCTCTTAAAATCCAGACCTTAGCTAACTTTGAAAGTATCGTGTCAAAAATCGACCCGACCGGAAATCGATGCGTGTCGGGGCTCGGGAGACGCCCTCGGCCGTAGTCAATTGGTACCTACTCATTTGGTACTCACGGTGCGTGTTCACGCCGAGAGTGATTGATTGATAAATTATAGTATTTGATTGTGATAAATAAGAGTTATACGAACGACAAATCATTGGTTATAATGGGCGAATTAATTCTAAATGAGTGCGCCTCTATATTGATATTTCATTGAATCAAATATTGTATTGAATAGTCTCTGTGTTAACGGAGTTTTTGGTCACAGTGGCCAATTTCCAAGAGATGTAGCGTATATAAGTAACCGTATATAATATCTCCAGCGTAGTACGCGGGAGATATTAAAGTGCACAAGCTTGTGGGCAAATACACATGCATGAACGAACCTTCACTCTCAAAATCTCAAAGACCGGGGATAGATCAAGCGCAGGATCAACGTGCTATTGGTTAACCGGAGTTAAGTAGTGCTTTAGTTTTTTTTTTTTAATCGATATGGGTTTGCAAGTGCAAACCCATATCGATTGATCAAGTGATCAATTCACCTCTTGTTAGGTGATATCAATGCATACAAGATAGTATGTCTCAGGGAACAAACAGTCCGCCAAGGAGTACCATAGCTTTGCCGTTTATACTAAGAAAGTAATGTAGTAATGCTTGAAATTTAATTCTCGGTCGAGTTTACCCGAAGGCACTGCGCTTGTACTCATATTAAGTACCGATACTTACTTTAATACACTAACATACAAATACCGATATTTGTATGTTAGTGTATTTTTGTATGTGAGTGTTTCCCCCTCATTACGATACGTACAATGTTGCCGCTACACGGCGGACAGCCCGTAATTGGCTCGCCTGTTTTCGACTTTCCTGTTTTTCGGTTAATTGTTGTCACAGTTTTAATATTTAGTCCTTTTTGTTCGCGTGTCCGGCTCCGCTGTGTAGGGTTGCCGCCACAAAGATCACTGTTCTAGATCACGACTCATTTTTAAAGGATTACAGTATGAGGACTGTGCAACACTTATTGAAACATTCTAGTTTCACAAATATGCATGGATATAAAAATATAGGTAGATAGACTTTATAGTAGTTAGACTCTAGAACTTTGTCTAGGTTAGGCAAAGTTTAATTTTTGTATAATGTAAGCGATCTTTTCCAGACAACCTTTCGGTAGAAAATAGCAAGATGGAAATGGTTAAACGGTACAGATCATACGACGATCAGATAAACTAATAAACAAAATTAATCAATTCAAATAAGCTTTCTCTTTCCCCTTGAAATGAGCGATAGAAAATACATTTAGAACGCGTATTCGATTTGAACTACTTCGAATGACGTATTCAAATGTAACGTTAACGTTATGATTGTAACGTTTTATGAGTCATGCACAAAAGTGCTAGATTGAGTCACACTTTCAGCGCACACAAGCCCTTATTCTTTATACATTTCTGCGGTTTTAGTTAAACAAGTTTAACTTATCAATTGTTATTGCTCGAATGCCGGTTCCGCGGTCAGCTTTCGTGTTAACTTTGTATGTAAAGTAATAAAACATATTCCGACAACTAGCGTGTTAGCGAAACCTGTCTTTTTTCAACAATAGTTTTTGTTCCATTCTATTGTGTTAAAACAAAGCATTGACTGTGTGGAGTAAAAGGCTATACATGTCTGCGATAGAATAAACCAACAGTACTAATCTTTATGATCTCCGCGCGAATGTAACATGTTTGAGACTCTTTGATATTTATCTAATGGTTCATTGCAGCATTAAGTCCGCCTTTCGTACACCACTCCTGTTGTGCAATAAATTAAATACTTAAATAAATAAACACTGTGGGACTATGCTTTGACAGTTCGCGATCTTACGACGTTTTGTGCGCATGTTTTTCCACGTGCTTTGGTTCTTCTTCCAACTTTTGGATCTCCAAGAAGCGAGAATACCAACTTCCCAAAGGCCGGTAGTAGGAGACCGTTTGCCCTTCTGTCTTAAAAATAAATCTATTAGATTACACTGATTTCCATTTCTAATATAGTCTGAATATAATAAGCAACCAAAATCGACAACAAGTCATAATAAAGACGACGAGGTTTCACTTATTTGAATTGTTGTCCAGAAATCACGAAGTCATGCGAAACACTTTTAAGGTAAAATACATAAATAAAAAGGCCTGTAAGCATTTATTGCTGTTATTAGCATTATTTATGATACAATGACGCTGCGTGTTTTATAAGAGTTTCTAAATGTTAACCTCACGATCTTTCCACAGTAGATTCAAAATATGTTTTGAATAATGTTTTATTGATTGAAAATGGACGCGCGTGTAGAGATTGTAATTTACGATAGGCCATGTGAATCGGAGCCGTTGCTTGAGATACGGGGTCGTCCTGACTATTTATATCTAAAGGTGCGCTCTCACCGGATCATTCGGGTGTAATGTAACGACACGGATTCGTGCATTACTTCATGTGAGAGGAAAACTAAGCATTAAGTATAATTTTATTTATACAATCTTGAGTTAATGGAAATTGGCAATAGACACAATCCACCAAAACATGGATAATTTCACGTGACGTTTTTTACGTACAAATAGTCCACTGGATGTGAGCCCTGAAGTAATCAAACTAACTTTGTGATGATTCGAGATTTTGGTATCAAATTAAGGATTAAGTAGTCCTCTAGAAAGAAAACCCACAAAAATTTACAGTTAAGCTTAAAGGCCCTGAAGAAAAGTATGAGATCTTAGATAGTCATCATCATCATCAGCCTATTGCTGTCCACTGCTGAACACAAGCCTCTCCAGTTGTCCGCCACTTAGGGCAAACATCCGAAGGATCCATAATCTCCACACCGGGCAAGCGGGTTGGCGATCGCAGGGCGTAGCTTTACGCTCCGGTGACGCTATCTGAGACAGTATATCAGAAGAATATAGCGTATGAAACTTACACAGTAGACAGAAGTCTACGATCACAAATTTCACCCTTGTTTATGATTTGGCCAGCCCTAAGCATACGCATGGCGGTTGGTCACAGATCTCATTACGCGCGGTGCGCGAGATAAACACCCACAAATAATATCCGCCACGCGATTGCGTGACCATTCCTGCCAACAGTATTTCGGAACATATCTCGCCCTTAACTTTGTTACATTACACATAGCCGGAATAAGCTTAAAAATGACATAAAATAGTTTACTTCCAAAAATAGATTCAATTATAATACTTATAATTCTGTACGTCAAAACTTTTTCCTAGCACCACTTCGGTGTGTTCTGAGAAGAAGGGCCATCAAATTGTTAAATATTTTTACACTTTCCAATGGATGAGTTACCAGTTTTGCGAAGCCTGCTAAAGCCAGATTGAATACCTACAGTAAGTTTGTTCTTTTAGTTCAAGTATTTAACTGGTGAAAACCTGATATTTTATCATAATATGTAAGTATATTTACATAATCTTAGGAACTACCATAATACTGTCAAATACAGAATGGGATACCATAATTACCTAGTATTGAGTTTTTTTTAACATTTTAAGAATTTTTTAAGATGCGTATAATTTAAAAAGTACCTAAATAGAGAGAAATAGCTATACGCAATAAAGGTACAGTACAATTTACCACTATTATCACAGTTATTCCACCTTGTAAGTTCAATAATGAACACTATGGGTTGTTTGCTTTTGTATTACTCATACATGTCTCAGTTTAACTTAGTTATCTGAAGAGAATTCCATTCGAGTTAACTCGAACTAAGTGTAACTGGAGATACAAGTAGAGCAGCTCGAGTTGACCCAACTTACCTCGATTATCTTCACAAGCAGTTAAACGCCTTAGAGACCAAAGCAATATCGTTTCTGAAGTTTTTAACGGCCTAAGTACATACGAATGAAATATTGCTTATTTGATCTATTTATAAACAGCCTGTGATTAGTTTCTCGCCTCGGGTGGATTAACAAGACACATTTACAATTACTGCTAAGGAATATTTGATGGAAGTTTGATGTTTCCTTTTAATCGAAACGATCTACATATGAGTATTGTACAGAAAGGAACAGTTTCTTCTTAACCATAGTAGTATTTTAGCTCCATTAGTTTTCAACGTTTTATAGAAACAACCACTTAGCTCAAATACATCACGTTGCTTGTAACAGTGAATATTTCTAGTAAGAGTACCTTAGTTAAAAAACTTAAGAAATTTCTTGGTCTTCAACCACATTGATCGACAAACGAGTACATCTGACATAATAGTCATGACGTGGGTTTATCTTCGCCGTTTACCACAATACTATCTGTTCAGGCAGCCCTAAGTGCAAAGGTTGGTTGAGCACGGTTCCCATTACCGCTGCGGTGGGCATAAAGACAGGAGCAATATCCGCCAGGCGATTGGGTGAGACGCCTCGAGCTCTTGACGTCCTTCTTAGGCTTCAGTGCGTGACAAATATAAACTAACCTTTATCATTTATTTCAATCAAAGAAAATTTAAAGCTTTTGGCACCAACTGGCGTAGAAAACTTACATAATTGTCTAAATGTGGGATTCCACCAAAGGAAATTTACCTATAAATTTTTAGCCACCTCCAGTTCCTATGGGTGAAATATATTTAATGGGAGATGATGGAATGTTCTCTACAGTGAAATCGAGACTACGCAAGTCGACACGTGTGTTCTAATACGCAGAAAAATGGGGGCAAACAATTCCTCAGAGGACATACTGGATAGAGGAAAACGCTTAAAAGACGCAACGTTCACAGCTTTTTATCTTATAATGGCTAATGGTGTTAGAGTAAGAGTACTTTGTCTGATAGTAACAGAAAACAATAACCGAGGCCAAGTTTCTATGGCAACAGACGAGATAAACTGCCTTGACCCGAGATATAGACGTAGGTACTCACTCTTTCTTTAAAGAATTCTCCGCATATTGTAGTAAAAAAGTCTTTGATTAAAATTCCGCTAATGCCTTTCCAATCATTAAAACAAAGTCTTTTTTTCTGTGTGTCCGTCCCTGTATTATATGCAATGCATTTTGATGCCTTTTAATCTATAATTAATCTATAGTGTGATTCAAAAGGAATATGTACGAGTATATTATTAAATGTATAAAACACATCATAGTAGAGAAACACTTATAGTTTTAGAGGTTTCTAGTGTTTTGTTAAATACCCGAAGTGTTAAGAGGGGAAGTGATAGCTACCTAGTTGTTTTACTTATTACTTCTACTTACATATATATGCAGGCTAATGAAAATTAGATACACTTCATCTAGCTTGTTGAGTCATACGATTGTGATCCTACTATATGACATAAGTTCGTGGTTGGAGTCCGGCCAAGGGCAAACACCCGTGTGAGGAACGTGTGTATTTATTGTGTGTCGGGATTATATGGCATCGATTTAGGAATAGTATTATAAAAGACATTGTCTATCTAAAAACATAAGTGAACTGAAAGGTTTGATAATATTAGTTAGAAATGTGTGCGGTAAGTAGACAAATAAAATCAGCATATTGTATTACAGTTTGAAGTATTTGACAGAGCACGTTGACAGACTTAACGAAATAAAAAGTTGAATACACGGGCCAGAATGCTTTCAATCCATTCATTTTGTATACTGCTATTGATGTGCTAGGATCATAAACGTCGTCTGCTAGGATTTACAAAAAGTTTTGCATCAAGAGGTGTGGATTTTGTGAAGTAAATACATTAGTAGATGAAATTTCACACAAGTACTTAGTAAACATGTGAGAACTCAAAACGAATTCTATGAATGCCAAATGGTAGGCACTAAATAAGTTAAAAGCTACACATAAATCGTTCGGCAAACTGTCTCGACATCAAAACAAACCTGCAGCCTTTCTACGACAAACAGCGCGCTGTGCCAACGAGGTCGATAGCTACGCATTTCTTTCTCAAAGTCGTATCTAAATGTATAAATCAACGATAATATGTGGATAAATAGAGGCGGCGCAGTGTCACCGATAAGTGTGTGGCAGATAACGCGGGAAGGCGCAGATCCGCGCGATACCGGAATACTGTAGCCCACTCCAATGTATCGAGGACAGAACGGTCATCACGTCTTTCGCATCATCATCATTGTCATCGTAGGCCCATCGCAGTCTATTGCGGACATACAGACCGCCAAGGATGTTTTGATATAAGGGCCTTTATCGCACATGACCTTATCTGTCTACCTTTGATACATTCCTGAGGCGGGAACAGTCACAGATTCCCGTGACACCAGCATAGTATGGCCCGATCCGATACAGTGTACATACGGTGATAGGTATACCCATTTTGGGTGCTCAAGCAACTTAGTTATTTTTTAGGCTTCTTCTACCTTAATAGGAAAAGGCAGAACCCGTATAGAATGACTTTGTTGTCAATTTATCGGTTTGTATGTTTGTCAGGAACTCCGGAGTCATGTATTGTCATGTTTTTCTTTTCAAATTTAAATTAACATCAAAAAAGTCTATTGGTTCTTTAATACTGTTAAAAAATAAGTTATCTAAATTTAATTAATTTTCGGACCGACCACATAGTATGTTCGATCCAGCATAGGCCTCTTTCGAACGTTTGTCCTGGATTTTGGCATGCAATAGGGTTTACGTACTGTATGCATGATAATACCTCCCATGCAAGATTAGCCGTTACAATCAATCAAGATATTATTCTAATAGACCCAGTTGTGTATATCCATAGATTGACTTATTTATTGTAAACATTCACAGACTTTTATTAGTGATGTTCACCTTTTACCGTCCACATACCAAATAGTTTAGTTTCGCGTGGTATTTGTTATTTTATTAACGACACCCACTGACCTACTAGGCGACCCGACTCTCGATCTGTGGGAGGCGAGTCAAGACGGTTGTCGCCGAACCGAACGGCCATTACGATTCAGATTAATGCGTACAACATTCTTTTGTTATTGTTTCCTCTCCCGCTGGTGACGTCAGCAGTGTCAGCATTCGCAGACGACAGTTGCCGGGACAGTTGCTAGACTTGTACAGTTTTTGATCACTGGTCGTTGGGTTGTAAACGAGTATCTATTTATGCGTTGATAAAAAGAAGTTACGTTCGTCGATTGTCATTGGATAGTTGGATGTTCAGATGTTAAATGGTTTTTCAAGGGTTCGATATTTCGACTCCTTAAATAAATAAACTCACAAGGTAATCCTACCTTCAGGGCACTTCCTATGAACTCAGAACCTTAAAATCTGGTGCAAAGCTACGTCATAATCATAGTTTAAATAAAGGGAAAATTGCGAATTTAATGTTATCTTTTCTATACTCTACCACTTTACCTTTAGGTCATGCAGAGAGCAAATAAGTGTGTGTTGAGTAAATAAGGAGAAACACAGTAAAAGAAAATACCTCATTTACACAATCGAATCAGGTAGAACCATATCGTTGAGATGTGAGAGTTGTGCCCACGTTGGCTGTTAATTTACTTTACCTGTCATAAATAATCATTATTTAAATATTAATACATTTAGGCTTGAATATTGGAAACTCGCGCACCAATTTCTTAAATCACCGCTTTCGACCATCAATAATGATTTTGCAATTTCACAGCATTTATGTAATTTTATACAAAATGGCGGCCTCATTTTTCCTGTTAACGCGAAAAGCCTTAGTCGCCATGGCAACCTATGGACCTTACCGTTTTTCGTTCCTTTTTAGTTTAATGTGGTATCTACCTACGTATATAGAAACCGTTAAAATTGTATCGGTTAAATTTCCAACATGCTTTTGTCTTACACTGGGCTACAACGAATATCATACTACATAATATATAGGTACGAATAGTAGTAGTAGTGATCAAAGATAATATTATATTATTTTGATGAAAACATGTTTTTCCGGAGGTCATTCATTTCAATCAATGTTAGCTCTAGAATTAGTTTAATTATTTTATTATACTTTGCACAACTGTTACGTTTTAATTAATATTTATCGAGCTTACAAAATTTTGAGATAATAGAAAGCTGTTTGTCGACTATGTCAAATAAATTTAGAAGACTAAAGAAGAAGATAAGAATCTAAAGAGTGTCTTCTGTGTTTTAAGTAAATTATTGTGGTGTTCAATAAAGAGTATTTATATATCTACCAGGAATCAAGAGCATTCACTGAAAGAAATGATTTGTTATCATACACACTTATTTATACATGCTTTTTTAACTTGTAGTGTTATGTACGTATATTGTAACAGCATGGAACTAATAAGTACTAGTTACTTATTACTTCCATGGGTAACAATGAAACAATATCGAATTTTTTCAAACTGCTATGAATGCTGCTTAAAACTATGCTACTACTTTCAATAGCTGTAACTCATAGTACAAAAGAAAACCTTAGTTTGAGAACGGGTGATTTGTGTGCATTGTCTGGCGCTTTTATTACTGTTATTATACAGAAAGAGGACTGAATACTGGCTCATATATTATATACGAGTACAACATATGAACAAGCAGCTACCGTCGTATTGAGAAAACTTTGAACAGTTTTTATTCCCCTTGAAGTGGGCTGACGTTTCGTAACGATCCAATTTCGACATTTCCTGCGCATGATAATGATAGGTGGCTGAGCGGCTACCCATTCATTACCTTAACGTTGTCATTTCGTTACAAACTTGTCTTTACTCATTTAGCCGTTTACGAATTATATTATTAAGGTTGGCTCCTAAGGCCAAATTATATGGGAACAAAGAGCTCTTTATGAAAGGACATAAAAAAGTACTTTAAAATGTAAATAATGATACATTTTTACGCAAAAGTAGATGTAGAATTAATTTTTACGCAAAAGTAGTACTTTTTAATTCCAAACTAAAGGTATGACAAAGTATTTTATATCATTCGATGAGCCTGATGTAAATGAAATTCGAAATTCAACCTAATTAAGCCCAATTTATAGGCAAATCTTAAATTTATTGCTAAGTCATACTAAAAGTTTATTTTAATTCACGACCGTCGTGTCTAGAAGGTTTCGCGAAATAAATTTCATTTGGTACGATCGCTTTAGAGGATCCAACTCCCGTAATGCTATTTAAATTAAAGCTTATTGAATTTCATCGAACGCTCAAGAACATAATAATCAATAGCCCAATAAAAATTAAAGATCAAAAAGTAGAACAAGTAAGCTCATTTAAATATTTAGGCAGTATAATAACCAGTGACTCCAGATGTACATCAGATATTAAAGCTAGAATAGCTATGGCAAAAACAGCATTCAACAATAAAAAACACCTATTCAAATCTAACATCTCAATAATGCTAAGAAAAAAACTTGTAAAATCATACATCTGGAGTATAGCCCTATATAGTTGTGAGACGTGGACCATGACACAGAGAGACAGAGAAAGACTCGAGGCCTTTGAGATGTGGTGCTGGAGAAGAGTGAAGGGAATAAGCTGGATGGAAAAGAAGACAAATGAAGAGGTATTGGAGATGGTAAAGGAAAGGAGATGCTTGATGCAGGCGATTGAGAACAGGAGAGGGAAAATGGTGGGACACCTTGTGCGTCATGACACACTTATGAAAATTATAATAGAAGGTAAAATAGAAGGCAGAAGAGGAAGAGGGAGGCCAAGACGAACATTTACACAACAGCTAAAGGAGAAAGTTAATGTCATGACGTATAAGGAGTTGAAGGCGCTGGCGGAGTCCAGGGAGGAGTGGAAGTTGCTCCACCGACAAGAGCAAAGCTCTTAAATTTAGTAGTAGTAGCTCAAGAACACTGTAGTTTTGAACTAGCTCTGAAATAAAGACGGCAAATTTGTGGTACAGGTATAGTCGTATACTTCTTTAACGTATTTAAAAAAGTATTATTCGTTAAACAGGTATCTTACTTTACTTACTTTATATATTTTTTTATAACAGTGTATTGTATTGTATATCTACGTATACGTATAACTGATTTTAATCTTTATGTTCCATCATCAGCCTATTGCAGTCAACTGCTGGACATAGGCCTCTCCAATTGTTCGCCACTTAGGGCAAACATCTGGAGGATATACCTATAATCGCCACGCTGGGCAGGCGGGTTGGCGATCGCAGGGTATAGCTTTTCGCTCCGGTGACGCTTTATGTTTATTATCATCAATCATCTGCGGCTGGTCAGGGCAGGCAGGGACGGGGCCGTACACTTCTGTGCAACTCGTATCCCTATAAGTTGCTGCCCACTGGTGATACAGGGGGGTTTAGTGGGTATGCCCTACCATTCATAAAAAAAAAATAAAAGAATAAAAATTCTCCTCCCGATTTGAATTCTTGAAGGTGCATATCCCATATACCATGCCGACTCCTACTACTTATTTATGCAGTTATTTTTTATTACTGCTATTTAACTAATGACTGATATTGTCTCTATATCATAAATTTGCACTTTGCATCATAGTTTCAGGTTAATAAAAAGGAAAAGAGTATTAATAACTGACAAGAAATCGGGGAATGCGCGTGGCTCAAACGCTTAACCTACAAACATCCAGAGACTTTTAGATACGATCTACGAGACGACAGACGTGATACATTTACAAACTCGATCTTTGTCACCTCACAAAAAAACATTCGTGGAAAAAGCACGCCTTTGTGAAACAGCGTCGGAAATAAACTGACTATTTTCTCCGTGTTCATTTTAAAAGCTTTTTTATAATAAATTATTGAGTAGAATGTAATTAAACGAACATTTCTCCTAATTTAGAACGTAATTAACAGTTCTGAAACCTCGTTAAATGTAGCAATTAACGTGGCCATACGGTTGTACATAAAACAAATTCATATTTATGAATAGGGGCAGAATTTGAAATTTTGTATCATAATTCTGTTTGCTATATCTGTCCAAGACATTAAACTTATTTTTTATTATAAAAAAGAAATGTTATGTCAACTTCCTCTTCCGGTCTGGCCTCCGGTCTAGCAATACGCATCATGGCTAATAAGGACAAATAAATTCATTCTTCTTCTTCAAACCAGCCTTTCAATCCACAAAACCAGCATCTACAGTCCGCTACAGTCTCCGACATGGTCCAACGACCCGTGAAATTATTAGAAGGTGAAGATTTATTGCAATTCAATTAGAAAATTCAAACAGACGCGCGCTTGGGGTCGCCATTTTGTGCTGCAATTCCTGGTATGAAAATTTTCGCAATAAAATTTTACAATCAGCATCAATTTACACTGACTGTACGAAAATCATAACCGCAAGGATTCGACAACCAAGCATTTATTTTCAAGACGGACAAAATATCCCGCCAAGCAGTGTGCATATTTATTGAAGGATTGAAAAGGAACGCATTTTTGCCGCTATCGCCACCGCGTTTAGCAAGCCACACAGTAGCTGTCACTCCTACATCAGAATCACCATCATCATGCCCTTACTGTAAGTATGCACACAGATTATACAAATGCCCTAGCTTCAAACTTGCACCCGTGAAGAGCCGCTTAGAGTTTGCATCAACAAAAAACTTATGCTTTATTTGTTTGAATCAACATACTAAGCGAAAACGTAAATGTTATTTTCGATGTGCCACTTGTAAAAGTAAGAAGCACAATACATTACTCCACTATGAGGAGTCTAAAATTGTAGAAAAATCTCCCTCTGTGTCCTTGTCAGCCTCTATCCAAAGCTCTGTTTTGGTACCTACTGCACGAGTAAAGCTTATAGCTCAGTCAGGTGCCACAGTCTATGCAAGAGCTCTACTAGACAGCGGGTCACAAGCTTCATTTGTGACACAACAGATTGTGGATCTATTGCAAAGATCTCCGCAGAAGTCTAATACATATATATCAGGCATATCTAACAAGGAACAGTTCATAGAGAAATGCATAAATATTGATGTGCATTCCATTGTCCATCCATTCAAGACAAATGTCAATTGTCATATTGTGGATACTATAACAACTAGATTGCCTCAAAATAAAATTGATACATCTAAAATTGCATTCCCTGCTGACTGCAAGCTTGCCGATGAATCTTTTAGCATGCCAGGTGATGTGCACATTTTGCTTGGAGCTGACATATTTTTCCAGGTCCTGCTTCATCTGCCTGAAGGAGGAGATGCCAGCATCAACGAGCGGATTTCTGCCGCATCAACATCTCCTGATCAACCTCGCATAGTGCACACAGCCTTCGGTCATGTTGTTGCCGGTCGCAGTCATGTTGTTGCCGACTCCACTAGGAGCAATAAAAAGGTAATATCATTATTTTGTAGGGAATGTGATAGTTCTATTAGTAATCAATTGAGTGCTTTGCGAGATACTGAGAAGGTTCCTGAAATATTTCCCGAGAAATTGCCCGAACATGATTATTGTGAAAATATCTTTCAGGAAACCACTAAACTTGAGAACAACAAGTATTCAGTCAAAATGCCTATTAAAGTCCCACTAGATCAAGTAACTTCAGTACTAGGGGATTCATTTCACTTAGCATATAAGAGATTTCTCAAATTAGAAAAGAAATTACAGAAAAATAAAACTCTTTTCACTGAATATAAAAAGTTTATAGATCAGTATGTAGAATCATCTCATAGTGAATATTGTGACATCAATAGTTATGATTGGTCTAAGGATTCAGTCTATTTCATCCCTCACCATGCAGTAATTAGATGATTAGATTTTGATGGTTCAATGCTCACTAACAAAAAGATATCATTAAATGATATTTTACTTAATAGCCCTGTGGTACTAAATAAATATAAATGACGTTTACCTTTTCTCAGATTCTAAAAGTGTCTTAGCCTGGCAGAGAACTGATATCCTCAAGTTAAATATGTATGTTGCCAACAGAGTTAAATTAGATAATTATTTCTTCAAATTGCCTTAGTAGAGGTCTTCAGCCTCACGAGATTGAGAACCATGACTCGGGATGGCATGGTCCATTATTTTTATTTGATAAAAAATATTCTTTTCAATAAAGTCTCGCTTTGTAACTAAACTACCCGAATTAAGGGGTAATAAATTGAATATGGTATGTACCTTAGCGACCACTAGCGCTCCGTTAAACGCCTATTAAAGTTTTGGTCAAAGACAAACCTGTTAACGTTTTGGTCTATAACCGTGACTATGAAGCAGCATTTGTGGAAGCACTGAAGTAAGCATAATTTAATTAGATCTATTACAAAATAGGCCTAAATGGCGTTCGATAACTCCAAATGTTACTGTTGACAGTTTGGTAATATTGCGCAACGATAACACTGCTCCTTTGGAATGGCCTATGGCTCGTGTCATAAAAGTCTTTCCCGGTAATGACGGTAAGTGCAGTAGAGGTGCGTACCGCGAATGGTCACTCGATTTGTGTCCAAAAATTTGTATTTTACTTACATCTAAATTTAGTTATTTTACATACCTGCTCACCAAGGCTTTATGTCTAAACAGTGTCTTAGGTATATTTAAGTTACATTTTTTATGTACCTAGTTTTATCTTACCTTACATACTACCTAATGATTTTTAACTTTAAGTAACTAGCTTTATTTTAACGCTATGTTATGTTACAAGTAACATGACTCTTTGATTTTTAATCTAACTAAATGTGTACCTACTTAGTTACTACATATCATTTCAATTTAATGTTACTTATAGTGATAACCTTATTTATGTTTCTTATGCAAAAATGTATAAATAAGCTCATTTTTATTAATTCAAAAATGATATCGGCTAGTTTATAGAATATTCGATTCTTTTTTAACTAGTGCCCTATAAAATGTTTCGTTTGTGCATATTATTATTCAACTTTTCGATGTTCTAATTAATTTACTCATTGAACTAGATTTATTAGTTGTGTAGCCTTAATTTATGTATTTTTTTGTTTTTTGAGGCTCGCAATATGTCCAAGACATTAAACTTATTTTTTATTATAAAAAAGAAATGTTATGTCAACTTCCTCTTCCGGTCTGGTCTAGCAATACGCATCATGGCTAATAAGGACAAATAAATTCATTCTTCTTCTTCAAACCAGCCTTTCAATCCACAAAACCAGCATCTACAGTCCGCTACAGTCTCCGACAATATCAACTAGACTTTTTAGATAGGTTTTCATTTAAAATGACATCAATATGGTATTAATAACTGTACTACGTTTATGAACAAAACTGGAACTTAATAGATAAGTTTCAGTTCCTCCATTAATAAAGTTATTTTTTATATATTAGAACAGTGTAACAATGGCTGCCCCACGCCTGATGAGGGAAAGGAATCCATTATGTCTTGTACTAACTATAAATCTTAATAATCTAAAAATAATTTGTTTGAAGGTATTAAAAGTAATAAACATTGAGAAAGGTAGTAGGGAGACAACAAATTAACAACTACAAATTACCTTTGCCAATATTATTTTACTAAATAATGGCAATTGTTTCATGACTCTACAATCATTTTTAATTGCACGCCAAACAGTTGATCTAAACCTAGACACAAAGATATATTAAAAAACAATTTAGGAGGTCTTATCGCTTTAACGATTTTTTTCAGGCAGCCTTTGGGTAGAGGATAATAAGAGGGGTAGATGCTGCGATCATAAATACAATCGATACAATGCAATCATAAACACAAAGTATTTGTGATCGCAGGGTAGATGATATTAAACGTAGTGACAGTTAGGTAGTTAAACATAACAATGTATAACATCGCGATTCTCCAAACGAGCGTAAGGTGCCTTATAATTGCCGAGCATTTGTGTTCTGTGAGCTGTAACTAGTAAATGGCAATTATGAAGATTACAAGTCCCAATGAATCACGCGGCAAGGCGCCTGCGACTTACTCGCACTGAACTAAAATGTAGGCGAGTTGTTATTAATCAAAGTCAAAGTCAAAATACCTTTATTCACATAGACTTAAAATAAGCACTTATGAATCGTCAAGTAAAAAATAATGTAGAAATACAAAAAGTAAAGTAAGAATGTGAATAAAAGCAATTTAAAAAAGCTACCGCCGTGTTCGGAAAGTAGATTTCTACCGAGAAGAAACGTCAAGAAACTCGGTAGTTACTCTTTTTAAATCGCCAATTGTTACATGTTTAGGTATTACAACATTTTTTAATATTTTAAAGTTAAACAATGCAAAATAAAAGTTGAGTCTATACAATGCAAAGTTTACTGCGAAGCAGCAGTCCAAGAGATGTCGTCGTTGAGGAAATCTTCTACTCTATAATAGCCCCCTTTTATAAGTAAGGACTTCATGTATGATTTGAATTTGTGAATGGGAAGTTCAACAATATGTTCCGGTAACCTGTTGAACATTTTGATACCCAATCCTACAAACGACCCACTCACCTTACTCAGCCTCAGACGTGGAACGGCAAGCTTGTGCTTATTTCTAGTGTTTAAATTATGATTATCTGAAGTTTTATTGAATTGACTTAAATGTTTACGTACATAAACAACACAGTCAAAGATATACTGTGATGCTACCGTCATTATGTTAATTTCTTTAAAAAGTTCTCTAAGTGATTCGCGTGTCTTTAAACCATATATAGCGCGGATGGCCCGCTTCTGCAGTACAAAGATTGTTTGTATGTCAGCAGCTGACCCCCATAATAGAATACCGTATGACATAATGCTATGGAAATAACTGAAATAAACAACCCTTGCCGTTTCAACGTCAGTCAAAAGCCGGATTTTCCTTACCGCATATGCAGCTGAACTAAGCCTTCCAGCCAGGACAGCAATATGAGGACCCCATTGCAACTTCGAGTCTACATTGATGCCAAGAAATACTGCTCTTATGGGCATTTAAAAGTTACTTTATTGTTATGCAAGTCTATGTTGTAGTACACGGATCGACTTGTATTATTGGATAAAATAAACATTTCATTTCAAACAATGTACATTATTACAGGGGTTAGGTACCTGCCTTTTGCATAATATGCTAGGGCATAAATTTACTTTGGGGCTAGATGGCGATGCGTGTCATGTCTCGAGGTTATTTAAATTTTATGTTTAATGCTAGGAGAAACCCAATTCTACGTTCATACATTATTTCAGAAGACAAGAAAGATATATACCTACTCTTTATTGCATAAAACACGGACATTATACATTATTACAAACAAAACACTATACAGTTTAGGCGGTATAATCGATATAAGCCATCCCTTCTAGACATCCTTCAGATAGAGGAAAACAGTTCCACAAAACAGATGGTTAACGTTAAGTAAAATAAAGCGATTGATAGCATCAATCCTTTTATTAAATTCTATTATCAATGCTTTCTATAGAACTCATCATCTTTCATTGTTTAATTATATCTTTATACATTCACTGGCGACACAAGTAGGTACTTCATTTCATTAATAATTCCTTGTCGCAATTCTACGAATATAATAATACAGAATATGTGTAGGTATAATGAAAACCGTATATAATAAACTTCCCGTCAAAGTTGATGATGACAGACTTGTGCCTTATCACTAGATATTCGAGAGACACGTTTATTGTTGTCAATCGACACGCGACCCCAATAGCACTTATGTTAGCATACGTAATTAGCACGTCACCTGCCAAGCGGGTCGCCGGTGACCCCTAAACAATACTTTTCTATTAATATTATGTTTACTTTTACGATGTGGGATGTAAGGGAGCGGCCTATCATCTTTTCGCTCCAAGCCAACCTCACCTGCCCGTGGTGCATCCTGCCGAATAACAAACGAGGCGCTGGCAACCGACTGGTGGCGGTATGACCATCACAATTGAAGGCGTTGCTAAATACTAAAGACCGGTGACGGGCAGCAGCGTTACCGGAGTAAGAAGCTACGCCCTGCGATCGCCAACCCGCCTGCCCAGCGTGGCGATTATGGGTATATCCTCCAGATGTTTGCTCTAAGTGGCGAACAACTGGAGAGGCCTATGTCCAGTAGTGGACTGTAATAGGCTGATGATGATGATTACTTTTACGGCAGCTAAAGGCTTAACGATCACAGTGGAAATACTATCCATTATATAAATAGCCCAAGATAGGCCACGTTGGACCACACAGCGCCATCTAGTCCCAAACTAAGCTGAAGCTTGTGCTATGGGAACTAGTCAATTGACAAACTTAAATAAACTTACTTATCGAACCTACGACCACTGTTAGAAGCAGCGTTCATTACCACAAAACAAATTGTCTATCCACATCTACACTAATATTATAAAGAGGAAAGATTTGTACCTATTTTTGTATGTTTGTAATGAATAGGCTCAAAAAGTACTGGGCCGATTTAAAAAATTCTTTCACTAATAGAATGCTACGTTTTTTTTTTTTTTTTTATACCACTAAGGTGGCAAATGGCTACCGGCCCGCCTGATGGTAAGCAGTTACCGTAGCCCATGCACGCCTGCAACACCAGGGGCATCGCATGCGCTTAGCCGACCCTTTAGGAACCTATTTACTTTCGACTTGAAGTGCCCCATACTGTATTCCCCCGAGAAAACATCAGCAACTACGTTCTTCCAATTTGAAATTGGCTACATTTTATTTTGAACAAAATTCGGGATCCTAGGTAAAATTTGAACAATGTAACCGAAGGTGTAGAAAAATGAGAAAAACTCAGAAGCTGCTGTGCCAAAAAAGTGCTGTGTAGTATCAAAAATTATTTCATCGTTGGAAACCTACTATATCATCATCCTGAGTAACATATTGCTCGAAAAGATTAAAAAACCTTACTGAAACACCAATAAAGTGACCCGAAATACCCGAAACGAAGGGAGCAAGTACATAATAGGTATTTTTTTATGCAAGAGGCGGCAGATGAGCATATAATTATGATGCCTGGTGGTATAATAATAAAAACATATATTTGAATACAACTTTGGCAAAGTAAAGGTGGGCTCGTCTGTGCAAGAATGCTTCGGCTTCGGAACGCCGGGAGCCCCCACTGGGTCTTAATTAAGCGCGCTAATGAAGCCGCGGCTTGGGGCCGTGCAAGGCCTGGACCTTCTCAGCGCCGGCCAAGAACAGATGTGACGTAAATAACTCATTTGATCTTTAGCCAGTTTGTTAGCTGGTATACTTATAATGTTTTTAACCACCGTAGAACCGATAACTGTTGGGGTAAACGAGTTCTGACCGAGTGGAGACCGCGTCTCGGCAAACGTAGTGTAGGACGCCCTCAGGCCAGGTGGAGTGACGATTTGCGCAGGACGGCTGGCAAGTGCTGGATGCGAGAGGCCCGGGACCGATCGAAGTGGCGAGCATTGGGAGAGGCCTATGTCCAGCAGTGGACTGATGTGGGCTGATGATGATGATGAATGTTTTTAACGTTAGGGACCTACACCTAACGGTAAAAACATTATTAACACTAGTTTAGTCATCGACTTAGAAATAACTAGACATACCAAGAACGCTTCAAAAGCAGGTCGAGTGTTCAAAGTTTAATTTACACCAAGTTAAAATCGTAAATTAATCACTACATAGTTTAAAACAAAGTCGCTTTTGTTTTATGTCTGTCCCTGTCCCTATGTGCGCTAATATCTTTAAAACTACGCAACGGATTTTGATACAGTTAGAGGGATACAAGAGAAAGGTTTACGTGTATAATTATATGAATATGATATTGCACATATGCGAAGCCAGGGCGGCTGGCTAGTTTATAATATACTTAAAATGTTATGGTTTCAATTTAAGAAGTATGTCCTTTTAATTTGTCTCCTAAGCGCACACATAATATTATCATAACTAAAATGATGAATACCACCAAATCCGAAAGATTTATAGGTGTACCTACTCTGCATTCAGGTATTTTATAGCAAAGCGCACAACACATAGCTCATAGAAACTCGTGTGATGGTGGACCTAAATCTAAGTAGGTAAGTTTACATTCTGCGAACGGTTAAGCTATGGACCTCTTTACCAGAGTCCGTGTTCCCCGAGAGATACTATCTTCAGATTTTCAAGGCGAGATTGAATTGGTTTTTGTTAGGCGAACGCGCGCCATCGCATCGTAGCCTCTAACGTCGCTCCATCAGGCAAAAAAAGTGTATTAAGTATCAAAGGGATAGTATATTTATTTCGCGTTCTAGCTAGACTAGTTCTGGCTGGCTGTCCTAGTAAAATAACGGGAATGAAAGTGATGCGTGCGAAAATCGCTGACGTCATGGGCCGCCCGCCGTGCCTCCCGCGTCCTCTCGGAGGAAGGGTTAGATGAAAGCCAGGAGCCTCGTGTGCAAAAACTATCTAACAGTTTAAAAAGTAATAAAAAGCTACGTTATTAAAATTCCTCAGCGCTAGTAGCTAATCGCCAGATTTTAGCTAAGTAAGTAGGTATACAGGAGATAGTCTAGTACCTACTCACTAATGTATGTTAGTAAATTTAAAACTCCCTACTTGGTTAAGATTTAGCCTATTACATAATTTCTTTTTATTTAATGAACCAGTCTGCACGATTTTAGCACTTTCTTCATTTACACTTCCTCTACTTGAATGTAGTCTGGAATAGATCGCTTATAATAAGCGACAGTACCGGCGGAATTTTACCACAAGATGTCAGAAATGGCTTTTCTGTAAATGTTTGTATTTTGTGCAATAAAGAATCTATACAGTCATAGTTTTTCGAAAATCAAACTAACTGCAGAATAACATAAAATCCCTAATTTAAGATCGCTTCGCAATCCGAGCACTATTTAAGTAGGTATTTGTAAGTCAAATCATGATAGGACTTCTCTAATCTTTAGAGATAAATTAAAGGATGCTCAGGATATCAAAAAGTAATCAGTATCAATCAGACATTATACTCGTAGTGAGTTAGACAAAAAAGATAAATTAATCACTTTTGTAGCCGACTGTTACTGAAGGAATATTACAAGTACAAATGCGCGCAACGAATCATTCGTAAAGTTACCTTAAAGCTGTTGAATAAGGCACATTTTCCATTGACCAAAGACCTGAAGATGGCTATTCAGACAACCGGACATTGAATGGTTGGAAAATGTATGTTATGTACATTTGTATAGTGGAGTACAGCTGTCTATTTAGTTTTGCTTCGGCGGCCGCGCACTAAATGGAAGTGATAAATGGAACACGTTTCCATGTTTATACGAATATACTTGGTTATGAACGTTTGAGGTATGGATTGCTATGAGTTGAAATTAAACATAATCGGTATGTTCCTGAACGTTATGGTTTTACTGGATTTAAAACCCATGTCTTGTAGCTGTCTCTCTACTATTAAAGTCACTCAACGTAAATCTAATTCCGTACCTAATTTTCTCACTGTGTTACATAATTCCAATATTGTGTGCATGTAAAAAGAAACGTGCAATCCGACATCATATTTTTTTTCTACAAGCAATGGGTACATTTTTAGTGGTAAACCGCTGATTTTTTTGTCGACTAGCGTTCAAATTTCGATCGTGGGTTCCGAAAGCGAGTTTGGCCACCAAATTTCGCAGTGTGAGCGGGCTATCAAAGAAATAGTGGGTAAATAATCGTGTTCAGTTTGACATCCTGGAATCGAACCCAGCCTTGTATGTTGAAATCCACACTTTAGTCACGATTCATGGTATCTGGGTTTCTATTTTATTGATTTAAGTTGATACACGGATTCTATATTATAAAATAGGTACATTATTATAGGATCAGTTTCAATATTTTTCTTAGAATCCTATATTTATAAATCTGTATATTTTACATGCAAGCCAAACCAAACACCGAACAGGTTTCTACGGAACCAACAATAGAGCTTCACTCGGAACTTGCGGATTCTTTTAAAACTGACAATACTCAAATTTTGTAACAAAATATTTGACCTTGAATAACTATATTATTGGACTGCCTCGTTAGGTAATGTGGTCACTGGTGCAATCTGATAGCCAACCTAGAGATCCTCGCTTCTAATCTCGGGTCGATGAGTACCAGATAAAGATTGAGGGTGTCTCCTAAAATACTCGAGACAACTTCGCAAATTTCTTTCCCTAGGTTAAACATTGACACCGAAAAAACTACTACATAATGTTGTAAGTAGATATACCTAAGGAGATAAGGTTATCTCTGTCTCTAAGGAATAGAGCTTGCCCCCTTTAGCCAATTTGTTGTTTAATAGGCACTATTGATAAAAAATGTACGTTTAAACAACAATGGCTGCCGAAATCATGTATGTGTACACGTAGGTACATTATACATTTTGGTACGTAGGTACATTAATAAAGCTCATATTTCTGTGTACATCTAACAAAAGCCTGTAATGGGCCACGCAGATCCACATTCCGCGAACCTTCACATCCACAAAGGATTTCGCTGTAACATGTCTGTATTATTTTACGGTCGAACAACCAAACGTAATAGAATTCACTCGCGATCATGGTTTATTGATAGATTATGCCCGCGGCCATTAAGCCCGCCGTTTGTATCCAATAAGGCATAAATAAATGTAATGTCGAGTTGAGTGTTGTGGGCGGCGCTCGCGGCTTGTAGCGGGCAGGCGTTGCGTGAATGCTGCCGGTGAAGTTTGGAATCGTTCGGATTTATCGTGATAACAGGGAGTGGGAGGAAAAAGCTGTTGAAAACCTTAACAATAAATAAATAATACAAACCCAAGACATGCCACGCTGGGCCACACAGCGCCACCTAGCCCCAAACTAAGCCGAAGCTTGTACTATGGGTACTAGACAACTGATAAACTTACTTAGATACATTTTTTTTTTTGTAAATTAATACATATTATACATAGAAAACACCCAGACCAATACAAACAGACATGTTCATGAACACAAATGTTTGTACTGTGCGGGAATCGAACCCACGACCCTTGGCTCAGAGGGCAGAGGTCACTACCAAATGAGCCACCGAGCTTGTCAAAGGGTGAACAATGTTGCTTCTCATCATCATCGTCAGCCAATTCAGCTCATCAATGACCACTGTTGGACAAAGGCCTCCCCCGATGACAATTGTCATTTGTTACTTGGGGGATTTGCCTTAGTCACCACGCATGGCAGGCGGGTTGGTGACCGCAGTAGGTTTTATTTGTACCCAGGTAAACACTGCTGCCCGTTTTCTGATATTCCCTTAGTCATCTTCCACTGCACCCACGGGATGAGATGGGATGGTCCTATTTTATATCTGGAAACCACACGGCTTTTTATTTTTTTATTTATTAGGACAACCAACAAGATAAACACCAATACATATAATAAACAATACAGAAAATAATAAATTAACAGCTTAGTGTCACCTTAATTGTAGGTGACCACGGCATGCAATGTGGACTATGGTTTAATTAAATGTAATTATAAATATTTAGTTGACAAAAATAATGAAATATAAATTAAACTATGTTGAAGTCACCTGTTTGATGCCCCGCTAAAGGACTGCTTAATTTGACGCCTAAATTTCGGGAGCTTATCGGCAAAGATGTCAATGTTACATGTGTTGCATAGATTATTATACTGTCGCTGTAGCCTGTTTATGGTGGCGTGGTGCCCAATAATATTAGTGGTTTTATTATATAAATAAGAATAGTTGCAACGTTAATTCTCGGCTGTGACATTTAAATAAGTAGGTATACTTTTAACTTAGTCAGATCCTGTCGGCTTCTCAGTACAGGAAATTCAAGTTATGCCAGACATTTGAATGTCTCGCGTATGTTTTCTATTACATTCAATGACATTTGTTATCACGGAATACGTACATTATAAGTCCATTCAAGAAAGCGACCTTTCGCATTGCATTTAGCATTGCAAATTCGCCAGATAACAATGGACAAAGTGCAAGAAATGCACAACTAAATAAATTTCATCTAGCTACTTTTGTCTACTAACTCAAGCGTCTGTTTTAATGTATATTTATAAATATTGTTAAATAATATCTAAATTGGATGTATGGGAGCGACCTATCATCTTTTCGCTCCAAGCCATCCTCACCTGCCCGTGGTGCATCCTGCTGAATAACGAACGAGGCTCTGGCAACCGACTGATGGCGGTATAACCATCACGATTGAAGTCGCAACTACTTACTACAGGCCGATGACGGGCAGCAGCGTCAACGGTGCGAGAAGCTACGCCCTGCGATCGCCAACCCGCCTGCCCAGCGTGGCGATTATGGGTATAACCTCCAGATGTTTGCCTCAAGTGGCATACAATTGGAGAGGCCTATGTCCAGCAGTGGACTGCGATAGGCTGATGTTGTTGTTGTTGTTGTTGTTGTAATATCTAAATTATACTTATAAGGTTCAAAAAAGTAGCTTACGCACTAGTGTTATGGAAATCGGCACCAATATTATCAGAGACAGAAAGAAATATCGATTTACTTTATTACTTACATTATTAACAATTGAGAGAGGTAGGGCATAGCGTATCTTCGCTCGAATTGAGCCGCCCGTCCGGGGAAGGACCTCCACCCTATACCTAGAATATCGCAGTCAAATGACCTTCTGGTCGTGTTTCTGCTGGTAAGTAGGGTTTCCGGAGCTCGTGGAGGGTTAGGGTTGGGCCGGCATGGCGGTGGCAACTGACAGGTAACTAACCAGTTACTTGCCAGTTGTCACAGCGACTAGGGCTTCTCTTTCGCTTATCATCAGGCGAAGGGAAGCCATTATGTCGAGCTACTATAAAAAAAAATACAATATGAATAGAGCAACCTTATTGTAGGCAATGTTCACTTTGACTGGCCCAGTGGCTCATTTGGTTCGATTCCATTTGTGTTTGTTCCATGTCTGGGTCTTTGTATTTAAGTGTATATTTGTGATACCATCGTTGTATTGTTACCCATAACACAAGTGCTTAAGCTACTTAATTTACTATCGGAGCAACATAAACTTAAGATATTGTCTAATATCTTAAGAAATGTCTGGACTATCACGACCCACATTAAGTAGACCGTCGCGAGAAGGAAATAATAAAGATGACGAAAAGGTAAATCATCATCATCATCATCATCAGCCCGTGTCAGTCCACTGCTGGCAAAGAAATGGTAAATGTTTATGTCCAAATCGACTGGCCATATGGCTCATTTGGTAGTTACCTCTGCCTTCTGAGCCATGGGTCGTGGGTTAGATTCCCGCACACTGCAAACATTTTGTGTTTATAAGCATAATATCTGTTAGTATTGGTCCTGGGTGTTTATTGTACAGTAATGTATAATACGTATTCATTTACCAACAAACAGTATCTAAGTAAGTTGTCTAGCACCCATAGTACAAGCTTCGGCTTAATTTGGGGCTAGGTGGGTGGTAGCATGCGTGGCATGACTTGCGTTATTTAATTCGTACGGTAATTTTCGCGTTCCGGTACGCGTACATCGCGCACACCACTCAGCCGATCGCTACATCACAGCAACACGAAGCGGGAGGAACAGCGTAGATCTTGTAACCGTGCGCAGCGATCTATTAGCCCCGCGCCTGTTGTACGCGCTACACACAGCTCGGTGTTGTCAGCTTTGTACACGACCACACATCACGTTACTCAAATGAATAGTAGACTATGTATGGGTTAAATCGTTTTCTATTTGAGCTGGCATACTATTCTAGAGCGACTCTTTGATGACCCAAATAATCTCGGTCTACCCTAATGACAAGTCGAACATAGATTTCCCTCGATGTCTGTCCTCGGTCAATGCTGCTAATAGAATGCCGGCTTGCCTCGTCCATCCGCCCAGCACAGCTTTCCCCTCCATTTTTTTCCCGCCTATTTTACTGTCAGACCAGTAGACCACTTAATTCTTACAAAACATACTAAATAATAAGGGCAATAATTAGGCAAATATTAAAAATCATGACATTAGTTTTAAAAAAAGTCAAAATGACGCGCAATTTTTCAAAAATAACCTGGGCAGAGGTAAGTTGTACACTCAGGGCGCAACCTGGCAATACCAAGCCAGTTGATAGTCCTGCGTGGGCGCAATGTTACCAATTCATCACTCGCGACGCAGCCGTAGTAATTCGGATAAGTATTTTAATACCCGATCATTATGAATTATGATAAAGTCAACATTCGTAGCGGCTGTGTATTTTAGTCGGTTAACTCGATTTGCATTGAAGTTTATGGCGATTAGATGGCGGCTCTAAATCTCACTTGTCTCGTAAAAAGGTAATTAGTAGACTGATTTAGATACATTCGGTGCGATGTATATCTATGCATTTGGTTTAGCGATGTTTTGGCTTATGCCTAATGCCTTGTGGCCTAGTGATTGCTGCTAAAAGACTAAGAAGTCTCGAGTTCGAATCGTCGGTCAATCATCATCATCGGCCTGCAAACGTCCACTGCTGGATATAAGCCTACTCAATCAACATCAGCCTATTGCAGTCCACTGCTGGACATAGGCCTCTCCAGTTGTTCGCCACTTAGGGCAAACATCTGAAGGATATGCCCATAATCGCCACGCTGGACAGGCGGGTTGGCGATCGCAGGGCGTAGCCAGCGCATCAGTCGGTTGCCAGCGCCTCGTTTGTTATTCGGCAGGATGCACCACGGGCGGGTGAGGTTGGCTTGGAGAGAAAAGATGATAGGCCGCTCCTTTACATCCCGGCCTACTCAATAACAAATGTCAATTGGGCGGATTTGCAGTAGTCACCACACTTGGCAGGCGGGTTGCAGACTGCAGTAGGTTGTTACCCGATTCCTGATATTCCCTTACTAGTCTTCTACGACTCCCACGGGATGAGATCGGGTGGTCCTTATCTGAATACGGAAACCAAACGGACATTAATCACACAACTTCAACTTGTCCAGTTTCGTTGTTAAGCTCTCTCCGTATCTACAACACAATCGGTAGACGTGTGTGCTAGCAACAATGTTTCGTACAAGAGACATTGTTGCTAAATACAGAAACAGACCGGAATAATTTTATGTAGCGTAATCGTGACAGAATCTTAAACATTATTATTGTGGTTATGAAAGCGAGACAACTTAATAATTTATGTTAAAAGCTTTTAGTAGTTACTAAGGATTTACATTTTAGGTACATACGAAGAAATTTAACGTAAACTTTTAGACTTCTTGAGGATTTTAATTTTATTTTATTCAGACTCTATCAGAGGATTCACTCAATCACTTAGAGGATTTACAGGTTTTCTCATAAATTCAACATATTTCAAACGAAAAATACAAATTCAATAAGGTAAAGAGTTAAAGAAACTTTACTTCAAAAACGATATAGAAAGATATACATATGTATTTCTTCTTTTCTGTATGTATAAATGTAAGAGAGGTAGAGCATAGCGAATCTTCGCTCGAATTGAGCCGCCCGTCCGGGGAAGGACCTCCACCCTATAGAAGAGAGGTAGGGCATAGCGAATCTTCGCTCGAATTGAGCCGCCCGTCCGGGGAAGGACCTCCACCCTATAATTTTTTTTTTTTTTTTTTTTTTTTTTTTTTTTTTTTTTTTTTTTTTTTTTTTTTTTTTTTTTAAATATCAGACAACATCACATACATTGCTCCGATCCCAAAGTAAGTAGCTTAAGCACTTGTGTTATGGGTATCAGAACAACGAAGGTACCACAAATATATACTTAAATACAAATATTAACACCCAGACACGGAACAAACACAAGTGTTCATCACACGAATGTTTGTCCCGGGTGGGAATCGAACCCACGACTCTTGGTTCAGAAGGCAGGGGTCACTACCAATTGAGCCACCGAGCCTGTCGAATACCGCAGTCAAATGACCTCTGGGTCGTGTTTCTGCCGGTGAGTAGGGTTTCCGGAGCTCGTGGGGGGTTTGGGTTGGGCCGGCATGGCGGTGGCAACTGACAGGTAACTGACCAGTTACTTGCCCGTTGTCACAGCGACTTGGGCTTCTCTTTCGCTTTCCATCAGGTGTAGGGAAGCCATTATGTAGAGCCACTATAAAAAAAAATATATATATATGTGGGAGAAGGTTTATTTTCTGTTATGTTCTAGATTTATTTTTATAATGAGTTCCGGAAACTCTTTTCGGGAGTCTATGGAGAGTGTCATGGAGGAAAAGACGATGTAAGACGTAAGGAAGAATTATATAATTTTTGTTGTTAATTTACAACTGCATTTTACTTCAACGATCCCACAACTATTTTGGAGGCTCGTCCGGGATCCTGAGAAGTATTGGTGTGGAAGAAATAACAATATTTATGAAGAAAATTATCCGCAAAATATCGGCGTGGTGATGTGACAGTGATCTGTTTGACGGACATGGAACGCGTCACGAATGCTTCGAGGATGACTTAATTTTATTTGTATTTTTGGTGGAATATAAAATGAGATGAAGATTTATTTTCAAGACTGTTATTACGATTAATGATGGAAGATTATTAATTTCGTAGAAGGTAATTTAAAGATTTTACGACTTAAGAAGTAAGAAGAATATTTTTGTTTTTGTTTCGTCAAATAACATTTTAAAATGCCACCGAAGAAGGATAATAAAGACGGAGAAGAACGTGAATCACGTGATACCGCACCCTATATCTCATTTAGCGATGTGGAGAAGTCTATGACGTCATTTAGCGGTGATGATACTTACCCGATTTCAATGTGGTTCGATGAATTTGAAGACACGGCTCTGTTGATGAACTGGACTGAAATAGAAAAGCTAATTTACGCGAAAAGACTACTCAGTGGAACTGCCAAACTATTTCTACGTTCACTTGGTGGTGTAAGAGATTATAAAATATTAAAACAAGAGCTGGAAGAAGAATTTGGATCAAAACTAAATAGTGCCGCGATTCATAAGCAGCTGAGTTTGCGAAAAATGAAAAGAGACGAGACGTTGCAGCAGTATTTTCTCCATATGAAAGAATGTGCATTGCATGGGAATATTGAAGACGCAGCGCTGATGGAATATGTTATTGATGGCATCCAAGACAGCGAATATAATAAATCTATTTTGTACGGAGCAGCAAACCTTAAAGAATTCAGAACGAAATTGGATATTTACAAAAATATTAAAGAGAAGACTCAGACTCGACCTCATGTACCTACTCCACCAACAAAGCATTATAAAGCTAAGCGATGTTTTAACTGTGGCGATTCAGATCATGAAGCCCCGACTTGTACAAAGGGTATTAGGTGCTTTAAATGTAGCGAATTTGGACACAAGAGTAATGAATGTACTAATAAAGAGAAAAGGATATTGAATATTCGAAACGAAAATGCGAAGGCAGAGATCGATGAGGAAGAAAAAGAATTGAAAGCTCCTTTGAAGAAAGTAACTATAGATAATATGGAAATAACAGCATTAATTGATACCGGATGTGATGTTAATTTGATAAAATTGTCAGAAGTCGAGAAAGTTATGACAGGAAAAACTAAGTATGATAACGAGAAAACTGTAAAGCTAACTGGAATCGCTAGAAAAGAACTTAGTACTGAAGGACTTCTAGAAGCTAAAGTTATGATTGATGGCTACTATGCTGATATGAAGTTTCACGTTGTTCAAGACTATGCTATACCGGTCAATGTTATACTTGGAAATCCTATACTCAAAGATTTTGAAGTGAACTTTAGTGCTGACGGTGTTTTTCTTAAAAAGATTACTTACCTGACGCTACTGGCAGAAGAGAAGAGAACTATTTGCGACGAATATTACCCTGAAAATAAAGAAATTAAAGAGAAGGATTACAAAGACGATTGAAGAATATAAACCTGATGTTAAAAAGAAAGAAAGTAATGTTAAGATAATACTAACCGAAGAAGATCCGATCTATCAAAGTCCATGTCGACTGTCACCAGCTGAAAACAGAAAGAAGAAAGACTTACTTCCACGTGTTGCTCGTTGGGCTCTGCTACTGAAAAAGAATGATTATGAAATTGAACATAAACCAAGATCTAGACTTAAACATGCTGATGCATTAAGCCGGAATCTCAGAAAGAGTGAAAGACTTGTAAATAGAGAATATTATATAGGAAACATGAAAGGAAAAATTATAGATAATTGTGTAGAATGTATTTTGAGTGCACAAAAGAGAGGAAGAAAAGAAGAATACTTACATCCACTGGATAAAGATGAGGCACTGGATAAGATGAGAGTGCAACGATGTTTAAATAGTACATGGCAACGAAGTATTGGCATGATTTCTATATTTGAAAACGAAGAAATTATGAAACTGATAGAAGAAAAAGAATTTAACTGTTATAATACAAAAGAAAGAGAAGTCATGGGCTGACGCAGAAATACAGGAAAGTTCATCTGGGGCAGATGAATGTTCAGGACGGCCGTGTGGGAGAAGGTTTATTTTCTGTTATGTTCTAGATTTATTTTTATAATGAGTTCCGGAAACTCTTTTCGGGAGTCTATGGAGAGTGTCATGGAGGAAAAGACGATGTAAGACGTAAGGAAGAATTATATAATTTTTGTTGTTAATTTACAACTGCATTTTACTTCAACGATCCCACATATTATATATTCGTAGTTACAGTTCGTGCGTAAACAATGCTTTAAACGATCTGTTCCAGACAAACTTTCAGTAGAGGATAATTAAGAGAAGGGGTAAGGTATCAAACATAGAGTAAATAACTACAAATGAGTATTTTAAAATAAGTAATGTAGTTGAAGTTTAAACGAGTCTTCTGCACAATGCGATTCTAATATATAACAACATCATTGTTGATGTCAATCGGTTATCATTTACCGGATTTGATTGTCAAACAAAGTTTTCCTTTTATCAAACAGTCCCGCTCTCCAATCTCACTTAGTATAACTTGTATTGCGCTGGGTATCTGTGAGATTCGTATCCTGCCCGACGCGAGTGGCGGCAACAGCGACTTATCAGTTTATCTGCGACTTATCAGCCTCTAGCTACATAAGTACGAGTATAAAGCGTCCGGAGTCGAGAAAGCCTTAAACAATACAACTGATGTCGTTTTCGTTAGCGTTGGTTTCTTGTTTAGACAATGCACGACAAGATTTGAAATGACTTGGCCAATCTTCTCGATAGATTAAAAATATAGACTATGCACGTAGCTTCGAAATTGGAGGAGGTATTAATACTTATTGAATGTTCCTCATTTTTTACCGACTTCGAAAAAGGAGGAGGTTCTCAATTCGTCTGTATGTATAATTTTTCTTTCTGTATGCGATAGTTAGTCTTTTAAGGCCAATTTTTCGTACATTCTTTAAAATATTACATCTTTCATAGATAGTTCATTTAAATTATATAACACAAAAGTAAGATTTAGAAGTAATACAATGCATAAAGTGTTCACTTGTAAGAAATCGTCCAGGAGATGTTGTCGTTTAGGAAGATGAAAACTTCCTTTGCAGAAGCCCCTATTCATAAGTACACATTCGCTACAACTTACCTACGTGGTTTTTTGGGTACGGGCTTACCTTTTCCTCGATACAAACATAATATGATAACATCCAACCAATATATAAACACACATAAGAGTCATAGATGTCCTATTCTGCAACACCCTATCCGGGTCATGTGATTTACTTTTAGGGCCTTAGCTGTAAGATCCTTCTATGTATGTTTACATGTGCAGTAATTAAATAAAATATACTCGTATGTATGTATGAGAGGTAGGGCATAGCGAATCTTCGCTCGTATTGAGCTGCCCGTCCGGGGAAGGACCTCCACCCTATAGAATACCGCAGCCAAATGACCTCCAGGTAGTGTTTCTGCTGGTGAGTAGGGTCTCCGGAGCTCGTGGGGGGTTAGGGTTGGGCCGGCATGGTAGTGGCAACTGACAGGTAACTAACCAGTTACTTGCCAGTTGTCACAGCGACTTGGGCTTCTCTTTGGCTTTCCATCAGGCGTAGGGAAGCCATTATGTCGAGCTACTATAAAAAAAAATGCTAAGACACTATTTAGCTCCTGTACAACTAGGTATTATACTCGTAGTTGCAACATTTGTTCGTGAGATGGAATTGAGAGACGTTCACCAACGAGTCGTGTCAGGAGTGACGGATACGATCTGTCGTACGCACGTGTCGTGTCGCGGCTGTCGTGTTGCGAGATGCCAACGAGCTTTAGGTACGTTGTATCTAACATGTCCGTTAGGCCCCTTACATGCACGCTGCGTATGTTGCGCCAAAACGAACCTGGTACATTCATAGGTTTTATTCACCTCTTACAATTGTTAATTTATTTATTTATTTATGGTTTACCAGCAGTTGTACATTAATACATTTATATTCAACATACACATTAAAAACATAGCCAAATGCACATCTATTTAAAGGCAAACACAACATGCAAAAATAAAAAAGTAGCCAAAGAGAAATGCTGCAAGACTATAAACGCACAACAATTCGGAACATGAAAGCAAAGCTTTTTATTTTATAATAGTGTAATAAGCAAAAATAATTGAGGAGAATAATAGTAATATTAATAGACTACAATCTAAGTCAGCACTTCGTTACCGAGGAGACCTAAGATATTTTCTTAAACCCAGGCATACTATCAGTGAAAACATCCGTCAATACTGTTCTGTAATAAATAAATAACCCCAAATAGCGATCTGGTCCCAAACTAAGCTGAAGCTTGTACCATGGGTACTAGACAGACAATACCCTTTTTCATGTTGGAGAAAATCCTTTACGTATCCCCGCCGCCCGGGGAGAGCGACGGGGTATGTGGGACTCACGCCGCCCTCGGTAACGGTAGGGTGGCACCTTGCCTCAAGATGTCAAGGAGGCAGGGAATACCCACTAAAAACTCCAGCGTCTCCATCGAGCGCCTTGGGGTGATGCCACGGGGCCTGGGGTACCTAGGTACAGACAGACAATACCCTGGGATTACTGTGTCAGAGGCAGGGTTTACTAGTAGTAAACCCTGCCTAAAGTAAATTACTACCACTAAACCAAAATTAGATAATGGTCGTCAAAAATAAAATATTACGATCAACTTACCTGCTCTGGATTAAATAGTAGTTACTAAGTAGTTTGAGTAGTGTCGTGCTCACTAAAACCATGTTTGTATTCATTAAATTCCTTTCTATGATTGAGTGAAGCAAATTCTGTCATTTACGTCATACTTATGTAGCCACTCATGTGAAATTATTGTTAATCGATAAATCGATTTTAATCGTTTACGAACTGATCGACTTTTACTGTTAAGCTTATCCAAATGACCGTACCTACTTTGAGACCATTTGTAATTTGCAGCCTCTGGAAATGTCACTTACATAATACAAGCTACTATTCTGAATCGAGACCGCGCCTTTCCGCTCAAATGAGCGCATGGACAATCCCCGGTCCCATTAGGTGCCAACTAGTCTTTTTCCAAAACGTCTCGTCGACGCTACGTGTCCGAGGAGTGCTCAAAATCAATTACCGGCTGGCTGTGGCGCGGCTCTAGTGGCGGGCGTGACTCGAGTTTACAGGACTCTACACTTAAGAGTTTGATTTTGGACAATTGCAAGATTTTGTGAACTACGACTTTTTTTTAGAGGGGTGAAGGGATGGAAAGGAGCGACCTATCACCTTTTCGCTCCAAGCCATCGTCACCTGCCCGTGGTGCATCCTGCCGAACAACAAATGAAGCTCTGGCAAACCGACTGGTGGCGGTAAAACCATCACGATAGAAGGCGTAGCTAAATACCACAGGCCGATGACGGGCAGCAGCGTCACCGGAGCAAGAAGCTACGCCCTGCGATCGCCAACCCGCCTGCCCAGCGTGGCGATTATGGGTATATCCTCCAGAAGTTTGCCCTAGGTGGCGAACAACTGGAGAGGCCTATGTCCAGCAGTGGACTGTAATAGGCTAATGATGATGATGATGAAGGTGCCTAATGCATATGAGGCACCTTCACGCTCGTCGGGGAGAGACAGCGTGTATGTAGGACTCACACCTCCCAGAGTGGGAGGGCATACAGAATAAACATGTGTCGCTAGGGGGCAGCACTTGCAGGGACTCGGGTAGAGCCGATGCATACGTCCGCATCCTTGCCTGCTCTGGCCAGCCGCAGATGATAAGCGGCCGGCACTCCTGGTCCAGGGAGGGCCAAATACCTTTGAAGCGTAAAAGACTAAGACAAGCTTTTTTTTTCATCATCAGCCTATTACAGTCCAGTGCTGGACATAGGCCTCTCCAGTTGTTCGCCACTTAGAGCAAACATCTGGAGGATATACCCATAACCGCCACGCTGGACAGGCGGGTTGGCGATCGCAGGGCGTAGCTTCTTGCTCCGGTGACGCTGCTGCCCGTCACCGGTCTTTAGTATTTAGCTACGCCTTCAATTGTGATGGTTATACCGCCACCAGTCGGTTGCCAGCGCCTCGTTTGTTATTCGGCAGGATGCACCACGGGCAGGTGAGGTTGGCTTGGAGCGAAAAGGTGACAGGTCGCTTCCTTACATCCCTATTGTATGTAAGGGAGCGATAATCCTTATGGTATTTGCTTACACTTAAAGCTGATAACTCCAAACAATGCGTAGTGCGTACAACGGGCGGAACTTATAGATCTTATCCAAGATTTACGTACTCGGCTAGACTTAAGGACTCGTAGGACTTAACTGCTGCACGTCACTAGCGGCAGCTGGCTGCGCGGCACAAAAACGCTTATAATTAAGACTAGCGTTAATTGGGAAGAGCGGCCCGTCACGGTGACGCCGCTTTTTGTCCGCCGCGCGCCGCCGCTGATGGATTGTTTGGTGACCAACTTACTTTCTATACTGAAAGTTGGATTAATTAAACTCTGTGAAAAAGTCTACGTCGTAACGTCAACTAATTAAATAAGTATATTGGCTGGAATCGACTGATGACTGCCAATTGCCATAGTGGTTCGTCCTACCTTTCATAATAGCTTTAGATAAGAGATGACTCTACTGCATAGAAAATCCAGTACACGTGATCACACCCCTACAGTATACGTGGCTGGCTAAAACAACCATTCAAATGTACTTGAACTTGAATCCCTCTATCTATTAAAAAACTGCTTTGATGCAGTTTTTTTCCGTTGTGTGGTTTTAAAGATATAAGCATAGGCACACGAGACAGACAGAAAACAAAAGCGACTTTGTTTTATGCTAAGTATTATAGTGATGTGTTATGAAAACTGTTTAGTAGTTTCACGTAAAAAATAGGAATTAGGTTCATCAGGATTTAAATTTAATCCCAAATAGTTATAAGTTTGTCATCATCAGCGAAGTTCGTAACTTTATCAAAAAAAATCGAAACAATTTCTGCTGACAGCTCTCCTCACCAGTCCGTTAAGTCCTCTGGTCCTAAAATTGTAGGTAAATCCGCTGTCAGCTCTCCCCGCCAGACCGTTCGTTCTCCGAATTTGCCCGTCATCGGTATCAGACTAACAAAAACTATCGGTCGAGTATCGACCGGCCCGGCGGCGCGGAACCCCGGCGTCTGCGCCCGCTCCGCCCACGGTTTAGGGGCTCATAGTTTTTTTTCAAAGAGTCTATTTGAAAAGATCCGTACTGAATGCACGGACCGCGCTTAGTCGGACCTGTCACGCGTAATGCGTAAAAGGTTTACGCTTCAGTGGCGCTACGAATCCATTCGGAAACATTTTGAGTGCCAGTTTGGGTAGCGTTAAGTATTGCTCATGCACATAAGTAAAACTAGTTTTAGAAATAAATGCGGGCTTTTGTTGTGTTGTATATTTTTTATGTAGTAAATAAAAATTACTGTATTTTAACTATAAGCGAAAATGTGAGATTGTGTTCTGTCCGTTACCATGTGTCGTTCCTTGTTCTTGTCAAGATTCAAAGCCTTGATCATTACTTAAAGCGACTCCCACAATACGCTTACCTATTGCGCATAGCACAACAAATTATGTTCCTTGTTAAAATTACATGATCAACGAACCTAGAACCATCTTATCCTGCACGGTATAGGCGAAACTGCTACACTACAATCTATCAATAAGTAAATCGAAATACGACGATTACATTATTTAGTAGAAGTTAATTATTCTTTTATACGTCATTAAAGTGTCATACTTTAATCAATTCTCGCCATCTGCGAAGTAAAAATTTCCACTAGTCTAAATTCGCCTTTGTCTTAACGTGGGGTCTGTTAATGAGGCCCATTGATGTGGCGATACGGTCGGAGTGCGGCCAACTGTTCAATCCGATTCACGGTAAACACCCATTCAGCTATGCAGCAATTAAACTCCTTGTTAGCACTAACACGGGCAAACCGTCAATGGACACGTAAGAGGTACCTAAATTTTTTGATGTGCATAAGGAGGTATTGTTCGTAGCAGATACCAACTGCAAGAAGTCTGCGAGTGTCTTTTAGCTTGTATATCATGGTGAATACTTTCTGCAGCTCTTTAACCTTTCCCTAAAAGAATCACTAGGACTGGTTGCAGAAATTATCAGCATGTTGTGTCAGATTCTACGAGTATTTGTACCCAGGAAAACGCTGCAGTCCGTTTCCTGATATTATCTCTGTCGTTTACTATGGCATCCACGGTTAATATGCGATGAATCCTTTGGCATCATAATGACTTGTGTGACAGTCATTTGATGGTTATATTAATAGACTTTATATCGTGTCAGCATTAATAATATTAGCGTTTTCTATCGGCAATCAGAAAGGTCACGGGGGACACGTGACAAATATCTATATATTATATATACTTAAATAATATATAGATATATACTTAAATAATTATTCGACCTTTTCCGTGTGTCAATCGGCTTGTTTGTAAAACGACGTGCGATTAGAAAGTCAACGCAATGACACGATGCATATTAATGACATGACAGATTCATTCAGCTACAGGAAGCAAGACGGGCAGGTTCGAAATTGCTTAATTAAAATTAATTAGCTCGTTGATAGCGGTAATAAAAATATGATCGCGTAATAGGTACATAAATTGTGTACAATTAAATTTAGGAATTATGAAAGATATTACAACATCCGGTATACAAGTCTTAGTCGTAAAGTTGTCAGATTTTCGGTTTTCTGCTAGTTATATTTTAGGAAGTGTGTATAATTGAAGTATTAGTTAATTTGCTTACCCCCTCCCCAATTTGTACACATACAGTTTACCGATAGGAAACTGTAGTTTACACAGTTTTATTGTACAGTTTGTTGCTTGAAGAACTCGGTGCCACAAAGCGAAATGCTCGGTTAGCGTTTCGCCTCCACAATCAGATCCACATTCCCAATCTACATATAGGTATACCTTTTGGCAAGTTTGCGTACTTTCCGAGACCTATTCGTAATCTTCCTGAATTCAAAGCGAGAGATAACTAACGCCCTGATTGGCACCATATCAGTTAACATCAGCCACGCTGTAGTCAAGCACAACCTACCTATAATTGGCCAGAAAACTGATGTTTATTGTCTGAAAAGTCAAAGCATAGGTAAGATGATAAATAAATATCGGACAACATCACATACATCATTGTTCTACTATCGCTCCAATACGTAAGTATCTAAGCACTTGTGTTATGGGTATCAGAAGAACTATGGTACCTGAGAACCCGTTACTACCAATTGAGCCACCGGGACAGTCAACGATGTAAGTAATAATTTAAGTTTTAGGTACCTATCATTGTTCTACTTACATACCTTTTCTCCATACCTACCACAGCAGTGGACAGTTTCACCAAACTCGCAGGACAATGACGATTCATGCATACAAACATCGCACACACCGGACCTTGTTAGTATTAGAGATTGATTCAAGTGACTGTCCTCCGTGGCAACGGCTCGACAATGACTGATCGGCTTGCAGGCGCTCAGCGGAACAGCTGAGTGGACCATAAATAAACTGACATAGAGTATATTATTGCATGACAATATGTTGACGATTTATGATACGTTCGCACGCCTCTGTTGATCAAATAACGAGTTAGAATGAATTCAAGTGATAGTGCTAGGTTTGGGCCTAAAATAAACATGAATTAATTGTCGGTATGATGTTTCACACATCTGTTAAAATAGTTTCAGTATTTTTATCGACTTCAAAGATGCTACTTTGTTCGAAGAACTTGGTCCTTATGTGGGTAGTCCAATGTGGATTAAGTTGATACAAATTAGGTACCACGGGGGCGCATTATTATGACTCGAGTCTTGGTTATGGATTACATTATCTAGGCACTACTTTATTATAAACACCAATCAATGACTCCATAGTTATCATCTGGAGTTATAATCTCGGAATGAACATAGGTTACCTAGGTAGGTATATCATCATCAGCATCAGCCCGTGTCAGTCCACTGCTGGACATAGGCCTCTCCCAATGTTCGCCACTTAGGTCGATTTTGGGCTTCTCGCATCCAGCACTTGCCAGCCGTCCTGCGCAAATTATCACGGTATATCATATTTTCAAAAAAATTTGCTATCTTTAGTAAAACGCCAATAATCTTCTTGTATCTGTATGTGTGATACTATGTAGTACAAAAATAATGTTTCATCGTGATCATCATCATCAGCCTGCCCATATCTACTGATGTTCATAATGCCCAATGAAAATTGTCATTTGAGCGGATTTGCACCGAAATAGGTTTTATTTTTACCTGGTAGGAGCGGAACGCTAGTAAATAATATTTAGATTTGATTTGATAGTAGCCATTGAAGTGAATATCCAATCTCCAGTGCAGTTGGCCAGGAGCCACGTACTCGTATACCCGTGAGAGCGCGGTGAGGCCGCGCCGCCGCCTTATCGAGTTACGTCGCGGCCGCGTCACATGTCGCCCTTATCTGCCCAGTTAATCCTTCGCGTCTGCTTAATTAAAATATACGACAGGTAGTTTTCATCAGGAAATTTGTATAAAATATCCATGTGGTGACGGACGCAGAACACAAATCGCCGCCCGACCTTTTCCCGTGGGCCTCGTGAGAGACGACACCGGATTAGCAAGCCGAAGTGGCTGGCTATGTCATTGATAATCGCTGTGGAAGACTAGAACTTGTCTAGTTCTAGAGTGGATACCGCTTTTCGACAAACGTAGTGTAGGACGTCTTCAGACTAGTGACTGGATGACCTGCAAGTGCTGGATGCGAGTTTGAGCAGAGTGGCAAACAATTAGAGAAGTCTGTCCTAAATCTACGAGTATGAGGATGATAAACTTGTCTTAGGTCTGGGAGGCTAGGTTAGGAGGCTGGTCAGGGTAGGGGATGACTTTCAGACCTGTATAGACCCTCTGCCGTAAAATAAAAAAGATTTTATTGACCGTATTTATTAGTTTATAGCTAGGTACATATTTAAAAAAATATTGAATTAAAGTTATACTACATTCAGATCAGTTATATAGGTACAATATCAAAATTCTTAAATAGAACATCTTTTAAAAGGAATGTGCACAACGAATCAGCGAACTTTAGCTCGCAAAGCTTGCAATAAGTTTGAAATACGAAAATATTCTCCCCTCTAGCCTGCTGTGTTTCTCGTTCAACTTTCTATCTAATAACTGCGAGTACAGAGCGCATGGGTAGGTACCTACTACCCGGCTGTACCTGTAGGTATTCGGCAAGTCGGGGCGGGCCCGCTAAGTATGCCGCGAGTTTCGCGTGCCGGCGGAAAGTTTCGCGTTTGACGACGAAACACCGACTCATTTTGGACATGAATTTGATATTTGCCGAGACATTTTAATATTCTACGTGTAGCTATTTGTCTTGTTGTTGACTTAACGACTACGTGTGCTGTTGTGAACAATACGGTGACGACGATATATTTGTAAGCCATATGGATGTAAGGGAGCGACCTATCATCTTTTGGCTCCAAGCCATCCTCACCTGCCCGAGGTGCATCCTGCTGAATAGCGAACGAAGCTCTGGCAAACGACTGGTGGTTATATAACCATCACAATTGAAACAAACTTTTGAGAAATACAATTGACTGCTCACCACTGCTACAAAAAATAAGCATACGTGTGCCACGCTCAAGATCTCGCTCAATAAAATCAATCCTTTCTGCCCCGTTCCGGAAAACTGCATTGGGTTGCAATTCTACTATCCCCAGGCTCTGCAGACTCATGAACAGCTATTGTGAATTGACGGACGTTTTCACTGATAGTGTGCCTAGGTTTAAGAAAATAATCTTAGGTCTCCTCGGTAACGAAGTGCTGACTTAGATTGTAGTCTATTAATATTACTATTATTTTCCTCATTTTTTTGCTTATTACACTATTATAAAATAAAAAGCTTTGCTTTCATGTTTCGAATTGTTGTGCGCTTTTAGTCTTGCAGCATTTCTCTTTGGCTACTTTTTTATGTTTGCATGTTGTGTTTGCCTTTACATAGATGTGCATTTGGCTATATTTTTAATGTGTATGTTGAATATAAATGTATTAATGTACAACTGCTGGTAAACCATAAATAAATAAATAAAAAAGCGTAGCTAAATACTACAGGCTGATAACGGGCAGCAACGTCACCGGAGCGAGAAGTTACGCCCTGCGATCGCCAACCCGCCTGCCCATGGCGATTATGGGTATAACCTATCTCCAGCAGTGCACTGCGATAGGCTGATGATGATGATATATTTGTAGTCTGTAGGCTTCTTTATAGACGCACGAAGTGTATAATTGTCGCGGGCCAGGCTTCGCCACTTTAGCCAAACATCTGTAGGCTTTATCCATAATCGCCACGCTGCTAGGTAGGTGGGTTGGCGATCACAGGACAAAAGACTCTTAGTGGACTCATATGACACTCGCGGAAAAATGTTGCGGCGATTTGTATTCTTTGCGGTAGCAATGTGGTAACATGGACGGATGACGGAGGCTAAATTCTCTTACAGCTTACAGCATACGTGTTCCATCTTCCTTCATATAACGTTGCCTTTGATTGACTAGCATTTTCGTTTTATTTCGTTAACAACTCTCTACTACTCGCGTCACGAATTATATTATTTCGTTTAAAAGTGGTCATTTTAAGTTCACAGCTGTTATCTCTAATGGAGAAACCTGACTACGACAAATGTTCATCTTATTTTGCGCTCTATCCAGTTGCGCTAAAGTCTATATTCGAATAATAATTGGTTCTGAATCAGCTGTTGGATGTAAGCAGGAATGCATACAAGCTGTTACTATGAACACTTTTGGAACTTAACACGCTGTTATTAAGGTTCGTATTGCATTGGTGATTTGAATCAGGTGATGGGTAGTGGCGGAAGTTCGATTATGGGCCCGCTTGGGGGACATTCGTCAATGGCCGTGGGACCGGCACATACTGCACTGAATAACTATGACCCTATATGACTCTAAATACCTACCTAACGAAATAACTAGTTATGGAAGTTTTGATCAATCCCCTTTTCAACAGAATTCGAAAACACAAAAAGACGGGACTATCGACGGGAATATCAGACAGCAGCGTTTATCATCATCATCATCAGCCTATTGCAGTCCACTGCTAGACATAGGCCTCTCCAGTTGTTCGCCACTTAGGGCAAACATCTGGAGGATATACCCATAATCGCCACGCTGGGCAGGCGGGTTGGCGATCGCAGGGCGTAGCTACTCGCATCGATGACGCTGCTGCCCGTCATCGGTCTGTGGTATTTAGCTAAGCCTTCAATTAATTGTAATCGTTATACCGCCACCAGTCGGTTGCCAGCGCCTCGTTTGCTATTCGGCAGGATGCACCACGGGCAGGTGAGGTTGTCTTGGAGCGAAAAGATGATAGGCCGCTCCCTTGCATCCCTGACAGCAGCGTCTATCTGGGTACAAATAAAACTTACTGCGGTCACTAACCGGCCCGCCAAACGTACTACGTAAACTAAGGCAAATACCCCCAAATGACAAATATTGTCAGTGGGAGAGCCCTATGTCCAGCAGGGGGCGTTAGCAAACTCATGATAATGATGAAGCTGAATGCTGTTATTTTTTCTATTTTCAAGTGCAATTCTTAGAATAATAACAAGGTGCAATTACAATAAATCTTAATGATACTCTTACTAAATAGTACTCACCGCCAAATCAGTTTTTACGTGAAACAGTCTGTACTTTATTGTCTGTTAACTTGATACTGATCAGTCATGATAAATACAGTCTATCTAAAGCGACGGTTTTAAATAGACTATATAAAATGCGCTATAGCATCAGGTTAAGCTTATGAGCAAAACCATTCTGCTCACATGAACCTTGAACTTTATAAGTACCCAAAGATTATTTTGATTTAAAGTAACATCTTAATTGCACGCTTGAAATAAATAAGCAATCCGTTATTAAGCTCCAACGGGCAGTCACGATCGGAGATTAAAACATTTTTCACTTTTATGCCAATACACGAGGATAATTGATTAAGTATGTGATTAAGCATCGCTCGTGAGCATCGCCGTCGGACTCACATCACGTGATCGCGGACGTGTGTTCCGTTTTTAATCAAAAGGTTAAACATTGGAGCATTAAAAAAGACAATAATTAATTTTGATCTCGATCTCGGTAGAGCGTTGATTGAGGCGCTATGGTAGATTCTATTTTTCCGGATTTCGTTACGGGTCGGATTAATCTTTTTTTGAGGTTAAATAGAGGTTTTTTGTCAACAAAAGGTTACTATAATTATTCATCTGAGTACTTTTAACAATCACTTTTCATCTTCTCTCTTTTTCACCAATCAAAAACACTATTTCCCGCGCTAGAGATACAATACAACCCACAGACACAAAAACCCACAGATTGGAATTACACTACTACTATAAAAAATTATTTGCTTGTTATGAACATGCTTTAGACGGAAACTGGAAAGCTCTGTATGCCAAGCGGGCAAAACCTAGTTCATATATAAAAAATAAGTATTAATTATGGCCTGTCTCTAGTAAATAAAGAATTAGTTATGTTTACGACTACAAACGTAATTAGATAAATAACAACGTCCCCGGAGTCCCCTCGCATGCTCCTATGCAACAATGCAGTGCTTAATCGTGCGTCAAAACGTAATGATTTTAGCGCGCGATAAACAGGCCCTCTCAAACTGTCAGCGGTAATGGCGCTCTGCGAAACAAATTACAGTTTTTGTGAGCGTTAGATAGTAACGGCATAATCGCCCCTTTCACGTGCTGGTACGTGAGAGGGGGAGATCAATTTGCTGTAACAGCGATCAGGTAAAAAGTAAAGTCTTCTGTTAGTTATCGTTCTCGCCGTATGTAATAGGGTATGTAACTCTCTTCCTGCAGACATGTTCCCGCTTGGTAGAAAATATATAAAATTACATTAATTGACATATACTTAGACTTACTTTTTAAAGAAAATGGCACAATCTCAGTGTTACTCGCTGATATGAAAAAAAAACCGGGCAAGTGCGAGTAGGGAACTCGCGCATCGAGGGTTTCGTTTCGTAGTAAGTATAAAATTGTTAAATATATTTGCAAATTCTTCCTTCACGGAGAAGTTGATACGGCGGTAAGTAGGAATACACTGTATAATACACGCTCACGCCATTCTAATATCTAAACGTCTTATATCCAGGGCAATACACGCTAAGTAAATTAATAACGGCAATGCAAGGCGACAGCCCTGACAAGCCCAGATGGGCGTTAGGCGTTCGACACGATCCGCAGAGGTGACACCGGCCGATAGTGTATTGGCGGCCGTATCGATTCCAATCGGAGGCCGTCACCGCCGCGTCGGCGGGTACGCACGAGCACGGTTTTTTTTTATAGTGGCTCGACATAATGGCTTCCTTACGCCTGATGGAAAGCGAAAGAGAAGCCCAAGTCTCTGTGACAACGGCCAAGTAACTGGTCAATTACCAGTCAGTTGCCACCGCCATGCCGGCCCAACCCTAACCCCCCACGAGCTCCGGAAACCCTACTCACCGGCAGAAACACGACCCAGAGGTCATTTGGCTACGGTATTCTATAGGGCGCAGGGCCCAGGCAAACGCTGCTGCCTGTTTCTTTTCCTATATTATTCCCTAAAAAAAGTCGTCACCAGTTATCTAACACTTATATTACAAGGGAAAATTTTAGCTTTAGGAATTTAAACCGTCATGACGATTTATGCTTTAATCGAATACCTTATATAACGCTACCTATGTACCTACCTAAATAATTATGTCTGAATCAAGCGGATACATTTTGCATACGAGAACGCATCACCTTTAGCCCGATGCATGCGCGCCCGCATAATCGATACTCGCGATCGATTCTCGTGCCGCGATAATCGATTGGCGACAAGCGACCGGGCTCAAGGAAACAGTCGACGCTTGTTCAGCATCAGAGGAGCGTGATCAATCTCATGAGCGGTTATCGCGGCGAGATACGATCGCGCTTCTATCTGCGAGTGCCGAGACGTGGCGTGGCTTATCTGCGCTATGCCCGATATTATTAACCCCAATAGAGAACACGATTGTATACATTGTTATTACAACAGCTGCTGATATTAGCTATTAACTAATATAGATAATGGAAATATCTAATTTGTTTGTTTCGGTCAGGTGTTACCGATGTTGCGATCTGGTATCAAAGTGAGATTTCCATCGTGCTACGAATGCCATATGGCATTATAATATGATGCCTGGGGCTGGGGGCGTCTCCCAAAACATCCTGCTCTGAAGTTTATTGTCAAAGTGTGAGGTCATTCATTATTAAGCAAAAGTAGAAGGAACTGTATCATTGATTTAAGTCTATCTGAATATTTTTTTTATCTTTTGTATGGATGATTGAAGTCTGGAGCAGTATAGCTGTTAGTTTTCGGACTAGCTTCGTGACTTCTCGGCTCGACTTCTGTAGCACACTTCAGAGTAGGCCTACAGATTCAAGATAACTAAAAAAGTTTGTTTTCTCAAAAGTCATACCTTCAATACATACCTTCAGATTTTCGACCTCAAGTGTAACAACGATCGGTCATATTTACATACTTATCAGTCGAAGTGGGCCGCGGCGTGGCCTGTGTTGGAGTCTGTTGTACTGCGGTAAAGAGCAGTCTATGTCCCCTTTCAAAAACAATGGAACTGGCTCCTATGGCATTTTGTAAACATAGAGATTTTTACAAAATGCCATAGGAGCCAGTTCCATAAACAATAAAACAGCCGTGAAAAAGTAATAACAGGTAAAGATAATTTGCCTATTGTCCAATATTTTTAGTTATTGGAATTATTTGTTAACTATAAGTTTCTTTTCACTGAACAAAAACCAGACGCGATGATAAAGTTATTATTTGACAACCACGGTAAACTGCCTTGCCGCGTGTAATGCGTTAAGCTAAGATTCTTAAAGTTTGTTTTCTTTCTTAAAGTTACATTTAATTTGGTGAGCCATTGTCAGATACACTTACTATTTTCACTATATTTTTGTTGGCATTTAATTACGTGTGTGTTACATCGCGGAATCCAGGCAAATGTATTAACATAGGAATGCAATCCTCGGATCAAGCGGATTCATCACGTCGCGTCTCGGTTCGCATTAATTACAGTCTGTAATTCGCGGTATTGTTCCGGACATGGGCAGGCGTCCGTAATCCGGTTGTGTCTTGGCCTAATTGTCGCATTGTTGTGCGGCGGATCCCTAATACAGGAGGTTTGACATCAATATCTTAGCTCCGTCCGGATTTAGAAAAGGACCATCTCATCTCATGCGGGTCGGACCAAAAATCTTTGCTAGTTTTTCTGCAACGAAATTTCTTCAATAGCAGTTCAGTGGGTGTTTTTACACTGTGTGGTTTCTGGATATAATATAGGACCACCCTTCATTTCATACCGTGGGTGTCGTAGTAGAACACTAAGTGCGTATCAAGAAATAGGCAGCAGAGTTTATCTGGGTACAAAAGAAACCTACTACCCGCCTGCCAAGCGTGGTGACTAAGGCAAATCTTCCCAATTTTTAAGAGAAGTAGAGCATAACGAATCATCGCTCGAATTGAGCCGCCCGTCCGGAGAAGGACCTCCAGCCTATAGAATACCGCAGCCAAATGACCTCCGTCGTGTTTCTGCTGGTGAGTAGGGTCTCCGGAGCTCGTGGGGGGTAGGGCTGGGCCGGCATGACAGTGGCAACTGACAGGTTACTAACCAGTTACTTGCCAGTTGTCACAGCGATTTGGGCTTCTCTTTCGCTTTCCATCAGGCGTAGGGAAGCCATTATGTCAAGCTATTATAAAAAAAAAATTGTCAATGGGGAAGGGTTATGTCCAGCACGTTTGTTGACTGAAGATGATAATCTTTGTTCACGATTATCGACGCCATCGCCACCGCGACGCGTAGACAAAGTTTGATTATTCCTATTGTCTAGAGCTGTTCCTCGCGGCTCGGCTGTGGCAGCTGAGGGACTTCAGACAAACACTGTCGTCGGTTGCTATGAGAATAGTGAATCTGGTGACCTTTACACATAGCGGAATCTTACAATGTTGTAGATAGATAGATATTCTTTATTGCACAAAATACTTACATTTATAGACAAGATGTTAAAGACAACTAGTGGTACAATTCAGGCGGTCTTATTGTTAGTAAGCGATCTCTTCCAGACAACCTTCAGGTAGGAAGTGTGCTATTCTGAAGAGAGGAGCAAAGTCGTGCAAACTGTGTATGTAACTACATATAAGTATAACGTGCTAAAAAGTTAAATGTAGAAGAGGATTTTGTAGTGGAAAATCTTGGCGTCAACAAGAAGATAACATACACACCAAGTGTAAGAACTTGTGTCACAACCCAATATCATGGGTTCTACTAGAACTGACTCACCACGTTGGCTGGGTGACGTTCAGCGCAAGGAGGAGCATCCAGTTGCAAGAGGCGGTATATGCCTTGTGAGTGGATGACGGTCAGGCGCCCTGAGTACCGCTAGAAGAATCTGGTCAACAAGGATGAACTGTTAAGCCCTGTCGAGGCGCCAGCTGAAAAAGAGATAAACCAGTGCCGCCTTCTCGTGTCTCGTCTTTGATCCACTTGGGGCCGTGCAGCCATGCCAGCAAGTGTAGTAATAATTGCTGTCTCTATGGCTGACAGTCGTTGCAAAGAGAAAAAAGTCCCTGTTTCTCATCAATTATTTTATACAAATTTTCAAGGGACGGAGTTTTTACATAGTTAAATATACATAAAGTCAATTTACAACATCGCCCAAACCTTTTCAGTATTAATTGCAATCAGAATACAAAAGTGTAAAACGTTCGCTTTGCATGCAATTAATGTTTTATTTATCAGAGTTCGCAACAGAACGTAAATCAACACGTGTAAACGCACCGCGACCCCCCCTGAGACAGCCGATATCTGTTAATATGGACCGACCACACAGGCTCCGTGCTTACACAATTACCAAGCGTCTGATCGCCGCACACGCTGTACACTGCTGCCTCTCCGCCACAGCCACGATACCCCAGCGAACTAAGCAATCAATGTACAGAGCTTCGTTAGGACGCAACGCCAACCAAACACACGTCTTGATCGTGAATATAGGTACGTTTCGAGTCCCTAACAACTCGAACACGAATTCGAGTTAAGGCAATACAAAGTTGTCTTAGCGCCGCACACACGGAAGAACAGCTTCTATCACTTACGTAATAAAGTTGGTATTTGTTGTACGGGCGCGTAAGCTAAATGGCGTGTTTGTTGTGTATGTTTGCTCAGGGCGGGGTAAGGCTGGGCGCAAACATTTCACCAGCGGGACAAAGGAGTGTTCTCGATGGCACTTCACACTTGGCTGCGCGGGTTCGATTCCCGACCGCCAACGTCGAATGCGGGCACCGATTTAATTAAACACTTGGTCTCTAAATAATGCGATCATGGAAATTAGGTTTGTTTTTTAAATGTAACGACGCCACGAGACTTCATGGAATGCGAGAGAAGCTTTTCTACTGAGCGCTTATTTGACCTTTTACTGTTGTGATGATATCTTTTGAATGTTTAAGAAGCCAATGATTCAACGTACATTTATGTGTGCGCAAACTCAAGTGCACTCGCCGTCACATTCTCACAAACCGATGTAGAACCAATGGGTATAAAGAGGAACCGTTTTTTTGGGTGTGTATGTTTGTAAACAAAAACTACTGTGACCATTTAAAAATTTCTTCCACCATTGAAAAGTCACATTCACCCTGAACTATATTTATTAATAAAAAATAATTAGGAACCTTACTAAAACGCCAACAATGTAACCCAATGAAATCCATATCTGAAATACAAGAAGCGAAGTTAGGTCAGGTCGCCCAGTTAACAAATATAGTTCATCCTATTTCTATGTGCATTTGCAAAGTCCGACATTCTCTTTTCTGTGTATATCATTGTTGAAACGTAATATTTCCGATCAACTTATGTAAAACTAATCATCAAAATCACCTTGAGCGTTTCACCTCTTCAAAGTCATGTTAATTTCATGGCGCGTTTCTGTCGGTACCCCCGCTCCCGGCTCGTCACGAGAGGAGCGATGAAGCGAAAAAATAAATTACGCCGCAAACAAACTCGCCTCGCTCGGGAATCGGCTCTGATTTGTTACTTGCAAACTCAATATGTCGTGACCCTCGAACAACTTTTAAGCAGTTTACGGCAAAGGAAATATGATTACATCCGCTTTTGGGTACAGTGTTTGTATATGGAGCGACTGGCTGGGGACGTAAGATTGTTTGTGCGTTGCCAACTTACCATTTGCATTGCGAATATTGACGCACACCTAATTTACCGGGTAGTATTCCTATTCAGGTGTTTTCTCTTCCTATACTTTCTATTGTTTATTAACACACACCGGTATCGCGACATGTCTTTTCTCTGTAAAATAGAAACGTATACCTAAACCTTTCAAAGTAACTCAGTACAAGTAGCAGCCCGAAACTGTATCTGTTTGACAAAGATGGACACGCATTGCTTAACTTCAGTTTAATTGCCTGCTTGAAATAAGTCAAAAAAGACAATGAATACGTGACATATTGCATGTGGTCCGATCCATCATCATCATCAGCCCACATCAGTCCACTGCTGGACATAGGCCTCTCCCAATGCTCGCCACTCGTGGTACGATCCAATGTGTCCTTATTTGACATGTGCGCTGACCAAAGTAACGTTTTATAAATCATGGAGAATAGTGCAAGACTTACACAAGACTGTCCGTTCTTTGGTGGCAGCGATACACAGGTTATGATATTAGTGGAGATGATAAAAACCTCATGATCAATACGACTGAAGGCGTCACCCAAACGCCTTCTGAATAATTCCATTACTAAATTGATACGAGTGCCAATTGGCATCGGCTCTCAAGCAAAGCTCTACAACCACACCTCACCGGAAGTGATCAGGAATGATTGGATCCAAACCAACCTTGACCCGATTTTAAAGAAAGTCACTGTTCTGAAGATGTCCACTGTTGGACATAGGCAATAGGGACTTGCCTTAGTTATCACGCTTAAAGCTTTAAATAAAGTACCTACGTAACATAAGAGAGGTAGGGCATAGCGAATCTTCGCTCGTATTGAGCTGCCCGTCCGGGGAAGGACCTCCTCCCTATAGAATACCGCAGCCAAATGACCTCCGGGTCGTGTTTCTGCTGGTGAGTAGGGTCTCCGGAGCTCGTAGGGGGTTAGGGTTGGGCCGGCGTGGCAGTGGCAACTGACAGGTAACTAACCAGTTACTTGCCAGTTGTCACAGCGACTTGGGCTTCTCTTTGGCTTTCCATCAGACGTAGGGAAGCCATTATATCGAGCTACTATAAAAAAAAACATCAATCATATTTTTCACGGATGAATGGCTAGATAGGCTTAGCATTATATGTAGTGAATATTAAAATACTGTGTTTAATTGGGATGATGTTGATTGAAGGCATGGCGATTTGCTCTAGGCGGGTTTGCAGGTAATTCTTGAAAGTGTTCCGGCTATTTTGTTGGCTTATTTTTTCGTGGTTCGCTACTTCCTTGACGAGCCGTCTCCCCGCACCTGCCAGCCTCAACTCGCCATGAAATTAAACCTCCTTTGAAGAGATGGGCGGATTCGGTGCATTTGCGGTATTAAGTCTAGTGCTGTGTGAGTATCGAGAATGCTCAACTTCCGATATATTGAGCTTTCAAAATCCAGAGTCATAATCATTAAAACTTAAATCGATCTTTGAATGATTTCAATAGAATTCTTTATTGTCAGAAATAGATAGCTGATATTCGTTAATGCACTGGACGCAAACATCAGGTACATTATCATCTGCCTGTAAACGTCCCTTGCTAGACTTACTTAAACCCTGCTCGATGACATTGTCATTTAATCACAGCGCTTAGCAGACGGATTGATCCCGCAGTAGGAGTCGGTTTATCTATACCCAGGTAAACGCTACTGCCTGTTCCCTGACATTTCCTTATTCTTCTAGAAAATCCAATGGATGAGATAGGGTCCTATTCCCTAAAGGTGAGAGAGAGCCTTCCGCTTCCCCAACACATCATGATGTCAAGGCCGCTCTGGCCATCGTGGTAGTCATTTAGAAATAAAAATAAAAAAATAACCCAAGGGCCACTCAGCGCCATCTAGCCCCAAACTAAGCCGAAGCTTGTACTATGGGTACTAGACAACTGATAAACTTACTTTGATACATTTGTTTTTGTAAATAAATACATATTATACATAGAAAACACCCAGACAATACAAACAGACATGTTCATGCACACAAATGTTTGTAATGTGTGGGGATCGAACCCACGACCCTTGGCTCAGAAGGCAGAGGTCACTACCAATTGAGCCACCGAGCCAGTCAAATAGAGGTTCCTATTCTAAATCTGCAAACCACACGGATGCTGTTAAATAAAGTTGATAAACTTTATCCCACTCGGACGCAGGTGTAGTGCATCACTTGTGGAGTGAAGTCGGAGCGTGACGCGCGCGTGACCAATCGCGCGCCCGCGGTCTCGCCGCACTTCCTGCGCCTGCACCGAGACCGAGACGGGAACCAGAGGTGGTTTTTGTCTGTTTTCATTTGTAAACTTTCGTCACATTTCATGCATGATGTTTTTTCAAATACGTCTGCCATTTATTATTCCAACGTGACGGCTGCCGTTTTGCAGTGGGTAGATATTACATAAGACGGAGGAGGCTCTGGTGATGAAGAAGGCTCAATAAGCTCCGGCAACGCGGAGAGTTCGATACCGCGAGCCCGGCCGTCATCCTTCTTTTTTTTCTTGTTTATTTCGACGGCATGTCACACTGACAGCTCACAGACCGCGCGGCATCGACCTCACCCAAGTGTCAATGTCATCCACTTGACCTTCTCGATTAGCCTTAAAATAGTAACTTCGCCATAATAGAGAGCAGCACTATGCCAATACTGCGACACATATAATTTTTGGGACGATCAGTTTGGTTCCGCGGCAGTGGACGCTGCCAAGAACAAGGAATATTGCCTTAGTTTTGAACGATGACGGTCAGTTTGATGTATACGAGTGAGGCGCATTTTTGTGCGGATAGTGACTGCTGCTTTTAACACAAGTGGTTTCGTTCGATCCCCGCACAGTACAAACGTTTGTGTATGAATATCTCTGTGTATTGGCCTGGTTGTTTGTTATGTATGAGTAATTTGTATTTACAATTTACAAAAAAAGTTCATCAGGTTTATAATATCCATAGTACAAGTTTTGGCTTAGTTTGGGACTAGATGACGCTGTGTTTTATAGTATGGTATATCTTGGGTAATAAGCTATCGGCACATAGCATAATATATTTAGAACATGTTCCATGACTTCAACATTAACATAAATTGTAAAATGGAACCACTATAAATGCGTTAGTTATTGGTTATACATTCGCTCGATTCGCTCCGTTCTATTGGACTCGATTGCCACAATGCGTTCGAAGCCAATCGATAGATTGACTTGTCAGTAACAAATTGTAAGCGTGATTTGTTTGTGTCGCGACTGTTGTGTGTGTGTGTGTGTGTGAGCTAAAGGTGTCATGTTTTTACACCATCCCACATTTCCGCTCGATGTGTTTATCGTTCATTTTGGGTTATTGAATTTCATGTTTGCTTTTTGCGTCGTTTTTACTAGCTATTGTTCGGTGTCCCGTCATAAAATTTTGTTAAGGTCGGATGTTGTGAAGTTATTTTCTTTTCATTTCTAAACGTTTTGTTATTCTGAACGTACGGCATGTCTTTTTGCTTATTATTACCCAGTCGAACATCTATATACTGTACTATGTTTTATGTAGTGACCGAATTGAATCTATGATTATACACGGCGTGGGGTTAATGTAGTAGAAACTCGCTAGGAAATATAGTTTACTTTTATTTGTTGGAAAGCCAGGTGGTATTCGACAACTTCGTCTATAAGGTTAAATTAAGAAATGAGCTTTTCTAAACTATCTATATAACTAGAAGGGCGTTCTGGGAGATATCCCTGTAATCTAATAAGTCGTTATCTGCTACTTATAGTACATAGGAATATTACTTAACTTAGTTTGGTGATTAGTGTGATGTATTCAAGGTTGGTTTAGTTGTAGTAAGCGCTGCCTATGACACCGTGTTCGTGGGCTCGATCACTGCACAGCACAAACATGTACATATGGGTGTTTGTAATATGTATTTATTTTAAGAAAATCTAAGTAGGACTATCAGTTCTGTAGTACCCTTAATACAAGTAAACTTCGGCTTAGTTTAGGACTAAATGGCGTTGAGTGGCCCAGCGTATACCACGTGTCTTCGGTTATTATTTATTGTCATTCAGAAAGTGGGTTAATTACAATAGCTCTCTTTCTTAAGTAACAATTTCGTGTGTGACATTATTATTCTAAAACTTTCCCCGTAAATCCCGTAATTCCTTGCCGTATATCAAACGCCGCGCCTCCTTTAGCGGTTATGCTCCTGAAAACGTCTACCGGAGTATTTACCAGTGTAGCCGGTGATAAGCGACTTCCTTCGCTGTCAGACAGATAAAGCGATAAAGCGCTCGCCAGCTTCCGTCTCGCCTTTCTGTTGCTCTAAAAATAGACATTGTTTTGTTATCCGTACACTTTTGCGCTCGTCCTTAAGATATTGCGGAATTACGAGTATTACGATTATGATGGCTTAGCTTAGTATATTCTTTGACGCTGTGTTTCATCCAACCATAATCTGGATTCAAAAGATTAATCCGTAAAATGATTTATCATTTTGCTTAGTCAATTTATACATAAGAATCATCATTGTTAAACTCCTCACTTCGTTTTGTAAAGGGATTTTCATTGTTTATTGGCATCTGCTGATTACTAGGGACGACACCCAGAACATGCAGACAATTTGGAAACTTAATTTACTAAATGGATTCGACAGGAAATCGAACCAGGAAATTCATATCTTCCGTGTTTTCGGCTTAACACTAACCATTGCGTCACCGAGGCCGTCTTGGGATACATATATCATATGAATGAAGACATGAACACAATAATCCAAGCCAACTGTCTGTTTTTAAGCAAAGTTTAATCCTTTGTACTCTGAGTGAAATTGGCAAAAGAATTTATAAAAGCAGGGATTGCTGCTGAAGAAATTTAAAACCAGAGCACGAAGCACATTGATGAAACTTCGCTTCAAGAGACGCTTTCCTACCTTAAACACCATTCACAGACAATGCAAGTACAAAAGAGACTAAGAATACACGGTCATTTCATGCAGATTAGACACGCATTCCTCCTCGGAGGCGGAGGACCCGCGGAGGGAGCGCGCGGGACAGTGTCAACGCGACTGTGGACAATGAGAAACTTGCTAGACGCGACTATTGAAAACTTCGGACAATTCACGTTTCTCGTCCATTATTCTTTTTGCACGGTCGACGTTTACCCAGAAAAGTATGAGTTTTATATCGAAAAGTTCTCGCAATTGTAAAGTTAATAATCGCTTGTTCGGCGATGGTACCGGGACGTTTGTTGAGGAACTCCCCGGGCTATTGTTGGCCAAATAATATCTTGTACTTGTGTTTGATTTGATTTTTACTTTGAAGGTTGAGCTTAAGCGGAGTATTTATTTAGCGAAATGTTTAGGTACATCTAACTATGAACACAGTTTTTTTGATACATTACATAAACCAACATTAGTTTATCGTACCCAATATAGTCTTTATTTGTGTACCAGCTTTGCCTGGCGAAAATCTGTGAAATTATAATGACAATGCAAAAACATGCGTTGAAGAATATCCAGAGGGACATGAAGACTCTGATAAGGCGATGTTTACCAGTGAGTAAATACCTGGTGTCACGTGCTAGGGAAAGCCAAGTCCGCTTAACGCGAATTAGGGAGGCCCAAGGAGAGATGTCCAATATGAGAATATCATCTCCATTATCAGCCTATTGCAATCCACTGCTAGACATAGGCTCCAGTTGTTCGCCACTTAGGGCAAACATCTGGAGGATATACCTATAATCGTCACGCTGGGCAGGTGGGTTGGTGATCGCAGGGCGTAGCTTCTCGCTCCGGTAACGCTGCTGCCCGTCATCGGTCTATGGTATTTAGCTACGCCTTCAATTGTGATAGTTATACCGCCACCATTCAGTTTCCAGCGCCTCATTTGCTATTCGTCAGGATGCTCCATGGGCAGGTGAGGTTGGCTTTGAGCGAACAGATGATGGGCCGCTCCCCTATATCCCTACAACAAAAATAGTGTTTTGACAAAAACTTTGGCTTATATTGCTTTTAAGTATACTTTTTTGTCAATTTTCTGCCTGTGAGATGCGCCACGCAATGTGCATTTTCCAAAATGGATCTGAAATGTTGATGATCCTTGGCATTGGGCGAGGCTTATACCAGCCAAGGCAATAACAGATATCGCTGTAGCGACGCGGGCTGCGCAAACAGCGGTGTTCACCGGCCCGATAGCGCCCCACGTTTACACTACGCGATTTTTAATACAAACAAGAGTTGGTTTATCTTGTTTAAAGTCAAATCATAATATTTACCTACCAATGCAAATGAATGCAAGTAAGGTAAGGTTACTGACATTGCGTACCGAATCTGTGCGTTAAAGCGGATATAAGCCTCCCCGTTGCGGACGGTGTGAAGATCTGAAGGCATTCTCCTCGAAAAGAAACCTGTAAAATTGTAAAACCGGTGCATTTTTTTCATTCGAGATGGGTTTTCTTTCTGCATTGCATTGCACTATCAGCCTGTAAACGTCCACTGTTGGACATTGGCCAGGTAAACGCTCCTGCCCATTTCCTGATATTCCCCTAGTATTCCATGGCACCACGGAATGAGATGGGGTGGTCCTAACTCCGGAGACCACACGGATATCTATTGAATGTATGTTGCTAGTAATATTTGTACTCGCTGTAGCTTTAGCATTGCTCCTCGCCTACAATTTCTTATCTAAGGGTTCATACAGTCATTCGAGGTGTGTGAACCGACGGTATCCGCGGATGCACCCGTCGGAGTGGTGGACGCGATCGGACGCGCATGACCGCTCGGGGCCGTACCGGCGCGCTTCCGGACTTTTTGCGCACCTGTACTGTACTGTAGGGGTGCTCTTGTTCTTATTAAAACTATCGTTTAATATCAACAAATGTAAGGACAGCCAGCTGAAACTTTTTTATCTCCAACCTTTCCATGTCCACGGCTGGATTCTTTAGGCCACTCTTTAGGTCTCTCTTAAAGACCTAAGGAGGCGCCGAGATAACCCGCTAGACCCTTGTGTGACCCACCATCGCCGCCAAGCCCAGAGGAGTCTGGATCCCCAAGTAGAGATGGTATAGATAGGTACTTAAACTAAGCTTTAGTCTCAAGGCAAGGAAGAGATTTCTACTAGCGATAAGAGCACCTAAATACGGATGATGACAAGGTATGAAAATGAAGAAAATAATTCGTCCGTCTCTTAGATAATAAAAAAATATAAGAGCCGTATTTTTTGTTTTGTCGAAATAACAAGAAAATACTTAGATATAGCGCATTAAAGTTACGGAGTGGGGGCTAACTACGTCACGTTAGAGTATATTTTGTTCTCTAACGTGACGTCATGTGACATTTAAAATCAATGTATCTTCGTAAGTTTTTGAACAAGAGGCAAAATAAAAAATACGTATCCAATATTTTTCATTAATCTATCTGATGGACATTAAATTATTTTTTAGTCATCATCCCAATTGTACTGTATTTAATTTGTAATGAACTTTCCTGTATTTTTTTTGTGTTATGTGCAATAAAGAATATCTATCTATACGTAAAGAAAGAATAATATTTTAACAACTGTAGAAGGCTGAAAACGCAACATTATTTTGTGTGTGCTCATGATTATGGGCGTGTGAAATAAGAGTGTGTGACAGCGTGCCTTGTTTGACTGCGAGGCGTGTCCGGTCTGCGTGCGAGCATGTTTGTCTACAATAACTTATTGGAAAATATTGCAATGAGCGCACGAAACCCACTGGGCGCAATGATAAAGGAGCCATTAGCTCTGAACTACCTCACCTACATACATTCATTATCTACTCACGATATATAAATTAAATGCAAATCCATTTGACAACCTCGGTGACGTATTCGTTATACAGGGACGACTGGTTTGGTTCACGCTGTCTCTGATGCAGTGGTCGCCGGTTCGATCCCGCACAGTACCTACAAATGTCTGTTTGTATTGGTCTTGGTGCTTGCTATGAACGATGTATTTTTTCACAAAAAAGTATCTAATCAAGCTTATGAGCTGTTTAGTACCCATAGCATAAGTTTGGCTTAGTTTGGGACTAGATGACTAGATGAGAGGGATATGCTAAAGCCAGAACAAGGTCTTTTCTTACTCGTAGCTCGGTTTGGGTATTCTGGCACACGGCGAGAGCTCACCATTTAGTACTAATAGTACAAAGTAAACGTTTACTATGCAGGCATTTCACATTTATTGAACTCGCGCAGCCCTACCCGTCCCGCCATTCAACCTCGATTTTTTACAGGACACAGTTTTTAGCCGATTAGATATAAAAAGCGTATCGATAGTAGGTGTCCCCGAGGCCGGTGGAAAGCGCCGCAAAAACTGTGCCGATTTGCACAACCGCCGACATCCGCTGCGCCGGGCAGCACAGATGGCCAGTGTCACATTTTTTCTCCCACCAGAGCGAACGAATCAATTCCTTCATGGGAAGTGGCCTTAACTGCGCTTTTGTCGCAAAAAACTTCCAACGGGTTTAATTATTGTTAAGGTTCCTTTTAACCTATTTCACTTTCAAAATGCGTTGTTCTTGTACTTAATTGTCTAATGTCTACTTAACTGCAGTGGAGTCACCGGTGGCCGTCAAACAATAATTATTTTTTTTTATAAGAAGAGCTTTCTGGATGACCTCACTCCACCTGATGGTACTAAGCGGTCGTGAGATACAGGCACAATAGATTGGATTTTGTGTCTTGTAGCCACCATATTAATTGCTTTGTCTAAATAAAGAGTTATCCTCATAATAATATACAACTTGTAGGCATATTATAATATATTATTAGATCCTCAGACTGAATAAATGAAAACTCATGGATATAAAAGTCCAGAAAAACTAAACGAAAGCTTTCGTTTCTGTATCGAATTCTTCGCTTATTTAAAAGTTTATCCCGTGAAATAACACTCATGCTCATTTTACCACTAAAAGTAAAAACAAAAATGAAAAGCAACCGTGCTTATCTACACTATAATATATCTTTTTCCTGCACGAACGAAAATTTTGCGCAAAACACACATATTTCTTCGTGGAAATATTAGATTTTTCAACTACGTCTCCTCACTTTATTTTCGAACATGTGAAAAGTTTCCTAAGAATTCTGATTCACCTCAAGTTTCACGGCAAGATATGTACAGTTTTATGGAATTCAGTATTATGCTCTTGCGCTAGCACTGAAGCTTTTTATGTTCTTAGAATATACAGCTTACCTTCGCAAATTCGTCTGCATTTTTATGACAACAAGTAACCTCATCGTTTATAATCCTTTCGTTCAGAATATCAGTTCTATATAGAAACATCAGACAGCATCATACATGCATGACATGATCTCGATATTTTAATTGTGACAGTCAACATACTTAATATAAAAAAGGGTACCTATTTATAAATATGTATCAATTGTGGCTTTGTTATTATTATTACGAGTAGGTATAACAAACGGTGTGAAGTTAATGATCTTTATAAATTTACTATTATATTATCCACATGCTCGTAGTCAAAGCTTAAAGCGAAACCGGAAATTCCCGTTGCTTTTCCGGGACTCTCCCGGGATAATGAATTGTACATAATACAAGAAGCAGCTTTAGTGTACTTTACTCTATAATTTTAGCTATGTGCTCTCGCTGGAGGAATAAGCGCAGGACCAACGGCTTAACATTGTATGATTTTAAGTTTATGGTAATTAACAGTATTTTTCCGTTTATTTTTAAAGTGGCATGGCATAGTAGCTTTCCCTTAGATAGATAGATATTCTTTATTGCGCACCATACATTTGACTTAAGAACTAGGTATTACAGACACTTGTTGCACAATTTAGGCGGCCTTATCGCTATAAGCGATCTCTGCCAGACAACTTTAGGGTAGAGGATAGATGAAAAATAAAGGGTGAAAAGCGAATTGGATGCCCAAGTTGTTACCAAACAAGTAAACACATCAAATACTTATCAGGTGCCTCCGCCATGCTACCCTGTAGATAAGATAACGAAAGTCCGATGAAGAAATTTCTTCAGTGACATATCGGAGTACTTTCGGCATTATTGCAAACGTCACTCATATCACTTTAGGAAGATCCGTCTTACAAACCAACACAACACACAACACCTTTAAAAATTTACTTCATATAATTCTATGGTAATACTAGATTGTACCATGGCGAAAAGCTACATCGGGGAGTATTTACGCTCGCAGTCACTCGTATAGAAGGCTCTGTCCTACTAACCAACACAATTGCAAGCGCTATGACTTTAGAAGGCTCTGTCCTATTAACCAACACAACACAGAACACGTTTAAAAATTTACTTCATATAATTCTATGGCAATACTAGATTGTACCATGACGAAGAGCTACATCGGGGAGTACTTACGCGCGCAGTCACTCGTATCTCAGCGCCCGGCTTTGCTCGCGCCGCAGGGTTCCATCAGATTTATCATCTCACGCGCTTGGCTTGACGTCAATGTGAGTTGAGTTGGTAGTTAACCTTTCAGTTCCATTGGTGACTTTGATGAATACCTACGATCCCTACTATTTACGAGTATGTTACTATGTATCACAGCAGCGGCTTCCTTTCGTCTGACGGTAAGCGCAAATGAAATCCAAGTCGCTCCAGTCTCTTGTCAGATGCTACCGATATGACCGGCCTGTAAAAAGCTTTTTATAAGGCGCTAAATATGATCTTTTTTGTGTTTGCCGTATTTTTGTTTTTTTTTTTTTAACTTTTGACTGCCGAGAAATCAGACACAATAGAAAGAGTATTGGTTTTTACGGTCATCGGTGACTTCCATGATGGTTTTAACTTATTAATAAAACATTTTCTATTCTATTCTGTATCCTTATCCTTTACGAGGATCTATCAACCAATCAAGGCTGTCACAGTGCATTACATACTATACAAATATACATAGACATACATAATAGGTGTACATTTATGTCAGTTACCACTTGGTATGTTTATTGTGCGCCGTCCGTTGGCATGTCGGGAGCGTCGCAGGAAGTGCTAGCTCGCTGCGCAGGAGTCGGGACATATGGCCGCCGAGTGCCGTTGCGAAACGGTCTCACGTACTGCAGCTGTGTGAATATAAGAGTTCCTTTATGGTTGTTTTTATGAGTTCATAAATGGTAAATGCCTGTATTATGAATGTTAACTTTGTATATTAATTTGTATCGGCGGCCTATCATCTTTTCGCTCCAAGCCAACCTCACCTGCCCGTGGTGCATCCTGCCGAACAACAAACGAGGCGCTGGCAACCGACTAATGGCGGTATAACCATCATAATTGAAGGCGTAGCTAAATACCACAGGCCGATGACGGGCAGCAGCGTCATCGGAGCGAGAAGCTACGTCCTGCGATCGCCAACCCGCCTGCCCAGCGTGGCGGTTATGGGCATATCCTCCAGATGTTTGCCCTGAGTGGCAAGCAACTGGAGAGGCCTATGTCTAGCAGTGGACTGCAATAGGCTGGTGATGATGATGATGATTAATTTGTATGCAGTACTGGAATCGTGATGGGTTGTGGTTATTGTTGCTGCTCCATAGTCCACTCAATAGTTAATAGAATGTTGACCAAAAGGTACTGTACGTTCGAACTGATCTAAAGATGGACCCGGAACATATGAACTAGAACTTTATGATGGAACATCGTGTCATAGCTGATCCCCGCATACCAACATTTGTGTTCATGAACATGTCTGTTTGTATTGGTCTGGGTGTTTACTATGTATAGATAGATAGATAGATATTCTTTATTGCGCACCATACAATTGACTTAAATCTAGGTATCACAGACACTTGTTGCACAATTTAATCTGGTTTAATGTATGTTTATATATCATGTATTTATTTACAAAAAAAAAAAATATTATACATACAGACGAATTGAGAACCTCCTCCTTTTTTCGAAGTCGGTTAAAAAATAAGTATGTAAGTAAGATTATCAGTTGTCTAGCACCCATAGTACAAGCTTCGGCTTAGTTTGGAGCAACATAGATGGCGATGTGTAGCCCAGCGTGGCATGTCTTGGCTTATTTATTTATTATTAATTTATCTTTTCTACAACTTCGAGTCAGTCTGTATGTCTGTTCCTCGTCCCTCGTCTACAGAGCAGCACGGTTGTGACGTGTTATGAGAACCGCGTGGGGCCGCGCAGTGTTTGTGATCACATTAGCGTGTTTACTGCCGGCGACGCGTGTGAACCGCGATACGTAATCGATTTTTATTTATGTAAAGAGTTTGTGAGACGCGCCGTGGCGTTCGGTTCATTGAGTTACGTCTCTTATTGTGATTTTTGACTTTAGTTTAATCAAATAGGTTCAATTAGTTTATTTATTGAAAATGTATATTTGAAGTTTCAATACCTCCAATGTTTTTAGGGTTCCGTAGCCAAAATGGCAAAAACGGGAACCTTATAGATTCGTCATGTCTGTCTGTCTGTCCGTCGGTATGTCACAGCCAGTTTATTCCGAAACTATAAGAGCTACATTATTGAAATTTGGTACGTAGATGTATTCTGTAAACCGCATTAAGATTTTAAAATAAAATTAGAAAAAAATCCATTTTTGGGGTTCCCCATACATAGAACTGAAACTAAAATTTTTTTTCCATCAAAAGTATACGTGTGGGGTATCTACGATAGGTGTTTTAAAATGATATTGAGGTTTCTAACATCATTTTTTCTACACTGAATAGTTTGCGCGAGAGACTCTTCCAAAGTGGTAAAATGTGTGATGAAACCATTTACTTTGCATTTATGTTATTTGGAGAGCAAAACGAAAACCATTTGGTGCATAAATTAAACCTGTTTCCAGATGTTCCTTAATTCAAGTGAGCGCTTGATTAAAAAAGCTTAGCCGGCCTTAGTTCCCGGCACTAATGCCCTCCAGTGTCGGCTTACTTCGCGCCGGATATGACTTAACTTGTGCCGTGCGTGTCGAGGCGCTTACTCAACAAATTCTACTAAGTTAGGGTTGAAGTCTTATTCATTTATGGCACTGATCCCACTTAGCGTTAACTCAACTAGTAATGGGTACGGTAACTAGTTCAATTTATAGATATACCTAGGTATTAGTCGCGCGGTGCGTTCTACAAATAAAATCAAAATCAATGTAATCATCACTCATATATTTTTTTTTGGCATGTATTTAACGCTGCGACTAATAAATCTGATTTAAGGTTTATAAAATAGTTAAAGTGGATAGGAAATATAATAGGTTGGCTGCAACGGTGGAGTACATTATTATGTAAAAACTGGCAGCATTAAAAAGTAATTTTAAGCTTTAGTTTAATTTAAACTGGCATCGAGTTTTTCTTTTGGCAATTGAATTTATGGTTAAGCGGAAACTCGGAAGCAACTAAAAAGTACAAAATAGGCATTCATAAATTGTAAAGTAGAGGTATCTATTAAAATGATTTCAGGTAGTATTTAATAAGATTGAGATCTAATTAACATAATAATGTGGTGTGACATGTAAGCTGTAAATAAAGTAAAAAATAGCATGCAATTTAAATATTGTAAGTTTTATTTCTTGACTTCTTTTTAGGGTTCTGTAGCCAAAATGGCAAAAACGGGACCCTTATAGATTCGTCATGTCTGTCTGTCCGTCCGTATGTCACAGCCAGTTTATTCCGAAACTATAAGAGCCACATTAATCCGCATTAAGATTTTAAAATAAAATCAGAAAAAAAATACAAAATTTTTGAGGTTCCCCTTACATAGAAATTTTTTTTTTCATCAAACCTATACGTGTGGGGTATCTATGGATACGTATTTGAAAATGATATTGAGGTTTCTAACATATTTTTTTTCTAAACTGAATAGTTTGCGCGAGAGATTCTTCCAAAATGGTAAAATGAGTGCGTGTGTCGTACGTAAGGCAGTACGATTATCAATAATCAATCTTTATTTATTTGTTTATTGTTACGTAATTGTTACGAAATTATACCTAGGTATATAAATACTAAAATTATCACTGGATAATTAGGGCTGGCTTCGATTTGGCGGGGCGTCCACGCTTTCTTTTTTGCCCTATTGGAATCATTTTTGCCTCCAAAGGCGGCGTTGTTAATTTTAACCTTAAGGCAAAGCCCAATATATGTTTACAGGTATAAACGCCTGCCGCCGTTTTCATTATATTATGATTTCCAAAAATAAAAAAGGATTCCCTAATATTTATTTTAGTATTCAATTTAAAATTACAGCTGCTCGTTAATTATAGCCAGAAAGTGTTTTTTTAGATGGAAGTCTACAGTAACCATAATAATATTATATGCTATCCGACTGTTAATATTAGTCGCCATGTCATTATTTTTAGTACCCCACCTATAATTTCAATCGCCATATATAAAAAAATACTACCAAGAAGTCGCAGCCGTTATTTAATTTTTTATAATACTTTGCAATTGCTGGCTATCCAATATAATTGAAGCCAAATTATTTAAACATTGCCCAATTATATTTGTAGATGCCAATAGGTTATAACCCTCTTAATTTTTCATTCGCCTCAATAATAATAAGCCTTTTTTTTTATAGTAGCTGGACATAATGGTTTCCCTTCGCCTGATGGAAAGCCCTAGTCGCTGTGACAACTGGCAAGTAACTGGTTAGTTACCTGTCAGTTGCCACTGCCATGCCGGCCCAACCCTAACTCCCCACGAGCTCCGGAGACCCTACTCACCAGCAGAAACACGACCCGGAGGTTATTTGGCTGCGGTATTCTATAAGGTGGAGGTCCTTCCCCGGACGGGCAAATCAATTCGAGCGAAGATTCGCTATGGCCTACCTCTCTTAATAACTTAAAACAGTTTTTTTTAAATAAAAGGTAATTGAATATTCACTGCTCTTTGCCAATCGATGCAGCATAAATTACAAGGTGCCAATAGCATCGCAGCGAGTCTGGAGGGACGCTCCGCATCGCATAAATATGATGTGCGCAACTTTTGCTCGCCTCCCTTGCGTGTGCGAGCGTGAAAAACGATATTATTGTGCTGGATTTGTATTTGTTATATAAACTTCCACTGTAATTATGGGCTGGCGTCATAGGTTACGTGTTCAAGATTTTCCTGTGACAAACGATAGGTACTATAGCTATAATCTGAACTAGAAAATGAAAATTAATACGAATATGAAGTTGTAGTTGACGGTGCACAATCAATCCCTGCACAGTACAAACATTTGGGGTCCCGCTCTTTGTGGCCAAAAGCTTCTAGCGTGGTAGATACCCTGGAGTGAAAGGTCGTTAAAGTGATACTGCAGCGATAAACATCATCATTCTCCTGCCCGTATCCCGTTTCTAAATGGGGTCGGCACAACATGTATTGTTCTTCCACTCTCCTTTATCAGCCGTCATCTCCACATTCACTGACGGACACTGCAGCGACAAACGGTGTGGCGAAAAATGTTTGAAATTACACAATGCTACTTTAAAAGTATAATGGGGAAATAGGGGATTTACCTCAGCCACCACGCTTGGCAGGAGTGCCATTATTTTTGTATTAAAAGGTATATTTAGCTAATCTGGCTGACGCAGCTTACTTCAAGTCGGCATTGTCTCACGCCCGACGGTAATCCGCGCCGGTCGCGTCCCTAAGACTGCTGGATCCTGCGATCATAAATACACTAGATTCAGTGATGCATACAAAAAAGAAACAAAAATATGGCTCGAGTTTACTATAGCTTCCTACCTATGAGATACATACATACTAATACAAAAATAAGGTAATGTACAAAGCGATTTCATCAATAACCATCCTTATTCCAAGGAAAAAAGGTTTAGTTTTTTCTAATACGACTAATTATTTTAAGACATTTCGTTTAGCGATATCACCCAGTGCTCGTAAAATTTTATTACCCTACGTAGTCAGCGCTTAGAAATCCAACTTCATTGCAATACGTTAAAGCTTAAAACTCACTAACGTCACCTGTGAAGATGTGATGTTTTTGACTTACCACTAAAAAAATTATACGATAGAATACGGAACTCATGGAGTCGCTTTATTGATAAAAAAAATTAATTACATTACATTTTGCCTTACATTTAAATTACATTAAAACTATACATTCATAATATACATTTCAAACTAACGATTTAGTGTTGTTATAATAATCATATTGTCAGTATCTATTTTATAATGATTAATTTTTAACGGACTTCAAAAAAGGAGCAGGTTCTCAATTCGTCGGTATGTATAATGTTTTTTTATGTATGTTCACCGATATTTCCGTCTATAGATGGATTTCAAAATTTTAATAATAGAATATTATTAAATTATTTACTGCGGACATATTCATCGATTAAATAAACAAAATATTGACAGAAACCAATAAAAAATATATAATAACAATCTACGCCTTTGATTATTTCCAGATATGTCTAGTTTATCAAAATGTATTGAGCATATTGTAGAATTTTTGCAAGGTCTGTAATGGTCTTCTCTTCTTTCTTGTGCGACAATGGATATACATTCTGCACGGCGATATGGATCAGAGGAAAATCTACAATAAAATAAAAAAATAAATTAACCACTCCATAGTACATTTTGTTCCATTCACACAATCGACACTTTGGCCAAATATTGCTTGGCTCCAATGTTTGGGCAAATCGTTGGCCACATGGCAAAATATTAGTTTTTAATAGTTAAATAATGTTTTTAAGAACATTTAAATAGATTTGACACTGTACTTACCAAAAAAATGATACTCCTTCGGAAACTTTACTATTACGGTGGCTATTTTCGCAGTTTTTAAAAACACACCGAGGCATTATGGCACGTCTGAACGTTGGCTGTGGTTGGAGCAAACTAAACTCAAATAAGACCACAACTTTATTTGTGCTCTTATTTTTTGGTGCCATTTTTTAGACCGTGACACTTAATCTAGTGTATTTGTGATCGCAGGCTGGATCCGTCTTCAGAAGGATTCCGCGATAATAGTGATTCGATTGACAAAAAAAATGACATCTCCCTTGCATATTCTCCGAATTTTATACTATACTAGCAGCCCGTCTCGGCTTTGCACGGGAGACTCATTTTTCTACACCTTCGGTTACATTGTTCAAATTTTACTAAGGATCCCTAATTTCTTTTCAAAATGAAATGTAGCCTATGACAAAACGGAAGAATGTAGCATTCTATTGGTGAAAGAATTTTTTAAATCGGCCCAGAACTTTTTGAGCCTATTCATTACAAACATACAAAAATAGGTACAAATCGAAAGATTTCTTATATATTAGTGTAGAAAAAACTGACTTGACATGCATGCAATGACTAAATCTCTGTAAGTTATGAGTAAATTTTATTGTTCTATCCGTTCCGCATGTGGAAGTACTATGCCAACTTTATAGAAGTTATAGAAATATTACATAAGTAAGCTTAATTCTTTTGGTTCTTAAATAAGTAAAACAATAATACTTAATGTGTTCCTGCAATCGAGTCATTATGCACATGCTCCTAAACGATGTACTTACACCCCAAGGAGAGGGGTACGAAGCGATGATTTATATCATAGAACCGCAAATGTATTTTAGAATTACATCTTTACCTTCACTATCGCAAGATCACGATCACAGACAACACGAACATCTGCAAAATGGCGGCTTTCTAGCAGAGATAGCGTTACACAACGGTTACACGGGGAGATAATCGCGCTCAGCTGCATTACAATGCATCACGGTGGATCAGAACACCGAAATTATTTGATCGCGCTGCGCTGGCGATGGTATCTGGATGGTGTAGTGTAGTGAACGACAGTGATGGGTGTCCGTAGTATCAGTATTTTGTATTGAAAAGGAAAACGCATTAAATGTTTATTGAAAAGATTTATTGTTTTGAGTTGCGGGTGTCAATGGGCGGTGTCGACTTCTTACCACCAGGAATCACACATATAAAAAAATGATACTACATATTACAAATAAACTATACGTTAGACTCTAATCATAACAGGATTTTAAAGGGAAACGTTTCTAAAACATGGTTATTACACTTAAAAACAAATAACTAAATGGCATACCTACTTATTGCCGCATAGGCATTATCTTACGTTTTGTGGATAGTAACAACGGTCAACTATTTGGAACTCTAAAGGGCAAAACACTTTAAAATTTAAATGAATTACGGGTTCGTGGTACGGGTCTGACAGAGGCAGGCGTGCTAAGGGTTAAAGTTATTTACTATACAATACCTTTACTGTATTATTGTATACTGTAGAAAAGGTGGAGGTTACACTGTAATTCTTTGTGCATTGTGCCCAGTGTGCGGTTGCGAGAAATGGCGGTGCCGCGGGCGATAGCATCGCATCTGCCGCTGCGCCCGCGCACGTCTGGCGCGGGCCACAGCGCGCCCGAACTAATAAACAACAGCGATGTTGATGCGAATAATTACAAATCGGAGGGTTTCTTTTTCTTATATTATCTTTTTAGGGTTCCGTAGCCAAAATGGCAAAAACGGGACCCTTATAGATTCGTCATGTCTGTCTGTCTGTCTGTCTGTCTGTCCGTCCGTATGTCACAGCCAGTTTATTCCGAAACTATAAGAGCTACAGTATTGAAATTTAGTACGTAGATGTATTCTGTAAACCGCAATATGATTTTAAAATAAAATCAGAAAAAAATCTAAAATTTTTGGGGTTCCCCATACATAGAACTGAAACTGAAAATATTTTTTTTCATCGAACCTATACGTGTGGGGTATCTATGGATAGGTATTTGAAAATGATGTTGAGGTTACTAACATCATTTTTTTCTAAACTGAATAGTTTGCGCGAGAGACTCTTCCAAAGTGGTAAAATGAGTGTCCCCCCCCCCGTAACTTCTAAAATATGGTCATGATAAAACTGAAAAAAATATATCATGTGTATCACTATAAAAACTACTAACGAAATTTAGTTTGAATGAAATCTAGCCAGTAGTTTTTTTTTAAACGTCATAAATCAAATTACCTAACTTTTTCATTTAATTAACTCCAATATAATAAAACGTAAAGAAAAACATTGACTTAGCTGTATAGTGGTACGGAACCCTACGTGCGAGAGTCCGACTCGCACTTGGCCGGTTTTTATGCAAGAGGCGGCAGACGAGCGAGTGTGATTCCTGATGGTAAGTAGTGATCGATTTGGTGAACAATATCGATGATTTTGATTCTTTGTCGGACCACCTCTTTTCGGATCCGATCCCGCAGAGAGACGCCGATCTTAGCACTGTCCGTAGGTCACTGAGCGTCCTTTAATATGGACCAGCCGTGCCGTATGTCCCACCACATATATCATAACCATAGGAACGCACTTTTTGAAGTTCCAAAGTGGATACCGCTTCTCGGCTAATGCAGAGTAAGACGCACCCAGGCTAACAATTTGCGCAAGGTGGCTAGTACTGGATGCGAGAAGCCCAGAGTCTAACAAAGGGACGAATGATTGGAGAAGCTTATGTCCAGCAGTGGACTGCGAGAGGCTGACGATTATGATGATGATAGGTATAAGTATATATTTGAGGCTAGTAGTGCGATCTAAAATGTTAACAAACACAACTTTTGCTGAAAAATAGAATGAATGAATAAATGCAGGCTTTACCAAATACGTTTTATAAATTGATCCACGAAATAATATATAGATAAGTATCATGATTATACTTACAGCGTTCGATGGAATCGAAGGCCAGGCCAAGTTACCCAAGAGAGATCCTAAGGGGCTAGATCGATACACCTTAGTAAACGAAATTTTATACAGAGTCTTTGAGACCCAACACAAAGGAAACGTCAAGTTAGTCTACGCCTCGGCTGGCGTGCATTGTCTGGTACATTTATAAAAATAACGGACCGACGCAAAACTCCAACAGTCCACGGGGGTCCTATTGTTCAACCCGTTTCTTTCCGCGCTGCAAAGAGCCCGGGCCCATATAGCGGGCTATAAAGCAGGTCACATCACATACTTCTTGATTACAGCGGACCCGCGCGGTACCAACTATTTGTTTTCATTGAGAACTTTGCACCCGTAACGTTCACGCGATACTTTACTCCCGACTAACTATAAAGGATGGCGGCCCATTAACGCTTCGGTGAAAAGTAGGTCTTTGTGCGCGAGCTGATAAAAGACCCTTTCTTGCTTGAGCCCGCCATGCGCGTATGAGCTCAATGACTAATTTCCCTTCGCCTGTTTCTATAGGGACGTCTAAAAACGGTGAGAGATAACTTTGAAGAAAAATTGACGGTTTGAACGGTTCGGTTGGCACGTTTTTGCACGCATTGTGGAGGCGCTGTCGTTTCGGGCGCGCAAGATATTTGGATTCTGCGGATTACTTATAAGCCTTCGGGTAATATCCGGGTTCTGAATACAATCACCGGTCGGATTAATTTACCTCAGATAACGAGCTTTTCTATTTTGGTCCGGCTTCTCAGAAAGGTCCCCATATGTAGTTACTATCTTGATTTTAAGACTAATCGTTGGCGCATTATTGTCTGGTGCATTCTTTTCCACAAAAGCTGTTAGGTGTACTCTAAAATAAAAAATATCCTTATTTATATAGAAATAAGAAACAATTATTATTATGTAATATGTATTAACGCATTCCGCTGGATGCGAGAAGCCCAGGATCGATCAAAGTGGCGAACATTGGCTGATGATGATGTAAGTATTAACGATTTTTGCTGGATTTGCAGACTAACAGTGTCTATACCTAATTGATTAATTAATAAAGATCTTTGTTATTCCAAAGGTACGTTCATCACGGCCTGGACACTCAAACCGGCAATGTCAGTTTTTTTTTTATAGTATCTCGACATAATGGCTTCCCTACACCTGATGGAAAGCGAAAGAGAAGCCCAAGTCGCTGTGACAACTGGCAAGTAACTGGTCAGTTACCTACCTGTCAGTTGCCACTGCCATGCCCGACCATAACCCCCCACGAGCTCCGGAAACCGTACTCACCAGCAGAAACACGACCCGGAGGTCATTTGGCTGCGGTACTTTGCACTCTATTTGGGACATTAAAGTTGAGCTTATTGAGCACATTAGGACTGTCAACACGATTGTTCAATAGTTTTTGTAATACAGACATAACGCTCTAACGCCGTCCTTAATTTCAATCAAACAAAGTAGGTACAGTCTACAGAAACCAATACATCGATAGCGCGAGTAGCAACTTGAGGCAGGGCTCTTTGTGCAAGTTGCGACGCCTACAGTTGGTGCTGAACTTGCCCCAACTTCGCGTCTGAACAAACTGAGCAGTTGGACGGTTTGTATGCGGGCCGGGCGGAACAACTAAGTTACATGCATATCATGGCAGAGTAATTAAGTAGGTATTAGAATGGATATATAACAAAAGAAACTTAGATCGGCATTTTCTATTGATAGATATTCTTTATTGCACACCATACAGTCAAATAGCTTGGTGGCTCATTCGGTAGTGACCCCTGCCTTCTCAACCAAGAGTCGTGGGCTCGATTCCCACTCGGAACAAATATGTGATGGATATTTGTGTCTTTTCCTTGTCTGGGTGTTGATATTTGTACTTAAGTATACATTTATGGTACCTTTGTTATTCTGATACCCATAACACAAGTACTTTGGGATCGGAGCTATGTATGTGATGTTGTTTGACATTTTGTTTTACAATCTAGTTGGTTTTAACCAATTTAGGCGGCTAATATGTGATCTCTTACAGACAACTATCTTGATAGTAGCACAGCATAGTGGTTTTACTTTGCCTGACAACGGACAAGTAGCTAACATAATTACTTGTCAGTTAGAGCCAGCCTGTAAGATAAAAGAAGCTCTGGCTATTACCCGACAGACCTCGAAACATGACCATTCTATCTAGACCTATGGCTGACTGGCCGTAGGCTATCGCTATAACTAGCTAGCAACGCATATTTATATTTAAATTTATTCTTGAACGCCAATCTATTTCCCATTGATTAGCCCTAATAAAGCATAGCTGCGTTGGACAGTCGGACAGACACGCTATCAATTAGCCTATCGGGACGTCCGACGTCGACTGTTATTATGGACAGTGACGCGGAAACTGCGCCTCCACAACGCACGATTCAAATGAATCCCGCAATACACGATCCAGCATTGTGGTTGAACGCTCTAGTTCTAAAAATTTGCAATCCAATAATACAATTCAAGCGATCTGTGTAATTCAGTTTAATCGAACTTTTACGTGGCAATCTTGGATTTTGTACATTTTGGGATCGCGCGATCAAATTTAATTCGCCGTGTGATCTTTGAGCATGGCTAAAAAACGAAGCGGAAGCACAGATTAATAAATAAGTAGTTACTGCGGAAGGAACTCCCTACCGAGGCTCTCCCCGGGACTATACTTAGTGGTATTATCCTTCAAAGAGGTTGTGAAAAGGTTTTTAATAAGCTGCGGTGACCGCTCAACATCAGACGGGCTTGCTAACTAAGTGGTATAAAAAAACTCCAATAAACGGGTCGTGTGCAACAAAGAGGAATTAAATCGTATTGTAGGGTCACTTACTTTTCAAAATTGGATTGGATCAACGATCCTGGATCAGGTATTGCAGGATCGCTGATACATTACGGGTCGTCCGGTGTGGATCCAGCTATTGGCACCAGTTACACCGCTACATCAGCGAAAACGCTACAAAAAATGTGATAAGCTGTTAGGTCCGTGTTGTATGGAGCCGACTGGTGGTAATGGACATGCGTGTGTAGTTGTTATTTGTTCTGTGGTATAATTAAATATGAAGTAGAAAGGTGTCTTTGGTGGCATGTTCAGGCAGTCCGCCTCTACAGTCTAGTTAGATATGTGTACAAGGAGAAGATTTTGTGTGAATATACCAAACAGATACGTTTCTCCTCAATATCTCATTCTAATCCCTACACCGATACCTGTTATAATTTAAAAAAAATAGATTAGAATGTTCAGAAACTCCTACTTGTGCCGTACCAAAGTGGCACTCTCTGTCAGCACATGTGCTTCCACCTTCCTTCTTAGTATGGGATCCTTTAAATGAAGCATGAAGAAGTATCTTGCAGACCAGAATGGATCTGATGACTGACTGGACACTGAGGTTTCCCGTCGTGCCGTCGTTGTCATTAAAAGAAGCCACTATGCAGAGCCATTATAAAGGAAATAATAGACAAAAATATAGTTTGGAATCAGGCAGTTGGTGTGCACTGTGCATTGTCTGACGCATAATACTTACCCAGAAGGACGTCGAATCCTTATCTTTCGCCTGTTTATTTACACAATATATTTTTAATGTAATACGTTACTTAAAAAGTGGGTAATAATTTTACACACCCGTCAGATAAGCAGATAATTTCCGGTCTCAGAAAAAAAGAGTTGAAAAAAGTCAGTGAACAATACCTGAGTGCAAATTACAGTACGTCCACATATAATTTGAAGTGAGGCTCGCGATTACAGCCCCGTGCTCCGCGAACCGGCTGGCGCTAATGACGGGGCAACTCGGGGCTACTTACGGCAACCTATACTCGGTAACGGTGACGAATTGTATGAGTTGTTTACTTACACTGATCAACTTGACGCCCAGTTTGGTTCAGTGAATGCCGCTTCTGACACGTTGGCCGCGGATTCGATTCCCGCGCAATACACATATTTGTGTCATCATCATCATCATCAGCCTATTACAGTCCACTGCTGGACATAGGCCTCTCCAGTTGTTCGCCACTTAGAGCAAACATCTGGAGGATATACCCATAATCGCCACGCTGGGCAGGCGGGTTGGCGATCGCAGGGCGTAGCTTCTTGCTCCGGTGACGCTGCTGCCCGTCACCGGTCTTTAGTATTTAGCTACGCCTTCAATTGTGATCCACCAGTCGGTTGCCAGCGCGTTGCCTCGTTTGTTATTCGGCAGGATGCACCACGGGCAGGTGAGGTTGGCTTGGAGCGAAAAGATGATAGGCCGCTCCCTTACTTCCCAACAAATTTGTGTGCGTGCCCCAATCTCATTTCGTGGTCGTGGGTGTCGTAAAAGACAACTAAGGGATAGAGATAGTGCTGCCTCTAAATACCTATCATAGGTATTTACAGGCAGCACTATACTACTTTCAATAGAAACGCAATACCATAGAAGAATAACCTTAGAAGGCGGTTAGTGAAAATGGGAATTTGATACTTAGGTTGGAACGCTCGTCTTTTGGTACTTCTGTCTGATTCTCAGTCTCACGTTCATCTCGGCTCAATTAGGTACAGTTAGCCCAAACGATCCGCGACTGTTCGGACTGGCCCGCGAGAAGCTCGTCGATGTTTCCTCGCCTGTGAACTCGACTTACAAATTGAAAGCCACGAGCGTGAAATACGCTTTCTCGATTCGGAGTTTTTTAGCCTTCTTTCTTCAATACGTATCTACTCAAGAGAATAATGTTTTTTTTTATTAATTACTACCGTAATGGCGTGTTAAGTGTGTTGAGTTCTATAGTATAGACGATAGTGTCCAAGATTCCACTTGGTTTGATGAATTTTACTAGATTCATTACTGTATGTTATAATTGATTTTATAGGACACTATTTAATCTATACATATAATAAAAATGTAACGAATCGCTGTCTGTACATCTTAATCTTAACTAATATTATAAAGCTGAAGAGTTTGTTTGTTTGTTTGTATGTTTGTTTGTTTGTTTGTTTGTTTGAACGCGCTAATCTCAGGAACTACTGGTCCGAATTGAAAAATTCTTTTTGTGTTGAATAGACCATTTATCGAGGAAGGCTTTAGGCTATATAACATCACGCTGCAGCTATTAGGAGCGAAGAAATAATGGAAAATGTAAAAAAACGGGGAAAAAATAACTATTCCACGCGGACGAAGTCGCGAGCACAGCTAGTGGAAGATATATGTGAAAAAATATTATGGGAGGCCTTTATTATTGCAATAGTACCCAAAACAATGATTTTTGGAATTTTTGTCTGTTTGTCGGTTTGTCTGTTTGTCTGTTTGTCTGTATGTTTGTGCACGCTAATCTCAGATACTGCGTATCCGATTAAGATGCGGTTTTCACTAATATATTGCTGGAAGCTTCCCTTAACATTTATTGTTTGTTTCATGTTAATCGGTCCATAAATAAAAAAGTTACGCCCATTTAACTAATCACGTCGAGCCTGCTGTACGTTTGGGCGGGTATATAAAGCGCGCCGAGATCTGCGCCGCGCCGCTGCCAGCTGCCAGGCACTGGGGGTCATTAAAATCACTACCCAAGAAACTATTCCACGCGGACGAAGTCGCTGGCACATCTAGTCTTCCATATAAATAGACATTTGAGATGTTTGTAAACCTACACGTCCATAACTTTCGAACGACTGCAGCAAATTAGTTGATTCGTCTTTTATGTATTCGTTATCTTTAGGACAAGGTTGTGGATAAAATCTACATGTACTTATAATAAAGTAAAAACATGACAACGATTAAGTACGCCGGCTAGGCTAGTAAATAACAATAAATAACCCAAGACATGCGACGCTGGGACACACAGCGCCATCTAGTCCCAAACTATACCGAAGTTTGTACAACCCATAATACAAACTTCTGCAAATTAGACAACAGTAGCCCAAGCAACTTTTCGTCAATGCGTAACGTAAACGTTGCGTACGTATGAAGGCGATGATTTTCACTACGTTAACGTACGTAAACGTAGTACCTCTTACGCAAGACAGGGGCGCTGTACCAAGTTTCATACAATTGTTTACGGTAACGTTACGCATACTTTTTCGAAAGTGTTCGTGCTAGGCACACTGCTCAACTTAAACAGAGCAATTAAATACAGACACACAATGTTCATATACCGTGATCGAACCCGCGATCACTAGGTAGTGACCTAAAGTAGTAGTAGTAGTGTTCAGAAGTCGAAGAGTAGTAGACTACTGAACAAAGCAGGTCATCTGTTTGGGCAAAGGCCCGTGTTAATATGTAGTTGTATATTTGTCATAACCGCGATCGATTCGTCCGCAGCGCAGCCCGCTGCAACGGTGACAATAACTCGCCAATCTGTATGACACGCCGAAATGCAGCGTATTTGCATAAATGATGAGCAAACTCAACCAATTAACGGGTTTTAATTAAGGTGTTTCTTTGCATTGTGCACAATTAACCTGTGTAAGGCGTTCTCGCTTAAAGCGCCGACGATATAAAGGTTAAAGGTTCAATTCCCGATCGGGTCGATTTAGGAATCACAGTTTTCTTAACGGTGCGCGGTGGGTGTTTTTAATGCCCAGTGTCATAGTCATCGTTTTGTATTTTGACTGCCCCGATAACTTATTTGGTAGTGACCTAATGCCTTCTGGTTTGTGGGTTCGATCCTCGCACAGTACAACCATTTGTTCAGTCAGTTTGTACTAGTCTGGGTGTTTACTGTATATAATATGTATTTATTTACAAAAAAAAGTATCTAAGTAAGATTATCAATTGTCTAGTACCCATAGTACAAGCTTCGGCTTAGTTTGGGGCTAGACGGCGCTGAGTGGCCCAGCGTGGCATGTCTTGTGTTGGGTTGAATAAAGGAGAAAAGGTGTTTACCTGGGTACAAATAAAACCTATTGCGGTCACCAACCCACCTGCCAAGTGTGGTGATTATAGTGTTATTTAGGTGCAACAGACGTTTACAGGCTGATGATGGCGAGTGAAACCTTTCGTTTGAGAATAGATCCTTCATGTGCAGTGTTGGCATTGCGCACTCTTACTAACTAGTGACACTAATTTGAAACTAATCAAATTATGGTCACAGAGGTATGTAAAAAAAAAGATCGATTTTGGTCTCCTGCCATGCGGCATCGAAGCCATCAAAACATAAGGGAACGTATGATATAAAAAATATTGTGGTTTCATATCAAGCATACAGCAGATCGAGGATTTGTTACCCCTCCCGCCCCCTATGTTATTTTATATTCTCCATACAAAGTAGCTACCTTAGCTACACGATTATTCAAATTTGTCGAAATAGATCGGTGGGTAATAGACTCTATGCCCTAGACATTTAGTTGAAAATTTATTTTAGAAATCTGACAGACACAGGTTGATGTGTTGCCGCCTGTACCCACCGCATACGGGCCGCTTTGCTACGTCCAAACCGCAGCCAGCCAACCGCAGCGATGTTTTAGCTGATGACAGTCCTGTTTCATAGGCGTTAAAGTGCAAATTCCTTTGCAACAGCTGGACACGTAATATTGCCTCAATATAATAACACTGCAGCTAGGGGCACAAGCAACTGTTGAAATACAGTTTATGCAGGTGTGTGTCACAAAGATAGGTCAAAGTAGGTACATAATATAACAATGAGATACTTTTCTCTTCTTTGAGAATACAAATACATATTTCGGTAAAAAAGCGTCAATTTGATAATTAAAAGTGTTGTTTTTACTACAAACATTTATTTTATTGCACCTACTTACAAAATACAACTGTTACTTAAAACAAATTGTTATCGGTCATTGTAAGCCTAATCTTTATATTTTCCGTAGACATAGTAGCGGCTTAAGGTATTTTAAAACAATATTTTTTTAGGTATTGAAAAAAAAAAACATTAATTTAAAAAATCGCGTCAGGCAGCCCTACGCGCTTTAACCCGCACGCGGCCGCATTTACATAAATATAAAGCGGCGCAAAGGGCACTATCGAATTTACCTAATTTATTGTAATACTCCGAAATGCAAGTATCGCGCCGAGTAGGTACGAACACAGAACAATACAGGTTGAGGGTGATCCGGCGACCGGTGTTGACTGAATGCTTACTTGAGCATACAATGACGTTTTAAAATTCATGCTCGTCAATTGTTTTGGCTTAGAAAATTTAGTTTTAACCATACTTTTTTTTATCTGTGTGCTTATTTTGCAAAAAAAAGGGTTTCGAATGTTTCATGCTGCATAATCTCATGCCAGGTTTTACAACGTAATTTATCAATAACTTTATTTTAAAATGTGGTATAATGTAAAATGTTAATGAATATTCTCATGTTATAGGTAATCTCTTACCAGGGGCACACAAAGAAGAGTCTTATCGCAAATCCGAACGGAGCATTTGACATTAATGCTATTAATATTAATCGCAAGCGTACCCGCGGGGCAGACCCAGGCACCCTCCCGCATATAAATCCGGTCGTAACCCGCTTGTCTGTCACTCGCATCGCACTGCGAGCGGTATGTGCTCCAAACGTTTACACGCCATTGACAATTAAAACATTCCGTGAAACTCGTAAAACATGCTCTGTGCCAAATAAAGAGCCCCGCCGAGCCGCAGAATACCTAATGGTACCGACTCGTTCCGCAAGCGTAGGTACTGAGTAAATAACAACTCTCGTAATGGCTTGGAGAAGTGTCTTCTAGCTTATGCGTCTATAAGACACGCAGTCAACTAAGCAGTTGAAATTGCGGGTTGATTACACGGCTAGCCTTTTTATCTTTTTCTTAGCGTGTGATGGTAATCTTCACAAACTTCGACTAGTTTTCAACGACCCGGACCGCATGTTCTGTGAGGTTCCGCAGGCGCAAGCTTGTCCCGTGTGCAGTAGAAAGGCCATGCATGGCAGGACGTAAGGTGAGCCTTTTCATTAAAAGGGTAAACGAAGTTTATCTATGTAGGTATATCCGCCACTCCAGAAATCGTTTCCCCGATGACTCAATTTCTGGAGTGGCTACTGCTTTTGGCAATCGTAGGACGCCCTCGTTCCGCCGGAGGACACGATTTGCGCAAGATGGCTGGCTAGTAAGTATTGGTGCTCATGATCGATCGAAGTGGTGAACATTTGAAGAGGTCTATCTCTATGTATATCGTAGATACTAATACTTGTTGCGTATCAAAAATCTCAACATTACCAAACACTCAAATATGGAAGTATGTAGTGGTGAAACAACCACTATGGGGACAAATTCATTTGCTTACTTTAAAGCTGTAAACACAAAGAATCCTCGTTACATAAATAGCGAATTTCATGGTAATTAATATTCTGGGTAACAGTATAAATATAGGGAACACGCCCAAGTAGTCGCTGAACGGTGCAGAGTGAAGCACGCCTTCCGTAAAGTAATGCCTTACAGAGTTTCCATGTATTCTGTCACCTTGGAGAATTAAAACATTCCGTGCAAGTCGTAAAACATGCTCTTTGTGCCAAATAAAGAGTTAGGTTGAACGCCATTTAGACCTACAACGTACGCCCCGCGCCGAACATGCCTCCGCTTTTAGCGACCGCTGTGAATTTTCTATTGTTCCATATCCATTGAATGGTTTTTAGCGATAAGTTGTAACTTGCACTTGGAAGCGCAGTATCGAATCTACGACAAATTATTACGCTTGCACGTTTTAAGCTGTTCCGAGATAAGTAAGATTTAGTGCTTAATTGTTACCTCGAAGTCAATGCACGTAACTAAATAGCCTCATTACAGAGGAGGCGTTTACCCCCTGCGATAGTCGCACGAACATTTGTGCGTTGCTATTTCTGTTATACTAGGTAATTTACCTATGTCAATTGGTTTTATAAAAAATATGTTTTCATTTTGTCATAGCATTAGATAATAAATCTGTACCAATATTACAAAGAGCAAAGATTTGTATTCTTGTGTGTGTGTGTGTTTGTAATGAATAAACTCAAAAACTACTGATCGGAAACACTTTATTTTCTTAGATTTAAAATTCTGCTGCTATAATAAATATTGGGATGAGATAAGATATAAAATCAGACCCTTTATATCGAAGCAGGGGGTGATAAAAATAAATCGAACTTCAAAGACTTATTTCCAGGTGCTAAAGAACCTATATTTTAATGCAAACTTCTGCAAAGTAATAAACTTAAGTAAAAACTCGTGTACACGAGCAAAGCTACCCATTACACTTTTTACAGAATCGTTAAAGTATAAGTACATGCAATTTTTTAATTGTATTAAGTAGGTAGCTATATTTTTGCGTTGTTCATAGTCGCATTAACTTGACTAAGTAAAACACGACTCAGACCTGGCAGACTGGAGCACTCATCTACTAAACTTATATCCTTACATAAACTTCTAGTCTAGTACTTCTTTCGCTTTAGGCGTTACAGACAGTAATTTGTATAATTTGCCAGAGGGCTGAGCATTATATAAGATGTGCGTATGGTTTCCAGATTTAGAATTGGACCAACCCGTCTCGTCCCGTGGGTGTCGTAAAAGAAAAGGAAATATCAGGAAACGGGCAGCAGCGTTTACCTGGGTACAAATAAAACCTACTGTGGTGACTAACCCGTCTGCCAAGCGTGGTGCCTAAGGCAAGTCCTAACGGCCAGCAAACATCTACATGTTTGCAGGCTGATGATGATGAAAACCAAGTATCAATTTTTGGTCGTAGTCTAAATTCGGAACCAGGATCTATTGGTCCTTACCACTTCCTACCACTAGACGAGCGAATGTAGGCAAATCGGGACCTATATTTTAGTGAAAGGTTAAAACCGAAGAAGTGTTGTGTACACCAACGCTAATAAAGGCTCTTTATCTCACCCATCTAAAGTCCCTACAGTACTCGTATTTACCCTGAAAAAGACAATGATTGTATTGAATATCCGTTGTGAAAGCGAATAACGTTTAATTTTATAGTTCGCTCAGAGTACTCATAAAAAGGGATTCTTGTTTCTTTGTGGCCGTAGATATACCCTACTTATTGTTGTATAATATTCAACAAAGAGCTGCACCGTGCCTCGTGGGTGGGGTGACCACACGTATGTCGGGCACGAATTTTTCATACTCCCGTAATTTGGTGAAACCAGGACAAACATTTGTATGATGAACATTTGGTTTCGAATTTTTATATGACTGGGAGTTTATATTTGTGGTAGGTACCTTCGTTGTTCTGATACCCATAAGACATTTGAAATCGGAGTGTGCGTGAGCAAGAGGTGAGGTTGTCCGATTGTATTTTTAAATCTTTCAAGATTATAGATACTTTCTCCGTTTTAATTAATTGTGTTTATCGTGTTAAACTTTAGTAATAAAATAAACAAGTGTTGATTTTTTATTTAAAAACTCGTCTTTTAATCAATACACTTTATGGATCTGTTGTAACTGTGTAACTTTCAATCAATCAATATACTTAATACAGGGTTGCTATTTGTAAGATATAATGGTACCTACTCGAATATTTGATGAAAACAAAGTATATATTTTATAAATGTTATACCTCAGAACCCGTATTCACATCACAGTTGTCCTGTAAAGCTGGAAGTTATATCTGGCCACCGTACTAGTGCGATTCAAAGGCAGCTTAGCTCCTTTTAAGTGCGATAATGATGACGTTTCCACATAAATATGGATGACGTTTGGAAACAATAAAACAGTCTGTATTGTATGCGCTATCTCAAATGGTCATATTGACTTAATAACCGGTCGCCACGTTTAGCGGATATTCACATAAATGTTTATCAATTGTACTTGTAGCATCGAATAATGAAGCAATTAATGAATTCCGACGACTTGACAGTCGCTAGGATCGTTTCAAACCACATTAAATACACACATATTATGTAAAGTGTAAATGATGAGCGCTTTTAGTTTAATGTCATTTAGTAAAAAACGGCAAAGTGAGAGTCGGACTCGCGCACGATGGGTTCTGTACATTGACTAGATTTTAAACATTTACCTGGTGCTAATTTTAATATCTGGCATAAAATGGCATAAAAATCACTTTTTCGTAACAAAGCACCCCTGCTTTTTTCTCCCTGCCCCTAATTTTGTGCCTACCTGTTGTCATGCAATCAAGCAATAATTAAAAAAATTGCTTTTGTTGTATGGAAACTCATCTTAAACATTTTTTTTATAAATGTTGTCTTTGTTGTTATAGCGGTAACAGAAGCACAGACTCGTAATTTGTACAGGATTCTACCTTTTGGATACGGAACCCTAAAAACCACTATAATACAAAGTAACATTCGAAGTAAATGTTAGAGAGGATTTTTTTTTATTGGCTGTATCGGTACGATATTTATTAATGAAGCGCCATTTAATGTTTTATTTGCGTGAGTCTTCATGATTTTTTACATCAATGACGCGATAGCTCGATTCGTAGTGACCCCTACCTCCTGAACCCCGTCGGTCGTGGATTCGATTCCTACTATTACCTAGACCCAAAAAAGTGCTTAAGCTACTTACTTTGGGATCGGACAAATGTAGGTATGTGATGTTGTTTGATATCGCTTGAGTGTAGGTCCCAATATTAAAGGTATTTTCACGTAGTCGTCAGCCGTTGACGTTAGTATTGAACGAAATGAAGGCAACAAAGAAGTCGCGAAATTGTCGACGCCAGCATCTTGGGGACGGGTTCAGGAGCTCATATCGCCTAATGCGATCTCGTTCAAACAACAATAAGAGCAGGCAGCGCGCCGTTGGCCGGTGTCCAGGCGCTGCGCAGCGGTTTTGCTGAGGCGAGAGATTCGCACTGGATATAGGAAGTTTATAAAGTGTTTTTGTATGTACTTACACATAGAGGAAAGAATGGACATATATACTAATGATTTTTAATTAAATTTTTGATGTTTTCAATGTTACAGTGAATGGCTGGTACTCAATATTGAAAGACTAAATATTAAATACCTACAAAAAACGAGACAGGAGGTTCTGGCGGTTTTCACATACACTCATCATCATCATCATTCCAGTTGTTCGCCACTTAGGGCAAACATCTGGAGGACATTCCTATAATCGTTACCTGGTCAGGTAAGTTGGCTATCGCAGGGTGCAGCGTAGCTTCTTGCTCCGGTCACATACCTAAACACAGTTTCTAAAATTGTACGTTAGGTACCTATTTATTTTATTAGGAGTGCGATGTGTTCGGACCAATGTATGCCATGTTGTCTAATATTAATTTAATATTTTCCTCGAACCCTAAAATGAGTTACGTACAGTTTAAAAATGCAATGCCGAGTGCTGCGTCCCCCTGCTATCGGATTGTATTAAAACGATAACGAACGAGTGTAGCCCGTACGGTATTAACATGTGCGGACTTATCGAGTCACTGTACTTTATACAGTACATATGTATGTATGTATATGGTGCGACGTCGCGGCGTCGCCGGGTTCCGTCCGTACGAAGTGGCCGCGTAATGGCCGTCGTTAGCCATTGACGAGTCCGCTTAAGCACCGCCATTGCGCTAAGTAGCGGCTTAATAAATATCTACTAGACGCGAAACTGTCGCGTATTCTTAGTGCAAGTCTTGTCTATACATACTTAATACTTACTAGGCACGTAGGTAATATCCAATGCTTAGAACTCCGTTTTCTAATGGCTTAGTCATCAGCGCCGGTCAGGGAACCTTGATAAATAATTCACACAACACAACTTTATTACATCAATACGGATGATGACAAGGTATGAAAATGAAGAAAATAATTAGTCTGTCTCTTAGATAATAAAAAAATATAAGACCCGTATTTTTTGTTTTGTCGAAATAACAAGAAAATACTTAGATATAGCGCATTAAAGTTACGGAGTGGGGGCTAACTACGTCACGTTAGAGTATATTTTGTACTCTAACGTGACGTCATGTGACATTTAAAATCAATGTATCTTCGTAAGTTTTTGAACAAGAGGCAAAATAAAAAATACGTATCCAATATTTTTCATTAATCTATCTGATGGACATTAAATTATTTTTTAGTCGTCATCCCAATTAGCTACATACTTTTACTTAAATATTTTAGCATAGGCTGATGATGATAACAGAAGTGCATATGCCTTAATTTGGTATTGGGTATACCTACATATTGCGATATTTTTTGATATTTATTTTGAGCAAATGACAGATGTGTCAGTCACATAATAGGTCGCTGAACCAATTCTAGGCTCCACAATAGCGAGCGCGAACTCGGAGTGCGGACGGCCGCCGCCGGTCCTCCCTCGCAATAAAGCACTCGGTCGAGAGGGTACTCAGGCCAGCTCGTCCGCAGAACAGTGCCACTGAAAAAAGTATCAAGGATAGAAAGGCCGCATGTGCTAAAAGCGTGAGGAACACCTGTGTGCATAACATTATCTTCTTGATAATTGTTAATCCACCATGTTACTAATTGTAGTACAATTTGAAATCAGCAGCTCCAGTTTTGTGGGTCGATACGAATTAGGGACGCTCATACTTGAGCGTCCCTAGTAGGAAGCTCTCAAATACCTGGGACTTGCCTGCGATTCCCAGGTGTCGAGCTGTGTAAGGTCTTACCATCAGGTTTAAGCTTGAATGCCCCCTTTGTCATAAAATAGATGTAACTTCAATCAGCGCTCCCATCAAATTTAAACATAATATCTGATAAATATATCCAGAGAAACCCGATAACCGTTCTATTTTTGATACATTTCTACGAGCCGGTACCAATAGCTTGCGAGGAACTAGAAGTTGTTCTTACACATACCATTTTTTTTATTTGGGAATAATATGAGCCGAGTGCGTGGTACCACTGATGGAAGCGTCAGCCCCCGCCAGCTACAATGCTAAATGATTTTACGAGTACAAGTAGGTAACGTCTCACTATAATAAAAATAAAACATTGTTGTATTTGTTAAAACCATTTTACTTATTACAAAATATTTAGTTTTGCACTTTTTGTATTATACAAGACAGTCAGCAGTGTTTTATTCGAAATAGTTTAAACCATTTTATTTTTTCATTAGAATCTAAGTCACAATAATTCTATTGACTAGAAATCAACAAGTCGCGTCGTTAACAAATCGCGTCGGAGATGCATTAAAGTTGTCCTCGCTCTGTATGGTCCCAGGTCTTATATTATTGTATAACATATTTGTAACAAAGTGATCAGGATCACCGTTACATCACCCAACTAGAAAACCATAGAATCGAGACATGATCATATAAACCATCAACAAACATCAAAACTTAACATAATAAGTAATATTATAATAATTAAATGGGATGTGGGTTTGTGCTAATGTTCTTAAGTCTAGTTCTTTAAACTCATCGTCGTTTGGAACTGATTTTTACTATAGATAAAATCACAGTTTCATGTATTATCTTCACAACAACAATAACTTATACCCTATAGAATCAGGGCTGAAAAAAATATTAATAATTAAATTCGTTAAAAGGATGACACTACTGGTAGACGAAAACTAACAGAACTTATTCCTAGGAACAAATAAAGGTAAGTGTTTTACTTAATTTACACATTTAACTTTACCGTATTACACAATCAAGTCTATTAAGTTAAGTCCACAAGTAAAGCGCTGGACACTTTCGTATCCGAAAGCGTCCATCGCTTTACTTTATTACTTTAATAATATAAAAGGATATTTAATAACCTTAACACCTAACTAAACCATTTTCGACGTAATTAACTCGCTAATGCCGTTAATAGTCTGATCCTCGTGTTTTTTAAAATCAATATTTGTTTAAATTATATCTCATCCTCTTTCTCAATCTTCGGCTTCTTCGCTTCACGATGTCCAGGAAGATCATCTATTGTATCTGTTGGTTCTTTATCGCATTCTTCATAAATCGGTATTTTTACGTTCATCATAGCTTCTGAAAATATTTCTAGATCCAGTAAAAGGTCTGCTTCGATGTCATCACTAACCGAAGATACTTCATCGGCAGATTCATCTGTTGAGTCTTCTTCAAATTCAGCATTCAAAAGGGGGATGGGAGGGAGGCCAATGTCGTTAGTTTGTGTTTGCGCTTCCCGCATAATGGTCGTTTTTGTGTCCGTCTGCGTTTCTACTGTGTAAGTCCTTCTGATATCTTTAGGGAGGTGCAGGGATGGCACCGCGTTCTTTTTGACACACCTGCCCAGGAGCGCGCTGGCAGGGAAGTGTACAGCACAGATGCGGTAACTACTAGTACGTGTGTTTTTCTCCAGGAGATCTTCACGGCCTATCAGCGTCAGCCATTGCAATTTCCTACGAGACATAAAGTGAATCAGTATACGATATTAACAACATTATTATGGTTGACGTTGTCTGAGTGCTTCTACTTGCAACAGCAGATGCCAATGCACGCATTGATTAATATAGTACCTACTTGAATGTGACTGGCTCGGTGGCTCAATTGGTAGTGACCCCTGCCTTCTGAACCAAGGGTCGTGGGTTCGATTCCCACCCGGGACAAACATTCGTGTGATGAACACGTGTGTTCGTTTAGTGTCTGGGTGTTTATATTTGTATTTAAGTATTTATTTGTGGAACCTTCGTTGTTCTGATAGATAGATAACACAAGTGCTTATGTTACTTACTTTGGGATCGGAGAAATGTATGTGATGTTGTCTGATATTTATTTATTTATGGGGTAGAAATCAACTAAAGAAATGTCAGAAAATGGGCAGCAGCGTTTAAATGGGTACAAATAAAACCTACTTTTTTATAGTGGCTCGACATAATGGCTTCCCTACGCCTGATGGGAAGTTAAAGAGAAGCCCAAGTCGCTGTGACAACGGGCAAGTAACTGGTCAGTTACTTGTCAGTTGCCACCGCCATGCCGGCCCAACCCTAACCCCCCACGAGCTCCGAAAACCCTACTCACCGGCAGAAACACGACCCAGAGGTCATTTGACTGCGGTATTGGAGGTCCTTCCCCGGACGGGCGGCTCAAGTCGAGCGAAGATTCGCTATGCCCTACCTCTCTTAAACTGCTGCCTACTGCTGTTAACATGCGTGCTTTGCCAATCGTTGAGGAGTTTACTGGTAGGTTATTATTTAATGATTTACCTTTTGATATATCATGCGATCACCATCAAAATTACAAATTATTATTTAAGAGTTATCTTAATTAGCAACAAAACACCAACTTTTATGTCGATACGACCAATAAAAGTATGATGAAAGTTCTAGATTAAATGAAGTTTTACATACAGTGTCCTTAATAAGTAAGATTTTCCATATACCTATAGTTTTAAAGTCACAATAGGAGCGTAAATGGCGGTGAGCGATTGTATTGTATAATAACTTCCGGCTCTAGGCGTGCGCCTCACAGAATGGACCTTTGAAGTCGCGAATAAAGGGAAACTTTGTCATTACGGTAAAGTGTTACCTACACATTTAACACATGGCGATACTCCTAGTTTCTTTAACAGTAATAATGTAATCGAAACGTTACATACAATCGAAACTAATTAATTTGTGTAAATGTTTACAACACAACACGCTAGAAGGTTTGAACTAAATGCTATGACTAGATAATCGATAGTACCGACGTTATATTAGTGGCCAACAGTATTTATTATATCATTGGCCAAAATAGTATCGATAGTATTCGCTCAGATACTATTGATACAGATAGTAGGTATAAATACTATTGATTGTAAGCAATAATATCGATAGCAATAGGGATGTTTCCAGGGTCAAAATACTTACATTATATTTAGTCCGTATTTTCGATTATAAAAATATATTGGACATGTATTTTTTCTTTTTTCATTTACACGAAAAATAACAAAGATACAAAGCATCAAAATTTAGGAGTGGGAGTGTTTGATGTCACGCCGTGCGACAAAATGCTGCACGGCGTGACGTCACGCGAAACTTTAACGGGCTATATCTTTGTAATCTTTGGTCTAATTTACAAATGAAAAAATACGTATCTTTTATTTTTGAATAATCTAGAAGACGGACTAATTATTTTTTTTATGGAAACAAGCCTATTTCGATATTGATATTAGTTTTCAAGGTTGTTGACCTTATTATCGATAGCGAAACTATCGATAGTTGGGCAACACTAGCTATGACCATTCTTTAGCAATCAATCATGCGGAGATGATTACCTATTTAGATACAGTACAATAATCAAATACTGGAAAATCGATCGTGACATCATAACATTTTATGAACAACTAAAACACTTGTTAATATCTCAACAAATGAGTTCAATTGAAACTCAAAAACTAAAGGCTGAAAGGTTTACGCGTTTAAATGTTCGCGCGCTTCAAATGCGCCTACATGACTGTCTGTCGGCGGCCATTTTGAAATTTAGTGACAGATGTACTCGTGCGTTCAATGCAATAACTCCACGCAAAATAATTCATTCAATATGCTTGCCGGTATATCTTTCAACACTTAATTTAGCATACGGCATTTTTTAAAACGTATTTGTCCTTTTAACCCTAGATAGCTAACCTCCGTCGATTCGACGGGCAACGAATAGAAATATCACTGTATCTTTTTAACGGTGCGTCCGAGAGTTTCGTCTCAGCTAGCCAACATAGTTGCCGTCGAGTTCTCTCCAGCGGTGGTCATGTCGCTCAGGTGAGTTTTATTGTTATTGAGATATTCAAGTTTTGCCCGTCGTTTCGACGGATGGTTAGCTTTAACGTTATTTTTTTTTGATTGATTGTGCATTTATTTGTTTGATGTAGGATTGTGTTTGTTGTAGATTGGTATAATGTCAAGGTTAAATGAAAGTTAAATATATATCCTTATAAACCAGGAGTTTAGTGATGACTTGGACTATGTTTTTGCCAGTGAGACCGAAGATATAGTACAGAGTTACAATGTTCAAAATGACGAAAATTACGAACCCTCCGATTTCAAAGAAGTGAATGTGAGTACACTCAAAATCTGCCTCCATCTACACAACAAGTTCCTCCATAAAACTCCAATACTGTGGCTCCTGAAACCGCACCTATCATTCAATTGTCTCAAAGGAATGTACGAGGTGTTTGATCTACCACTAAAGGGCATATTTTAACCCGAACTTCTGCCTCTAACGCGTTCTTCGAAGGGACCAACATGTTCAAATAGAGGTATGATAAGCGCAGAGCTGACTAAAACCACGATGACAATGCTAGTCAAGAATGAAATCCGGAACGTCCATTTCATGCAACCAGCCACTAGTCAAGGCCAACCGGCATCAGGTTCACCAGGTAATGGTCCATTTCAAAGACCAGAATATGGAGAAGAGCTTTCGACTTCTTCTGGTGAAGAAAGCCGCATAAGGAGGACGTGTGGGAAGTGCAATTACAAGAAAAAGCGCATGACATAAAGCGTTTGTGCAAATTGTAAGGTGGTATATGTGGTGAACATAAAATTGACATTTAGGTTACATGCACCAAAGAAATATATATTTTTTGTTGTTTCTATAATAGTTTGTAATGTCTATAAGCGGCATAAAAACCAAAAATAAAAATAATTACAAAAATATTCGCTGATTTTTCATGTCAAAGTTTATAGTAGAAAAAAATCCTCTTTTTTTACGATCTCACAAGCATTTAAGTTAAGGTGCCTACTTAATAAAAATTAATATAAAAATAAATATGTATTTTTCAATTTATAACAACGCATTTTAACTTAATATCAAACAAATAATATGTTTATGTTTATATTTACACGTAAAAACAACATTAAAAAATAACCGTCATTTCGACGGATGGTTAGCTTAAACGGGGTAGACCGGAACGTTAGCTATCTAGGGTTAAGTTGACGACGTCGCGTCGCGTCGTTTGTATTCGGACTAATCATGCAACATAAACAAATACACAACCGGGCAAAAGCTAGAACGATAATAAAAGCATGTTACAATGGTGTTCTAACCGGTTCGGTTCGCCGGGCAGCGTGACGAAGCGCAGGTACTCGTCTGCGGCGCGGTTGTTGCGACAGCCGCGCACGGCGCAGTACATGTTGTGGCTGACAGACATCGACGGCGGACGGTGATGTCACGCGGCGCGGCGTGATGGCGGCACGGTGACGTCAAGCGGCGGCGTGGGATTCCCTCGGCGCGGGCGGCGGGCGAGGCGCGCGGCGCGTACTGGCGCTCGCCTCGCGAGCCGACTGCGAGTCGGTGTTGCCATGTTAGCTATTCGATTTACCTGCAGATGTAATTTTTTTTTTTATTTTCCTGTTACAATAAGGATGTTTTGGTTAAAATAATTACATTATATTTAGTCCGTGTTTTAGATCATAAAAATGTATTGGACACGTATTTTTTGTATTTTTACTACTTTGTAATTTTTAGTCTAATTTACAAATAAAAAAACACGTGTCTTTTATTTTTGAATAAGCAAAAAGACAGACTAATTACATTTTTTAGGCAAACAAGCCTATTTTATGTTTTGTTCTATACCTATTTTTATTTTCTCGTTGTTTGCTATGTTAAAATGTATTTATTAACAAAACAATAGTGTAGGAAGTGAACACGCTTAGGATTTGTTGGGTAAAAGATGGCGCTATGTCTGTGTGACACAAATTGTTTATCTGGAGTGGAGATTGTCATGGTATACCAATTGAACCACCAGGCCAATAAATACATATATCTTTTCAATATTTGAGCTTATTATTTTAGACTAGCTGTGCCAGCGGCGTCGCACGCTTGGATATCGGGTTTCAAAAATAACGGACTTCCATAAAATACTTATACCTATACCTAAGTTTTAAGTTAGACCTCTAGTAATACATTAGTGAAAATCGTATTCAATTTCATGCAGTAGTTTTTGAGAGATGCGCGTTCAAAAAATTTCTCCCGTTTTCCTAACATTTCCCTTCACTGCTCTGCTCCTATTAATAGTAGCGTGATGAAAAGTACCCTATAACCTGCCCAGGAGTATGAAAAATAATTGTACCGAGTTTCGTTAAAATCCGTTGAGTAGTTTTTGTTTTTATAACGAACATACAGACAGACAGACAGACAGACAGACAGACAGACAGACAGACAGACAGACAGACAAAAATTTTACTGATTGCATTTTTGGCATCAGTATCGATCACTAATCATCCCCTGATAGTTATTTTGAAAATATATTTAATGTACAGAATTGACCTCTCTACAGATTTATTATAAGTATAGATTAAAAAATCAAACCACATCACTTTCTCTTTGAGAAGAGGAAATTGCCCACCCGTCCAGTTGGGCAATGATATCCTACCACACTGTGAGTGCATCAGATACTTGGGTTTTTACCTCGATAGACGGCTCACCTGGAGGACTCATATACGGAACAAGCGCAATGAAGTAAACTACAAATTTAAGAACCTGCATTGGCTGATGGGACGTAACTCAGCTCTATCGGTGGACAACAAGCTGCTCCTGTATAACGCCATAATCAAACCAATATGGAGCTATGGCATACAACTATGGGGAACTGCCTGTGACAGTAATATAATGTGCCTACAAAGAGCACAAAATGCCATCTTGCGCACAATTGCTGGAGCGCCTTGGTTCACTAAAAACGACGAAGTACATGATTACCTGGACATACCTACTGTAAAACAAGAAATCGAAAAGTTTACAAAACGATATGTGGGAAGGTTGGCGAACCACCCAAATCCTTTAGCCGTCAAATTACTACACAGGCAGCCAGATGCTATGCGTCTCAAAAGAAAGCGAATAGGGAATATGCATGAAAAATAGTTTCAGGTATTTACTAATTTATCGTAAAATAGATCAAAGTCTACTACGAACAGTGAAAACAAAATCAAAATTGGTTGAAAAATGGGCGAGATACAGTCATTGAAAGTGAATATATCCGTCTCTCTCTCGCGAAACAGATTTTTCTATGGAGTTAGTACGGCGCTCACGGTACGTGACGTCAACTACCGCATCGGATCTCTCTGTCTAATCAATAACTTTAACGCTTTATAACTCGCTTAATAGAAAAGATAGTTTAAAAATTCTTCGATATTTATGTATCTGGAAGACAAAAGATCTCAATAAATCCATAAAAAAAAGTCATGCATATTCCCTATTGTGTGAGTGACTAAAATATGGTTGGTAGAGGCAAAGGCCCCCAAAACCAAGACAAAGCCATACTGTCACATACTGAACTGATTATAGTCGACTCGACTGATGGCAGTTGGAAAGAAAACAAAAAAAAAAAGATTACCTATACTAATCAATTCCCACAACTGAGAAAATGATTATTAATATAAAATTATGCAATAATGTAAGTATAGGTAGGTTGACGTATAGGTAGGTAGACTGTTCACTTGTGTCTGAATATTAATGCATATAATTATTATTTTAAAACTCTCAGTGACTGGATATTTGGGCTGTACGTAGGTACAGTGTACATCACGCTGTTTATATCTGCGTACAATACATCTTTAGGGCATCTATGGTCACATGGGTACTCGTATAGCTGATGCGAACTATACTGTACGTGTATTTTTTAAGACACAGACCGACTTGCCGGCTGTACCTATAACGAAACTCGTAAATAGGTACTTACTTAGATACACATTCTCTACAGCCTAATTGCATAATTACGGCCTTACAATGAGACCGCCCATAGCGTGCAGCTATCCATATAGCACGAAATGTGCGTCATGTCGTGACGACTCTCGTTCGATTGTCGTAATTATAACCTATCCTCTATATAACTATCATCTCATACCGTGGGTGTCGTAGAAGACGATTAAGGGAAAACCAGGAAGCGTCAGGAGGGCCTATGTCCAGCAGTGGACGCATGCAGGCCGATGATGATGATCTTCTATATGCAGACCCAACTTCAATGAGTAGTTGTGTTACAGAAGCGACATAGCTTAACTGCACACAGCGGCACAGCAAAAGTCATGCATTCAGTACACGAGTCCAAGCAATAAGGTAGGTATATTTAGGTATAATTTTCAGTTGACGATAACTGCGTTATTGTGTTTACTATAGGTATGGTCCGTTGACCCAAAGAAGAATAGATCGTAACGAAACGTTAAAGTAATTTGACAGGTTTTGATACGGCAAAATACAAAAGTGCATACGTTAGTTCTCACATACGTAAGTATAATAATAGGTCATTACTAGAGTTTCTTTTCTGCTTTCCACCCGGCCACTAGGTATGTTTTAAACGATAGGTAGATTACTGTCTTACCATCAGGTGTGTACACGAGTACCATCGATTGAAATTCGCCAGGCTTGCGACCAGTGCTTGTAAAAATTCAGGGCAGCTGCCGGAATCCATAGGGGCTTTCTAAATTTGGTGGCCGGCGTCCCGCGCGCGATGCACATACATATTTATTGGACGGCGGACGCCGTGCCCCAGGGGCGATGGCATCAGTGTGGTACCATGGCGGGGTCTAATATACAAATGGAAAGATGCTTATTTACTGGCGTAACTGTATTAGAATAGACTCATTTTTCTAGAGAGGTATGCAGTAAGCAACTACGAGTATACGCCGACTCCGCTCGGAAATGATATATGGGACTCGCATCTTCCAGAATGGTAGGACATACTAAACATAGGGGACACTTGTTACTACTAGGCCTACGAGGCTGTGAAATTGGCCGCGTAAAGGGACTACTGTCGTTGCTTACACTATGGCGCCGGTAAGGAAGACACGTAGCACATTCTGAGCCATCGGGCGCGGCCTTAGCTGTCGTCAGCGCTCTAGTTTACAAATACCTAGTGTTGGGTGGGACCCGAGTCATCTAAAAACTGGTTGAATTATTTTTGGGTCAAGACAAAATCTTTAATTTGAGTTTCTTTTGATGCCAAAACTCGCGTGCCAGGCTTAATAAGACTGGCTCTGTGATTCACTTGGTAGTGACTCCTGCATTCTGCTTGGATGTAATCCCCATCTGGGACAAACATTCGGGTTTGTACTTGTTTTAGTTGTTGTTGTTCTGATACCACAAGTACTTAAACTACTTACTTTGGGATCGGAGAAATGTATTTAACTATTTATGTGATGTTAAAAAAAGCAACATTGTAGTCGTCCTAAATTCAAACTTTAAGTTCATCACTCGAGGCTCGAGTCCTCCCACCACTACTTACGCATCATTAAGTTGTAACGCAAACGCCCCGAATTTAAATAAACGGCTACGGACAGATTTACATGGAACCATAACATTATGCAGATGGCGAAAGTTGTCGGCACGCAAACCAATAAGAACGCCCGTAAAAAATGTCAACGGTAATGTTTGATTAAGTCGGGCGGCAGTCTAGACGTTGCTATACAAACGTCCGGCTTGCAATCAGAGTAATTAAATCGGACAACTGAGCGGGTATCCTAGCTAGTAGGTATAAGGTTGGGGCTGCCCCTACTGCCTTTTAGTAATTCTTCGCACAAAATGAGGCGTACCTGAACTAGTATTCCTCGAAGCAGTGACGTAACTATACTATTCGAGGCCCAAATTCATCGGACTTTTACTAGTTGATATTCTCTTCTGTCCGGGGCGGGCCAGGCTGGGGACTATTTAAGTAGTATTTTGCTGATTTACTCGCCTATAGTGACGCCACTGCCTCGTAAATTTTAGTTGCGCTCGTTGTCATTAGTGCAACTAAAAGTTTGAATCACCTTTATCAGTCGTGTGTTAAACTTTCACGTTATCAACGTCATTATGTATGACAAGTGCTATTACAACGACATAAACTACAACTTTATCAATTATCACCAGCCTACATAAGTCCACTGCGGGACATAAAGCCACGGCCACACATTGGAGATATTTGCACCAATGTAACGTTTTGCGCCCAATGCACCAATGTTTTTATCGGTACTTTGATACTATGAAGACATGCAGCGCGTAGTATTGGGCATTGGACAGTGATTGGACGCAAAGTTGAATCCAATGTGTGGCCGCGGCATGAGCCTCTCATAAATATCATCAAATAATATAAATATCTAACTTTGGTCAACATTCCAGTCAAATTACCCTTTTGACAATAACCTCTATATTCTAAAATTTGATTTCCAAATCTTTTTTTGTATTCGCACACTGCCATTTTTCCGCTCAATTTTCCTCCGCAAAGCAAATTGCGGCACAATTGTTTCGGCCGCAGACGTACGTTCCGGCCGCGGCGTCGCTCAATTACAGACTGAATATCATTTCACAGCGGATTAGACACACGTAATGTAACTGCAGTCACGTATTCATGTTAATAAAAGCTACATTTTTTTCGTGGGAGAGAAATTCTTTTAAATTAATCTTTGGAGGCTTAAGAAAGCAAGTGATTGTAATAATCATTATATTTAGTGCAGTCAAGTGCTAAAGGAATAATTAACTACTTCGCTACTGAGAGTTCTGTCACTGCCAATGTCAATTATGTTCAGAGTTATATCACTTACTTGGTTTTCTTAGAGGATACAATGTCTTTTGGCAAGCTTTAAGACTGTGAGGGTGAAATGTCGTTTGTACGACATTTCATTTGTTTTAGAGACTGTTTATGAAATGTAATGAAGTGAGAGTGTTCGCCACTTGTGCACATAAATATCTCTTACTTGGTAGGTATCATTGGATGTTGACCACTGTCAGGAGAGTACTTACCATTCAATTGCTCTACAACATTTGTTACCTACGTATGAAAATTTAGAACATAAATTTTCACAAAACTTATACACTTAAACTGAATATAAAATAGAAACTACCTCACAATAGAGCTTTATTTAGGTAAATATTAATTGCTAATGGTCTAAACCAGGACAATACTATGTGACAGTCACACAGTAAATGGTAAAGTGGACAAAACAAACAAAGTTAATTCTCGTAATGCCAAATGAATTCATTATGGAGCTGTAATCCTATGGGTTTATTGGGCGCGCCTGGGCGCTTTAGCTCGTTAGTTTGGTGAACTGTGAAATATTTTAATTAATTGGTATCGATGGCCAGTTCATAATCCGGTAATTAAACAGGTATAATTGTCGCATGAGAGTTTATAGGCAGTCATAGAATATCCATGTAACATGATCACTATATAATGATGATGCGTGAGAAACGAAAGAACAAGTTGTTGTTTTTAAGAAAATTAAGTACCTTGATAGGTACAAACCTACTATATTCTGTAACCAGTCTGCCATCTATATACTTCATGCGTAGCTTAAAACAATCAGGTACTCGTATAACTATGCATTTTGTAGCTTTAAATAAAAGAATTAATTAAGGAAGAAGCGATAATTAGTAACCTCAGTAAACCTCAGATTTTACCTTGTGCGTTGTCACTTTTTCCCAATAATAGAAATGTAGTAGGTAAGCATTTCTGTTTGGGAAATGAGCAAAAGGTAGCTACTAAAATTACTGGGACTATATTGTACTTACAACTCTCGTCTTGTGTAGCACATACCTACTTACTTTTGTGTAACAAAATCATCTTTTAAAATGCTATAAGAATAGAATAAATACAAAATATTTTTATTCCTTTACACTTGAGACTTTATAAATCAAAGGCAGTGAATATATCTACTGCCCGTATTCTTCGCATTTTGGCGCTAACCGACAGGTGTGCTGCTCGCCTCGTATATATTAACATAAAGAGGAAAATTCAAAAGTGCAGAGCACAGTATGTGCATAATACGCCTGTGCAACACTGAAGTAAGGAGAGAAACTTGCGCGTACAATCTGGGCCTTTTGAAGCCGCGCTGAATGGCGAGCGACGAGCGCTTTGTCCCGTCCCGCGCCCAGTGACGCCTCGTTTTGTCATTAATAATGAGAATGTGAATGTTCTATATAACCTACTCGGTCGGAATATAGTTGATAAGTTACGATTTCACCCACTTCATGCTTCGTAGCCATGATAGATGGTGGATTGTACTACTGACTAATGAATACCACAACAGCTACATACAACATTATGGGTTTTAAGCCACGCGTTATGTGTATTAGCTGTTATCTAAATAGCGCTCGTGATGGCCCGACATTTTAGTAACACACTCATCATCAGCCTATAGCATAGCAACGGGCTTTTCGGGCAACAGAGCTTACCTGGGTACAAATAAAGCCTGTGCTACTGCGGTCACCAACTCGCCTAGCGTGGTGACTTAAGCAAATTTCTGGCTTATGTCCAGCAGTGGACGTTGGTAGACTGATGATGATCGGTCGGTAGCTATTTCCGAAGTTCGAACTTCCTGATTTTGTTTTGCTTAAGTGATAGAAGTATCGACAAACACAACAACTCCTGTAAAAGTTTGTACACAGTAGGTACTATAAAAGAGTGTTACAATTCATTTGGCTCGATGGCTCATTTGGTAGTGACCTCTGCCTTGTGAGCCAAGGGTCGTGATTCGATTCCCGCACGGTACAAACATTTGTGTTCATGAACATGTCTGTTTGTATTGGTCTGGGTGTTTACTATGTAAAATACGTATTTATTTACAAAAAAAGAGTTTTTAAGTAAGTTTATCAGTTGTCTAGTACCCATAGTACAAGCTACGGCTTAATTTGGGGCTAGACGGGCTGTGTGGCCCATTGTGTCATGTCTTGGGTGATTTACTTATTATTATTTATTCATTTGATTTTATAAGTCAAGACTAATAAAGTTGCATGGCAACATGTAAGCCTCATTCGTGTAATGCCGTCGTAAGCGGGTCCTTAATTAGCCCGTAGCTGTCAGCTCGGCTCAGCGCGCGGGCTGCGCGCACGCATCTCGACCGTAAGCTGATTACCAGCCGCTCCGAAGCTAGCTAACCCGGTAAGACATCTAAACGTCGACTTTAGAACTAATAATAACCGAGTTTCGGCTACAGCAGCCGTTTCCTTAGCAGACTAGCCAAGTACGTAGAAGATGTTGAAGTGCATATTTGCTCTGGCTTTGTCCTTTCACTCTCGTAATCAACTAAGACGACAAAGTTCAGATATGGCTCAGGGACCACCAGTTTATCGTACCTACTTAAACTGTGGAACTTGTGTTTTCTTCTTCCTATAATGTGATGTTTAAAATTTACGGATGGTGGCATCAACACTTGCTTAGATTATTTGTCTACTGATAAATCTATTTCACCTTCTCTTACGCTTTTAATCGAGCTTGGATATTCACCAATATAATAATAATAATATAATATAATATCAGACAACATCACATACATTGCTCCGATCCCAAAGTAAGTAGCTTAAGCACTTGTGTTATGGGTATCAGAACAACGAAGGTACCACAAATAAATACTTAAATACAAATATAAACACCCAGACACGGAACAAACACAAGTGTTCATCACACGAATGTTTGTACCGGGTGGGAATCGAACCCACGACCCTTGGCTCAGAAGGCAGAGGTCACTACCAATTGAGCCACCGAGCCAGTCCAATATAAAATACTCTAGTGTATGAATGTCAAATATGTGTACAGAATTCGTATAGATGTCATCGATAAGAGATACTCCCTGTGCTGCACTGTTATCTGCGTCTCGTGAGTGAGTGCAAGATTGCAGCGTACAGCGTGTTGTTGCTTAACCAATAGTTTTGTTTACCTACAGTGGCTAGTACAAAACTAGTACTTACAGCTAACATAAAAAGTGTTGCATAATATTGTTATAGTACCCTACTGGGCGTCGGTGCACTGTGGGCCGAGACACCATCTCGATCGGGCGCGCGATAAGACGCGGCTCAATACGCTCGGGGCACTGTTCCGGATCATATACAATTTTAAATTAATCGTTTAAATGCTATTTCTTGTACAAGTTTTTATGTTACACGAAGCTCTCGCAGTAAATTCGTTTTGTGAATTGTAGATATTATAGGTACTTCAAAAATTATACAACTCTGTATTGATCTATAGATAGGTAACCAATAGATAGAAGCGTCTAAAGTTTGTTGAAGTAATAATACATATTAAATAAATAATAAATTACCCTGGACATGCCACGCTGGCCTCACAGCGCTTAAGTCGAAAATTGTACTATAGGTACCTACTATACAAATGATAAACTTACTTAAATACTTTTTTGCGTAAAAATGCGAGTACATGCTCGCATTTATACATTTCTAAACCAATAAAAACAGACATGTTTATGCACACAATGTTTGTATTGTGCGGGGATCGAACCCGCGACTATTGTGTCAGAGCAGCGTTCGCTACCCCTGAACCAAACTGGTCGTTAAAAGTCTAATAAACGGCCCAAGTGCGAGTCGGATTCGCGCACGTAGGGTTCCGTACCACTACTGTCTAGATTTCATTCAAACCAATTTTCGCAACTGGCTGTGACATACGGACGGACAGACAGACAGACATGACGAATCTATAAGGGTCCCGTTTTTACCATTTTGGCTACGGTACCCTAATAAAAATTACATCTAACCAACTGTACTGAATAATTATAATTTAACTAGATGATGACAGTAGTAGTCGTCAGTAGTACGTTCATGTAAGACGCTTTCGCTTAAAAAGCGGACTATTCGAGGGTTGCGGTTTTCATTCCTGGTGGGACAATTTAAGAAACTTTTTCTCGACGCCCTCAGGCACAGTCGTTATCTTGTCCTCATAATAACTCCTTAGTTTGAAACCAGGTGTTTGGCGGCTCGAGCAAATTTTCTGCTGCTTTTATTTATTTTTTATAATGTTCAGGTAGACTTACATGTAGTAACTGTACTCTATTTTCTGTGTAATAAAGCATAATTTCCTGTGTCATTAAATACAGAGTTGTATAAGTGGTGTGTATGTTGATAACTTTTGTAACATAAGTTATGTGTGCATAAGCATATTGGTTAGGATTTTAATAAGCGTCGGAGGCGATAAGATAGCGCGGCTACTAACATGGCTGTCTGTTATCAAACATTTTTGTATGCCTGTTAATGCATTTTATGAGTCACTGTTGTACATAATGCAGGGCAAAATCCAGGGTAAACGACCACCAGGAAGAAGACGTACCTCATGGCTCAAGAATCTCCGGGCATGGTTCAATCTGAGTACGAGATCCTTGTTCCGTGCCGCTGTGTCAAAGCTCAGAATAGCCCTAATGATAGCCGACCTCCAGTAGGAGATGGCACTTCAAGAAGAAGAATGAGTCACTGTTAATAAATTGTGCCCTAATCTACACTGCACCAAACAACCCATCTGGTCTCCGTATTCTTCAAAATCTTATTAGATTTTTCTAGGTGTTCATAATGTTTGTCTGTCTGTGTGTATTTGTCTGTGGGATCCCGAACGGGAATAATGAAATTGATTTAGTTTTTTGGTTTAAAATGGTATTTAATCGAGTGTGTTCTTAGCAATATTTGACCGAAATCAGTTCAGTTGGTTATAACATATACTTAGGGGATAATAGTGTCACGGGTTTCCAAAATTTTTAATTAAAGTTACATAAATTACATATCGCGACAACTCGTTCAACAAATCGCAAGCCCATATATTTCCGCGAACGGCCCTCGGACTCCCGGAGGTCCGTCACATTGGCCGCCCGCCAGAACAATACTTGTGTGTTTCATTCCGAACAAACTAAACACTGGAAATATGAGTGCTACGTTGTAAAACTCGAAGCTTGGAAATAACAAAGCGCACCATTTGTTATCGGAACAAATTTCACACATAGTATACAAAAGTGTACCAGTAGAGTGAATAAAATGAGCGATTTTATTCACTCTCCTTGCCGAATTTCGTCTACAACGGCCAATCTCCGAGGCTAAGTTACTTGCTAGCCAAGTAAGTAGGAGATATTAAAGTGCACAAAATGTGTACGCAAATACAGGTGTACTCCCTGTTTCTTCACTGTTTGAAATCACTAAACGGTTCTTTCGCACGCCAGATGGGTAACCCCTGCCACCTAGAATCACTGGAATTATTTTAAAGAAGAAATCGGGCGATGATTTGTAATCTTTTCCATTATGGCACGGAAAAATTTTGCACAAAGTCTACTAAAATATACACTACTTTATCCGCAACACAATCGATTGCACGAACATAATCAAATGAAATAGTTGATTTGCGTAGTACCTGCACGTGTAGTATCTACGTGTAATTTGCAATAGACGGCTGGATGGACGCAGCTGCATCGATTACACGGCACTTAGATGGTATCGGCCGCCTCGGAGGCAGCTCACTCTCGGGCCTTCGTTGTGGCCGCGGGTCGCGGGGTCGCGCCCGCCGAGCGTTGCCCCGCCGCCGATCACATCAGCCGAGATAACTCACGCTAACTCGATACTCATCTGGACCAGTTGTGCCAGCAGTTGTAAGGCGTCTTATTGAAGCGAATGTTGTTTTGAAACGTCTATAAATCAGGTCCAACATGTAACTAGGTACGAGTACCTATGTGTTAGGACTTATTTTTTGAAGGTAGTACTATAGACAAAGGGTCTACTCCGAAGTTTACCGCACTACGTTATCGGTCGGGCTCTAAACCATTTGTATGGATGGACTTTATTTGTTCACAAATCAAAAAGTGTTGGGACAAATCTGTTGGTTATTAAACTAATCCATGAAATTGTAACTCTGTTTGTAATTAGATTGACTACGACTACCTATATTCCCCCATTTAAGCTACCAAAGTTATCGACGCAGTTAATGCTATACTGTATTAATAAATTACAGCATGCCTTTTTTCAAATGCCTCGGTGGATTATTAACCCCCAAGGCCTCCTGGGTAAAACATTAATTAAGACGACCCCTAATTTGGATCAGATACCTGCTAAGAAGAAGTTTTCAAATATTTTATCCATTTCAAAATAGTACCGTGCGCAATTAAGTAATGAATAGAAATGGTAGAGTGAAGATAAATTGGCTTAGATCGTATTGTGGTTTAAAACCTGAACCATTTGAAACTATTCTGTATTCTGAGCCGGCTTCGTCCAACTAAACACACTATCTAGTTTCAAATTCACATAAAGCACAAAAGACTCCAAACTGGTAAATCTAGAAATTCCTTTGTTGCGCTGTTAAGGAGTTGTTTTATCTGCAACTAAACTACCACTTATCTTGCGTTTCTAGAGATTAAAGTTTGTGAGCTCTTTATTATTTATCATTACTAGTTTTTTATCTGTTTTAGAAGCAGTTGTCATGTTCATCCAACGTAGTTGAAGCTTTTGTTTCAAAGCCTGGCATTTCGCTGGTCATACAATACATTTCAATACAATATTGCGACTTTCTTATCGGAAATGTGAAACGAACTGACCGCTAATAATTAAAACTAAGCACCAACAAATTAAAATAAAATATGTAAGACAAATAAGGTCAGCCTGAATCTGAACCGGCAACCTTCCGAGAAGGGCCATGGTGATTACACCTACTGCTTTGTCTTTGATCAACCATTAATCAGGTTAATGTGATGTTCGTTGCAAACTTTTTCTCACCGGTTCTAAGTAAAACAACATTCTAAATCCAGAGGTAGAGTAACGTTATGATTATTTATTTTTATGTTAATAATTTGTTATGGTAAAATGTAAACTTAATAAATGTGCGTATTTCATTTCGTCTTTTCATTCTTCTTATTAATATTTTTAGCCTTTCAGGCTTTAACATTAGTTAACATTTATTATTACTTATAACCCCTCAAATGACAATTATTTTAATAGATAGATATTGGTCCCTATCTATTAAAATAACAGTCAATTTGGTAATTATTCTTGCGGTCATCGCAACACATTCTTTTCCTGACATCGTAAACACCAGATGGACAAGCGTAAAACATCCAAGCAATTTTGATATCGACGCCTATTCATATAAAACCAAATGAGGCGTGACAAGATGAATCGACTGCTTCAGAATGCCTATTAAGTTATGACGGTTTAACATTTGGGATTAAATTAGGATTGATCAAAAAGCCTGCAGGCGATGTTGGGACGAACACAGTGAGGCATAAATCGAGTTTTATGCCGAAACGGTTATTGAGGCGACAGACGGCACAGCCCTACTCTGACCGCACTCCACGCGATGAACGACTTCTATTCTACAAAATTAGGTTAAGGGGACTGTCACACGGAGATTCCGAGCGGGCACTCGACTTTCTTGATTTAGCGTAATGGGACGACATGTGGTGGCCTCGGTGACGAAATGGTTTGGAAATTAACATTTCTAAGCTGGCTCTAGGTACCTGAGTGTTCATGACATGCTGGCTTTGGTAGGGTACGTATTATAGTCAAGTATTAGATATCTGCCTTAATTTTTTCAAATTACTCGAGTTATACATCCGAGATTTCTAGCTTTTTGGACGTTACATAAAAGCTTCTATAGAAATATTGTGAGATTTGGGATTATAATAGATCATGAAATCTTTGTGATCTAGGTTTTGTTATTTGTTTATGGTTAACTAGCGACCCGCCCCCGCTTTGCTTCGGGTGTTTCAGATAAACATTTTTTTAAACTAAATGTAGCCTATGTTACTCAGTAATAATGTAGCTGTCTAATAAAAAAAGAATTAGGTTAAAATCGGTTCAGTACTTTTTGATTTGACAATAAATTAGTTTAGAAGTTTAGATAGATTTTAGTATCTCCGTGCTATGTCTCCATGTGTCTATAGCCGCGAGCTGACAACTCGTCATCGCACAAAAGCGCCATTTCGACACAGCCTATGAGCCTAACCTTTTTGGCCGACGTTCCGGCTCGACAATTATTTCGCAAAATATGCCTTCGCGCTTGATAAGTTATTGTTATTGGCGCGTTTCGTTTCCATAATTGAGGTCTTGGCAGAGATAGGCCGGGTCTGGTACCTACGGCCGTTGGGGCCGAGTTATGGCGAGATTTGCGATTACACTCCATATAATAGATTGGGGTGTCAATTAAGCACATCGCGAGTAACGATACGGCCGCGATGGGAGGGGATCCCGATTTGATAACGAAAATTTCTTACTGCAATAGATTTTTAGTATGCTATTGCAACGCAATATGTTTTCCTTTTCAGGTTCAAAATCGCTAAAGGTACAGAACAACACCAAACCAATACATTACACATTCATTCTGTAGGCTATTATTGGCCTGTTTTTGTATTTTTGCTTTAAAAAGACAACTGAGAAAAACATCTGACACCAATATTTTTTTTTTTTTTTTTTATAGTGTCTCGACATAATGGCTTCCCTACGCCTGATGGAAAGCGAAAGAGAAGCCCATTTCTTTGGTTTTGCATAATTAAATCTCTGCATGAGTTAAATTGGCCCCAATATAATATGATATGATGAAAAACTCTTCCAAGTCTTTGAATAACCTACCTTGTCAAAAAAATATAATACAAAATGTAACTTTTATTTTGATTTGCTAAAATCTGACTTTTATTTTGCATTGACATTCAATTTATTACTACAAAATCCGTTATACTTGCTATGAAGAAAGCAATAAAACAAATCGACCATGCATCCCCAACTTTCCCACAAAAATCCACCATTCCACCAGTCATTTCATTTCACCTTCCTTTTCAGCTATGACAGCTGTCTCTACCTTCACACAAAGTAGTTTTTGTTCCAAAACCACTCTCGATAACGAATGGCCGGTCTCACTCGGAAATCTTGTGGATTTTTTAGGATCGCCCGCGAAGTTTTTATCTTAAATCTGGTGACATTTCGAGCAAACGACGTCTGAAGCGGCTGGCCCCATCGCGCGGCCGATCGCGCGTGAGAGCGGCAAATCTTGACGAACGACACCACATATTTTATATTCGTCTCGATCCGGTTAAATAAATGCGCAGCTTTATGGAAGGATGGGATGTTTGAAGGCGATAAGTATAACGTTTCTCGTAGCTTTAATAGATGGCATGGATCGACCGAAACTGTGTTATATAGATAGCCATCGATAATGCCTTTGAACTGACTATGATAATTTAGAAGTTATTGGGTTTCCTGCACCAGGGACCTTATTCGTAGGTCCATCCTTAATCCCAGTTTGCTTATTCCAGGCCTACCTGGCTGGAATAAGCAAACTGGGCTGGCTGGAATAAGGTGACTAAATATTATTGTGTCCTCAAATAAAAAAGTCTTGGACTGTACTTCTTATTGCTACAGCGACACCTATCTATCTAATGGTGAAAAAATAAGGATGAGCTTATTATAGTTATCTCATTGATATGAGCGCAGGCGCCTTAACGGGGCATCCGCAAGGCGCCCGCGGCTCCGCCTGCCCGGTAATCGCTACGGAGAACCATTAACAATATCGACTTCTATTAGACCATCGCGCTCCAATGACACGCCATTATTATAATTTCTATAATTTGTCATAATTGGCCTGATTGGACCGTCATTAGGTAATTATCTGATACAACTTAAAGTGTATCTACCTACAGACACACTTCAAACTACAGACTATAAGGTTCGATGTTTCCAAGACATGTAAGAGGATATACTACTTTGGAAATTGTGAAATATTAACATGTTATGAACCAGTAAGTGGAAAATTAACTCTTTATTTGCAAATCTTAATGATTTTTAGCGATAAATTCAGCTCATAACTTTGTCGTCTAAACATGAAGAAACACACTAGGTAGTAATAAAAACCTGCACCTACACCACTTCAGTGACATTGATATTGATAGAAGAAGTTGCGAAATAAATCCTTTTTTTTATATAAAAAGAGCGTTCAGGATGACCTCACTCCACCTGATGGTAAGCGGTCGTGTCGAGAGGTCCAAATGTTAGGTCGACAGTCACGTTGATTAAAGGCTCCCTAAACTGCAATATGAATTTTTATGGCATGGCTTATACAACAATGGCTTTATTGCAAATAACTTGAAGTTCTGCGTAGGCAGATTAACTTTATTTCCAAGTCCATAAGTCGGCTGAATCATTCCGAGCACAACTAGTGTCAGTTTGGCCGTTTACTGCACTCTTCGTGGTTTAATCTCGGTTTTATTGCGGTTAGCGCTTTTTTATACTGGCCGTGGGTGTCCCCTGACATATTGTGTATCGGACATGAACTTATTGAACAGACAGACGATATATCGACTCTCTGAGTAGGACGAAATAGTGTAACTCAAAAAGCGGATTTCACAATTCAGATTCTGCGAGTAGAGAAACCGTGCTTTTTAAATTCAATAAGTTAAAGTTGCAGCTGATATTTCTTTACTATTCTTTATTATTTATTCTTTACTAGTTATGCAAACTTCTTACATAATTGTTATTAGAATCCCTTAAAAAAACTATTCTTAGATTAGGTACAATAATTGAGACTGATAATAATCTTCATTCTTAAGTTTCTGACAGCTGTGAAATAAAAATAATACATTTTTGTCTTGTCAGATTGGCGGTAGAGATAGATCAGATCAGAGGTTGAGATGTTCCCTTAGGAGCATTCTCTACAGTCAACCCTTACATTTCTGACCAACATACTTTTGTATATTTAAATACCCATCATGAGTACTCTTTCCCCTTTTAGATCCCCACTAAAGCAACTTAAGTGGTGTAAATGGATTCCTAAAAGTCGTGTGTAACGCATTGGAATCGCAACGTGATCGCGGCGATACGGATCGCTCGCCCCTTGCGCCGGCGCCGCGGGCGGGGCGCCGCGGGCGGGGCGCCGCGGGCGGGGCGTCGGCGTCGGCCCGGCATTAGGTACCGCTAGCGGTGGCATCTTGTCGGATAAGGTCAAATCTTGCACAACATTAGTTATATCGGTATTTAGGGTAGGTGCGTATTAATTGAAAGACGTGTAACTTAATATGAATAGTCAGATATCGTTGTGAATTAGAACTTCTTGGCATTCGAAGTCTGTCTGTCAATTCTACTGTCTACTCAGAATATACTCCAATTTAGCCGTTCACATTATGAAACTACAAGCAAAGCATAAGTAAACGATTACTAGTAAGCAAGTAATCGATTACCAAAGTCCTTGGACCACCCACACGAGTACGCTCCCGACCCAGAGGGTCAAGGGGGTGGTCAAAATAAACTTGAATGCTCGCTACTTGAAGATCCCTAAGTCATTCAATTCAATATTTAGGGTCACCTCTACAAGTTATTGTCTAAGTAAAGATGCTTAAGAAGTTATTTTGCAACAGCTCCTGATGTTATCTGGTTGAAGTGCGCTTGAAACTGATTGTCGAAGCTCTTTAGATTCACAAAACGCTTTCAAGTGAAACTCATTCCAATATAAAAGACGGTATTGCCGTCAGCATTACGTTTATAACAGGAATTATAACCAATCAAGTGTTCCATCTGCGCTCGATCGCTCCGTGGAAGCTCAGGTAAGTATGCGGTAATTTTTTATGAGTTTTCGGTAAACCGACCGCGGCGAGAATTTGCCATTACGGCTTCCTTACGTGCACAATGTAATGGGATTCTTTGACATCTCCAAAATGGGCACCAGTTAAGTATCTGCAAGCTTGTAGCAGTGAAACGGCCGTTGTGTTTACTTTTTTTTTATCAGTCAGCGAGACATGTTCAATTTATTCCTCCATTCCTGTTTTAAATTGAGTTATAGCATTTATCTGATATGTTTCGGCTTATTCTGTCAAGCAGATTTATGTATATTTTAATTACATTTTTAACAATGAGAGGAGACGCTAAATTAAAAAGGGGAAATATTCTGCACTTAACAATGGTCATAATAAATACATATCATTACGCTAAAACGTTGATTATATTATTATTTTCTTCGTAGATCTCAGATCAAAGATCCGAATTTTCGGTTGTCTTAGTATATTGGGAAATTATCTCTTATTGTTATTAGTGATTATGACATAATATGGTTTAAATTGATTTGCTTTCACTGACGTTTAAAATATATCAGCTTTATAATAAAACTTTTGTTAATAAAAAAAGCATAAAAACCTTTTATAGTATTACATTACCCGAGGCAAGAAATAAAATACATGGGCTATTTGTTATCTTTCCAGCAACCCAGCCCATCCCATCCTTCCAATTGACACGACCGCAACCCGACCCTCACACGTGGCTGAACTCCCAAACATCGCCGCCCCGTCCCTTTCCCGATGGCCAGCTAAAACGCCTTCGGCTTTTGAATGCCATTCACCAAAAGAGAAAATGCAAATCGTGTAACGATACCTTTTAGACGCGCTTTTATTGTTTGCCCACCTGGAGTGCCTAAAAAAAGTTGAGGTAAACAAAATTACTCCTATTCAAAAATGCTATGAATGCGTGTTGTGGTTACCTTCTCTCTAACTAAAGGCTTGATTCCGGTTAGATAAACTTACGAAACAAGCTGTTGTATATTATATCGAGTCCGAACTATTTACTAATTTCTTCACCTTATCGTCGTCTATGTCACAAGCAAAAATAAATCTTATTGATTTCAGAATCAATTGCTGTTTCTTCTTTGGCTGACTGTACCCTCGCGTCACGAGCGGCCTCGACGTCCAATTTCAAAGTTCCTCCCTGAAGTAGACTTGAAGACTACTCTCTACTTTGTTATTGCTTGTACGACTTTGTCTTGCCAAGTGGACGCACGTAAGCATCTAGTGTGTTTCTCATACATGGGTAGTATTTAATTTGCTGTTTCTTCGATGTAATAAAACTTATAAATTAATATTTTACTGTCGACGCAGCACGATAGGTTTTTTGTAAATTCACGAAATACGCCGCGAATTAAAGGAACCCTACGTTCAGCAGTGAACGGAACGATGACGATTGATTGATCATTAAGTAGACATGCGAGTCCAAAAAAACATTAATGTAAGACCAGGTAGTTGATGAACATTGTGTGGTGTGCATTCTAATGTAACCAATTTTAGAAACAAGAACCTTTTTAAAGTTTTTGAAATAAAAAAGTTAGGAAATTGCACAGAACAATAAGAAGTATCCGTCTGGTCTCTTAATTCAGAATGGGACCGCCCGATCCCATCCCGTGGATGTTGTAGAAGTAGAAGGCGACTAAGGGAATATCAAGAAACGGGCAGCAACTTATCTGGGTATAAATAAAACCTACTGCGGTCACCGACCCGTGCGTGATAACTAAGGCAAATCCCCCAAACGACAATTGTCATTGGGGAAACATTAGTCCAGCAGTGGACGATTGCAGGCTGGTAATGATGAAAAAAAATTAAGAAGTTTGTAAATGGAAACTAGTGCAACGTAACTGCACTGGTGTCAAATCATCTCCTTGGACCTTTCCTCAGTAAACTATTCGCCTGTAACGACATCACGACACGAACCGTAATGACGGGCTATAATTCAATACTGTGTGTCTCGAATATCGGTGATACGACCAATATAAAGTTACGTGGACTCGGTAATGGTTACCGAGACGGGCCCGTAGATAATGTGAGATGGCGTCTCTGGCTTCGGCTGGTCATAGCGCCGCCACTCGAGCGTGGGGTCTGGCGGCGAGGCAACCAGGGACCGCACGTAACGAGGAACCTAACCTACTCTAGTTAATGGTATCCACTGTAGAGACTTCTTAAGGCGCTCAAAGCACCGAGTGGTTTTAGGATTGGGATTAACGCCAATACGGGGTGATGCGTCTTATCTCTCTCGTGAACGAGACGTTCATAACATCGATACGAATACAATACACAACATAAATTTTGACACTTTCAAAAATCTAAAAGTTGTATGCTGGTGAGGAAATAGAACGATGGTGTATTGTTGGAAGTCAATGTTGCTTTTCTAGTTATGAAATTGTGATAGACAGGAGGTGTTAGGTGAAAACCATTATTCATATCAATGTGCTAACAATAATAAGGCGCTTTCAAATGAAAAAGTACCTACCTACATACCCAAAATGCAACTATACCTACATACATTATGGAATCGGTGCGCCAAGAATGCCAAATAAAAAACATTGTATTACCGATACGAACATGATTTTATGTACTTATGTAGGATCGTAAAATATTTAATCGGTTTTAGTCGAAAGATCTTATCTGTAATATTGTTATGTGGTCATGCACTTTTGGGTAAAGGTCGAATTTATTCGAAAGTTAATGGTTTTATTGTTTTACGATTTAATATTTTTAAACTAGTATCTATATAATTTGGTGTGTGTTAAAATCAAGTCGGTTTATTTTAGAAACTGCGATCATTTATTTTATTATTTTATTAATGGCTTTTCCTGATATTCCCTTAGTAGGTAGTCTTTTACGACCACCCACGGGATGAGATGGGGTTGTTCTGTTCTAAAGCCGCAAACCATGGGGATATAACTAGGTATAATAAGCATTTGTTGTTCAGTTCAGATGTTCTTATAAGCGATCTCATCCAAATAGCCTTAGGGTAGAGAATAGTTAAAAAGAAAGGATGAGGTGACCTACCAACTCATTCAGAATTGATCTTAATCTAGAAGCCTATCTGAAAACAATCATCAATCTAGTCTTTAAGTAACTGTAGAAGCATTTAGTGTAATAACAGTTGGTCTCAAGCACTTACTCCCGGAGCCGCCACCGCTCATTAAATACCAAACTGCGTATAAACTCCCGTTCCGAACGGCTCCTATCTTAATAGCGCTTTTTATACTCGTCCTATTTAAAACGAGCCAATTTGGGGTTCTGTTGGTTCAACAAAAACTGTCATATGCATTATTGGGGCACGATATGAGGGTTCTGTGACTATTTTCGTAATTCAACGTTGTCAGAACCACTACACAACTCGACGGTGGGTGCGGCTCCCAACATAAAATTACACTCTTTTGTACAATCCTTTAAATTCGCTTTGATGCTTTAACCCCTTCAGATTTAGTTAAATGATATTTTGGGGTGAAACAAATTAAATTAAATACTATTAAGTTGTTAACACAATTGATCTTATGCCTATGTAAGTAAATAAGTAATGTATAGAGCACTTACAGCTAGCAGACTGTATTGATTATAAAGTCGTTTAATTGCTTGGATGCGTTTATTTCAACGATAAAATTGTTAAAAGTACGGGTGGTCCGTATGAAATTATTTATTTTACCTCTCGTCTCGTAATAAATTGGGATTGAAACAATATATAGTAGGGTAGGAAACAATATACTAGGTACCTGAAGTCAAATTAAAATGTATTAAACGGAGATTAATAATATATTAATCACAAAGTTAGTGATCTTAATTTTATAGCACAAAAATAAACATAAAAAAAGACATTACAGATACAATATATTGTAATACGAGTACAGTTTAGGCGGTCTTATCGCTGCGTCTCAGTATACGCTTATATCCTAAACCAAGTAATAGCCACACACAAACACTTCAGTTCCGTGCCTACTCGTAGTGTAAGAGTGGCAATGTACGAGTATATCAAACCGGATCCGATCGTCGATCGGATGCGGCGCCACCGTGTGGCTTGGCTCCCACTCTGCAGGCCCTGGATGGTCTGCCACCTCACGGAACCCTCCAATCACGTCGCGCCTGTAACAGCCCTTGTCCGCATTGTTGCAGGAGTGCCATAAAGCTTAATGTGGCGGATATATGGCGCGGCGCGACTTGGCAGCCGCGCGGTTGGCAGGCTGCGGCCCGTGGTGCCCATGAAGCCTCGCCAGCCGGCACGCCATCATCAAAAACCCTTTACGAAGTCGTTGAAAGAGCCAAGAGATTAATTGCACAATTACGTGACATAATCATAAAAGTATTGACCTGATCAAATTACGGCCATTACTTAATTAAGATCAACAAATCGATTTCTATTAGAAAGTCAATTATTGTTCTAAAACCGAAGCCGAAACAAAGAATAAACTTTATATGTTACTTATTAACTTTACTTTAGTGGAGTGATATAGGCTGACGATGAAAATTTATAAAATAAAATAACCTTTGACGATCTACATTTATTTCACGCCGTGGTTGTCCTAGAAGACGACTAATAGAATATCAGCGCCTACCTTGGTACAAATAGAACCTGCTACTTTGTCACCAAACCGCCTGCCGAGCGTGGTGACTGAGGCAAATGCCCCCAAATCATAATAGTAAATTGGAGGAGGCTTATGTTCAGCAGTCTGCTCGCTGATGATGACTCTACATTATTGTTAAATCTAATTATCGTGCACAATATTCTGAATTAACCCTTTGCATATAACTTGGAAAGTATTTATCTCTGCAACAATGCTTTGCCCTGAAACCAAATCAAATAAAAGGGTATATGTGGAGCTTCCGTACAATGAGATATCTAACGGTATTACTATTTACCAAACACAATTTTGAAAATTCATTGTTTGCCAATCTAAGTGGCATTTAACGGGTTATTACGGAAAAGGCGTATTTATCATATTCTGTAGAGAAACACCATAGAAGTATAACCACTTAAGAATTCCATAGTTGGTTACTATCTAATCACATAATACTTGCGCTAGACAATACCGCCACCATATCAGTTCCTACGTAAATGTGTGTGTATTTATATGCTTTAAAGCACGGGCTGGTTGAACAGTATTTTGTATTACATACAATTCTATCATGTATCTAGCTTTGTTCAGCCATTTCTGAAAAAATGCAATTTTGCTTCCCTGTCACTCGGGGTAGTGGCAGGATAGGTATGTGGGACTGCTCTGCCTCGAGAAGGTGAGGCAGGAAAAACCCACTAAAACAAACTCCTTATACGATGGTGCCAAAGGGCCTTAGGAATTAGGAGTGCCATGAAGCCATTTCTAGATCTTTCGACAAGTGCAGAAAGCATACAACGTACTTCTAAAGTTTTTATCTCCGCTTATCATATACATACAACCTAACTTCTTAATGCTGACTTAAGATTTTAGAAAAATGTAGAGTCCAGATAGTTATAGATATGATTTTTTTATTATATGTACCACAAAACGCTGTACAAAAGGTTGTTGCTCAAATTTAAGCAATCAATTTAACAAATAAGCATTCTAAACAAAAACGCAGCTATATAGTCGAAGTGCAGCAAGTAATAAGTAAAGCTGAAAGGGCCCACCAGCTCTTCCGAAGAGCACACGATTTGGCGCCCGTCCACATTACTGCTTTCGGGTCAAAGGGAAGCGTTCGGGACATTACGTCCGAATCGCTTGGCGAGCTATTCTGCTGGGCTCCCATTATGGGTGTCAGTGCTTTGCACGCCTCATAAATGTTGTACAGATTGCTGTATAAATTATTTGTGTTTTTGTAGGGTTTATCATTGTGGTGAGAGAATAGGCTATTATGGCTAAAAATTGTAAGTAATCCGTCTTTTACCTTATTCAAAAATAAAAGACTAAAAATTAGAAAGTTATAGCCCGTTGAAATTACGCGTGACGTCACTCGGTGAGGCATTTTTACGGGAGCGAGTGACGTCAAAGACTCCCACTCCTAACTTTTGATGCCTTGTATCTTTGCTATTGTTTATTTGAATGAAAAAAGGAAAAATACGTGTCTTTTATTTTTGAATAAGCTAAAAGATGGACTAATTACAATTTTTAGCCATAATAGCCTATTGACCAGCCTAGATCCTGCGTTACTGAGTCTAGCTGTTACCAGTAAACCTGTTACCTGTATTTTTGTGAGAGTGTGTAATAAGAGGTAGGTTAGGTAATAACGCCCTTAACCTTTTGAATGCCAACGACGCTTATATGCGACGACAACTATCAATGTTCTATTCTTTGTAACTTCCCGGCTGCTTTCAGATTTAAAAAGCATTAATACCACGAATAAAATCCGAAGAAAGTCACAGTGGAGTACGGAACAGATATCTACGCTTGCGAAGTCGTAAACATTTATTTAAATATTTTAAACCGATGATATCAATTTGAAACGCCCAGGGGAAATGCACAGAACCCTGTGTCAGAGCATCCAGGCGAACCTTACACGGGGGTATTCACGCGACTGCTAGCCAGTGTCACCAAATGTCTCAAAACGTATTTAAGGACAAATATACCTTAGCTAGCTAGGTACTGTCCTTTCCTAATTTCTGCAATTATCTGGTCAATGCGACACGACAGTTATTAGAACTGTCACTTCGTTACGGGCCTGGTGGCTCAATTGGCAGTGATCCCTGCCTTCTGAACCAAAGGTCGTCGGTTCAATCTCGGGACAAACATTAGTTTTTGCTGTACATTTATGTTTGCTCCGGCTCTAAGTGTTTATGTTATGTTGTCTGATATTTATAATTATTTATTTATTAGTCCGGTGGTGCATGCTAGTAAAGCAAATAATAATTATTTAGATTAATTACATTACGAGTATTCAACTATTGTTTGGTACAAATTGATGTGACCAAAAAAGAGGATGAAAATGTGTCAACGTGCTGTTATCTGATTCGTCATTCTCGATATAAATAAATTTAAAACGCTCATATTTCATTACACGACACGTCATTATCTGAAATGCTCCTTGCCTCAATCAGGCTTGTGACGTATGGCCCCCCTAGCGCGGCCCACGCGTGGGAGTGGGCGTGGGCGCGACTCGTATATCGTGCAGATAAGAGCAGTCGTAGGCCGCAACTAGTCCGCGCCGCTTAAATACGCACTCTGTACAAAAGTTTAACACACGATAGCCGTAATGGATTCAAATTGTCTAGTTAAACACGAGTTATTTATGCTGAACGCTCGTTAGCGGGAAAGCGGCGTAATGTTGAGTAATTGCCGTCTTTAGCTAAAATAGAACATGAATGCATCAATATTGTACAGGATACTAAACATTCTTTTGTGATCGTCATTGTATTCGCAACTGACAATGCATACCAGTCACCAGATTTCAAGGTGAGGATTTCCCTAGTATGAGTACAATAATTACAAAGGATAAGAAAAGGTGCTCTCAGATTTAAAATACGTTCTCGAAATATAACAGGAAAATCGGAGATATTGTCAGATTTATAAAGGCTTTGTTTGTTCTTCGCTGCACTAGCTGTACGTATAGTGGAACGCACATTAGTTGAAATCCATTGTTGCTGTTAAAAATGAGAATATACCTATTAGATGTTTAGTGACTGGTTCGATAGCTCATTTGGTAGTGACCTCTGCCTTATGAGCCAAGGGTCGTGGGTTCGATTCCCGCACAGTACAAACATTTGTGTTCATGAACATGTCTGTTTGTATTGGTCTGGGTGTTTACTGTGTATAATATGCATTTACTTACAAAAAAAAGTATTTAAGTAAGTTTATGAGTTGTCTAGTACCCATAGTACAAGCTTCAGCTTAGTTTGGGGCTAGACAGCGCTATGTGGCCGAGCGTAGCTTGTCTTGGGTTATTTATTTATTGTTTAGACAAGCGAATAAAAAAAGTCCATTTGAAAAACGCCGTATGGGAAAAATCTTACTTCTCACTTACGGTAACATACATCGTGTGTCAGTCAAAGTGTCGTCGGCGCAACTCCAGTTAACGCCGCCATTAGCAATATCGCACCCCGTGACGTCACTCCGCGGCGTGCTCCACTATGCAAATAAGTACGCTTTTAGCCGTGTTTTAGGGCTGCACGCGAACTTCGATCAATTTTAGTAAAACAAGCTGAACGCGCTATATAGTCGTGTAATGACTCTTGCCGGAGATACGACTGACGATTTATAAGTGCTTGTATCAAGACCGTTAACGATTTATTATACTTAGGTAGGTATACTTGCCTGGTACTGATCCTGCCTTCCGGAACAAGGCTCAAATCTCACCCCGAGTCTAATCATTCCTAAGAATGAGTAGACTGAGATTTAATAGATGCCGTAATGCCATTGCCATTAATGCTCATAATACTAATATTATTAGCATATAATACTAATATTCTTTTCTTTCTTTCTTTCTAATGCTTACATACGGCATCTATTAAATCTCTCGTTTGGCATCGTCAGTGATGCTTTATGTTTGCTTAACCTCACACGAAATATGCGCTCTGACGCCGAGTTGCGGAAATCGGCCCGTTCTAACTTACTATCTTTGTTTAAAACATTCTGTTTGATAAAAGAAGGAAACAAATAGGTACCCCGGCAGCGAATTCCACTTACTAAATTTTATAGTGCAACCATACTACGAGTAAGTAGGTATTATCAATTGCTACGTAAACCAAATATATCTCGAGTGAACCACGATAACTGGCATGTCGTGGCCATGTGTTATATCTCACTAACCACTTTTTACTTCTCCATAACTCAAAAACATTCTGACTTGAATACACTACATAAATAAATAACGCAAGACATGCCACGCTGGGCCACACAGCGCTATCCAATTCCAAACTAAGCTGAAGCTGTACTATGGGTACTAGACAACTGATAAACGTGCTTATTACATCAGTCAACATGAATTTTAACTTTGAGAAGAGGGTATGAAATATCGATAGATTTATCGATAAATTAAACAAAAATGTATATAAATCATGAAAAAGTTTGCTTTTGTATCAAGGCGAACAGTTTATCCATATTCAAAAAAATACATATTTTAAATTTTTGTTTATAGAAAATTTAAACAAATTAACTTATGCAGGTATAATATTTTGTCAACTTTTTATATGGTATCAAACTACAAAATAGTAGGAAAAGGTTTAAAAGTGAACCCTATAACATTTTCTTTCATGTTCATAAGAACTTTGTCTGACTAAACTCCAAATGTAGTACGCAAAAATAACAGTCACCGACGTGGTCTTTTGGCTCTTGCCAAATTCTTGGTACTGCGAATTTCATATTCCATTTTTCACCTCGATACCAGCCTAAATTAAATAAAGATAACAATATAAAATATATTAATATAAAATAAATAAATATTTATTTGCTAAACATTTGTTTAACTACCTTCTAAACATCTTTTGCAATTACGGCAAGCAACATGTGGGGCCCACGGTTTGTCTACCTCTTTGAGTCTTCTAAAAACAGTTAATTGTTGTTTTGAGTTGTTTATCACATCAGTAGATGTTGTGTGACAATTACGCCAGGTTAATTTTTTCCCGGTATTTTTTTAAAAACGATTCTAACAGTTATGAGACTATTGAATACTTTATATTAATATTATAACTAAGAAAAAGGTTTTGTTATCATAATAACCACAAAAGCAAACTTTTTCAAAAATATGGGTGTTTTTTCTTTATTTTAAAGGAATTTTAGGACAAAGAAATTTTTTTTTTATGTAGAGTTGTGTTATTTATATAAGACATAGAAAAACACAATAACGAATATATTTCAATACAGGAGACATGTTCACACAATTGTATCAGAGGCGGCGTTCACTACCACTGACAAAAACTGGTCGACAAAAATTTGATTCTTTAGATTCCCTAGATACCCTAAATTTTATAAACACGTATGCAGCAGCATACATACACAAAGCAGAGTTTCACGGAGGCAAGAACTGGCTATTGACCCACTTGCATGAGAGTCTGTTGTGCCGGAGCGCCTCACGCTTGACGGGTTCAGTGGCACGCCTGTCGCTCGGATGTCGCGTTTCCTCGAAACAACGTCGCCGCGTCGTCGCCGATAGCCAATTGGTAGCGAGCAAACATGGAGCCGTGTGCTTACGTGGAAAACGGGAACGTTTTTCCAATGGAAAATTCTTATGGATGAACACGCGCTGGTACTGAGTTATTCTATACTAGACAGCAAGATTTCATTGGAAGATTGACAAAAACACAGTTATTAATGAAAAATACATGCACGTTTTTTTTTATAGTGGCTCGACATAATGGCTTCCTTACGCCTGATGAAAAGCGAAAGAGAAGCCCAAGTCGCTGTGACAACGGGCAAGTAACTGGTCAGTTACCTGTTAATTGCCACCGCCATGCCGGCCCAACCCTAACCGTCTACGAGCTCCGGAAACCCTACTCACCGGCAGAAACACGACCCAGAGGTCATTTGGCTGCGGTATTCTAGAAGGTGGAGGTCCTCCCCCGGACGGGGGGCTCAATTTGAGCGAAGATTCGCTATGCCCTACCTCTCTTAAAACGTAATATTCTATCGAAAACTACCGGCAAGATATCCGTGTCTATCCACAACAGCACCATGATACAGTCACAAATGATATGCCTCTAATGTAGATTCTGTTTAAGCCCTAGCCCTAGGAAGATAGCATCACGTGTCGGACCCTTATTCACTTTAAGACGGACCTAATACCTGGAGAGATAATATACTTACAGGCGAGCTTGGCTCGTATTTGGGATGTGCGTGTGTGCAAAGCGAGTTAGCGCAGTTTGGAGACGCTAAGAGCTCAGCCCGGCGCGGCGGCGCTCGGTTAGCGCGCACGGAACCGCCAACAGTAGGGTTGGCGTCTGGATCTCTAGTCAAACAACGTGCTCTACATAAATAAATAACCTAAGACATGCCTCTCTAGGCCACACAGCGCCTTCTAGCCCCAAACTAAGCTGAAGCTTGTACTATGGGTACTCATCATCATCATCAGCCTATTGCAGTCCACTGCTGGACATAGGCCTCTCCAGTTGTTCGCCCCCTAGGGCAAACTTCTGGAGGATATACCCATAATTGCCACGCTGGGCAGGCGGGTTGGCGATCGCAGGGCGTAGCATCTTGCTCCGGTGACGCTTCTGCCGCCGTTCAAAAATTAAGATAAATGTGTATTTATTTACGTTAGGAGAATCGTTTGGTTGTGTTCTTGTAATGGTTAAAAAAAGTAAAAATTCCAAAGAATTAATATGATTTTGACACCTACATAACTATTATTAGATTCGATTAGCCTATTTATGCTCTTTTGCCACAATACGTGATGTAAACCAGCTGTTTAAAAAATCATGAATCAATAGAGTGATAACCCTACCGTTTCGTGTTATCTAGACACGCGAGAAAAAATCCTTTTAGCGAGTGGCGCGGTCGCGTGGTCGTGCGACCGGCGCTCGCTGTACCTACTTTACTTGTAATAGCCAGAATGATGGCCAGAAAAATCTTGTCATCATCACTTAACTATGGAATAGAATAGAATAGAAACAAAAACAATTTCATGTGAAATGTAGCCAAGACGAGAGCGAGACCACATTGCGTGCACTGTCAAAAAGTTATCAGATGTCATGTAGAGCCAAGTTTAATATAATTCTACACGTCCTGACCTCTACAAGCATATTTTTTTACAATTAGCCTTCGTAATTCGCAGTCTACTATGAACGTTAATTATTCCTCTTACACAATGTTCTTGAGGTAACTTACTCACCGAAACATTTCGAGTAAAGTTAGGCAGCGCCCTTGCTTGTCTTGTGAATAATGTCAATTACGCTTTTAATAAAAATCTGGATAAGTAGTAGGAGAGTTTTCACCGTGGTTTTCACTATCCTCGTCAATTCTATTTTCATTATTCTTTTATGACTTGAATTTCATTACCAATCGAGTCAAGTGTCCGCATATAACTGACCTGTTAACGTAATTTGGCACCTGCGATACAAGCTAGTTGCTTAGTGCAGAGGCCGATAGCATTGTATATTATGTAAAGTTGTTATGGAAATAAAAACATTTATTATTATTAGTCTAATTTGTCCGTTGACAGTTCTCTACCAAGTGACGTTAGCAGGTCTCAACGCATGTTATTGTGCTTACTTAAGTTCCATTATAACCCACTTAGTTAAAGATGGAATTCTCGACGAAGATGAAACGTGGAGTAACGATTGACTGCCAATGTCAATAATGTGAGCGCGGGTTTGCGTGCGGCGACCGTAAACGTAATAAGGCCGACGCTACACTAACACATGAAATGTTTAAGGTATGTGCGCTTTCAATCACAAACACATCATGTCTTACGATGTAATGCGAACGTCTAAAGTTAATAGGCGCTACACTAATCAAGCTGGCTACCACTTCGAAATGTGTTTACTTATTGCTTCTATCTTCTTTTTGACGTCAATACAGACCGATCGACGGGCGTGCGTCAGCAGAAATGGTAAGTGGGATCGGCTTATTCGGCGAAATAATGTTATGTACATTATGATTTTCTATGCATAAAATATACACTCATCTCAATATTTGCGTATTGACTCATAAGTTGAAGCGCTACTGTTCCGTCTGAATATCTTTTTTGTACATCGAATAAGCACAGCCACCAAAAATAATTTTGTACAAAATCAAAAACAGTGGAAACAAAATCAAAATCTTTGATGCTTATATAATTTTGCCGATTTGTCTTGTGTAGAGTTGCTTAAGTGCTCGCAAATAGGTATCTTACTCTGACTCTAACCACCACATATTGATTTTATGCATATTGGGAGCTTCGGAGTAAAAAACCCGTCGCGGTACCGTATAATTTCCTTGAAAGCGACAAACATTTCTGTGTTATGGGAAAATAGCAATCGTCTTGGTATGATTAGTTTCATACAATGAGTGCGAACGGTGGCAGTAGGCTCCTAGCCTACACGTTGACTCAGGAATGCCAACCGCGCCCAATTCTTTGAAACGAGAGGTTTTTAAATAAAAATTGGAATGTGACGACGTATCCTGACGTGAGTGATGGCTCATCTATAACAATAGAGAGTTATCTTCAAATTGACTGTTCGGAATGTTTTCGCGTTTTATAACGATAATTGTACATTTGGAACTAGCGTGATAAATCTTAAAGCTTTTCTAGCTATTTTACGGCTTACTGCTTTTTATTTTGGCCTAAAGAAGTCTATTAGTTAATAGCTAATTTAAAATCCTTAATTTAGTTTGAATGAAGTGAATACTTCTTAAAAAGATTTTCAACAAGTCTTAGTTCCACCAACAGCTTTCGAAATGTTTTGAACAATGATTATGTATACGATTGGACAAATGACATCAATGGCTTTGTAACGCAATTTCAGCCGCCAGCATCTTCCTCTTAGAATATGTAAACAGCGTTTTGATTAAAATATGTGTTGAAAGAGCGGCGGATATGCGATATTGCGAGTGCGCTAAGTATAGGCATTGTGCCGCAGACGCGTTATTGTGCTCCTAATCGCGCTTCATGTTGCTTGCAGATTAACACTCCTCGCTGCGTGTCGGCGCCGGCGCAGGGCTGCCGCTAACATGTAACTTGCATTGTATTCTCTTTATTATTTTAACCGGCGAAATATATCTAATTAGCATGTAGGTATGCCATTTAATGGCGATTCTGGCACAGGACGACTGGCCCGCCTGGTTATAAACTTTATTCTGTTCACGAATTTTGAAATGTATGCCATACTATAATCAATACCTACACACTAATTGAAATATTTGCTGAATTATCATACTCCGGAAAACTCGTATATGCTGATCCAGTATATATCACAGTAGTAATATTTTTGAAAAGAATATTTACTTACTAATAACAAGTTTTGTAGGTACTCAAGTAAATTATTGCTCATATTTTCAGAAGCATTTTTCTCTATTTATCATCAAAGTTAAGAGCGCTATTTATGTGTCCAGCCAACTAATGGTACAGTTAAATGAAAGAGGGATTTAAGAGGCTTATTGATGTTTTCCCAAAAAATAACGCTAATACGCATTTTAGAGGGTCAGTAATCGAGTTAAGTACATTTTAAAAGACCCTTTTGCGGCTCACAAATCAGTTTACCCGCGATACAGCCCTAGTAACTGTTAGGGCGTGCAGTGGGGTGCAGTAGGGGCGGAGGGGGGAGCACACGTACGCCGTTTTCGGCACGAAGCGATCTCGAGCCGCGTCCGCTCCGATCCATTATCTCCATTAGTAAATTCTTGACATCGCTCCGACAACCTTCCTGCGACTGACATAACTACTGCACTCATAGTCAGCTTTATCCCGATAGCGTTAAAGTGCAGAGTTGCGTGTGTTAGAGGCTTGGACAAACGTAACCGAGCACCGCAGTGGTTAAGAGAAGTCTTTTTTCCGAACTAATGAAATTTGATACAATTTTAATGGGTATTTCTCGTAAATAGCCACCCGATATGACAGGCCGCTCGCTGCGGCCACGAAGCGCTGTTTTTGCGGCCCGCGGTCGGACGTGCGGCAAATTGCCTATGCGGGAAGCGTTCCCAATAATTACCCTTACTAATATTAGGAATGCGCAAGCGAATTCCTTGGTAGTCCAGAGATCGTACTTTAAAATGTAATATAATATTAACTAGCAGTGACCCGTCCTCGCTTCGCTTCGGGTGTTTCAAATAAAAATTGAATTGGTTGACATTATTGGCGTTATAGTAAGGATCCTTAACCTTTTCTAGCAATGAATAAAGGCTGTTTTACTCAGGGTAAATGTAGCTTTTCAATAGTGAAATTTTTTTTGAAATCGGCATAGTAGTTTTTCATTACAAATATACACACACTAAAATACGTATACTTCCTCTTTATAATATCTCATCATAATTGAGCAAAACACACAAACGATTAAGCATTTTTTTCTGCCTTTAGTCTATCGATGTAAGAACCTATTTCTTAGTCGTTGGTGTACGCTGTCGGACTTATATATTGTAAAGTTTTGACGGCCGTCTGGTGCATTTATTTTGTTTTATCTTCACGTACCCCCATCTTGCAAGTAATTATCCAGTTCCTGTAGGTACCTACGCATTCTACCTGTGAGGTTATTCGGGCAATTCTCTAACCGATAAATATGCAGGAGACTCGGCGCGGTGCACGCGCATTGGATCTAGCCACGAAGGCCCGCATGCGAGCCCGACCACACAGAGCTACAAGTCCACCGGAGAGACCAACTTTACTAATAATAAATATCAGGCAACATCACATACATGATCCGATTCTTACCCTCATTCAGCTTAAGAACTGGAAATCGGAATCAACGAAGGCCCCATGAATTAAATACTAGAATACGGTGTTAACTTTGTTTTCTTAAAATGCGAAATTCGATATTCACACCTTCCACGGTTATTGATTTTAATAACTTAACCTTATTTTTAAATTTACATATTTCTTCGTCTACTCTACCTAGTTCAGCAATTGGAGAATAGAACTCTTCGCCAGCATATTTCTTTTATATTTTCTCCTTTCTACATCATGAAATCCTTTAAACGAAGTGTCAAAATCCAGCTTGGAGGCCAAAATGTCGGTTACGAATGCTTTTCTGATTTCACTTTACAAGAACTTCCTATTTTTTCACTTATCTTATTTGTCACTAGCTGTGCCAGCGGCGTCGCTCGCGTGGATATCGGGTTTCAAAAATAACGGACTTCCATATAATACCCATCTATACCTTGTGCCTAAGTTTTAAGTTAGACCTCTAGCAATACATTGGTGAAAACCGCATTCAATTCTATGCAGTAGTTTTCGTGTAATGCGCGTTCAAACATACAGGTTTAAATTTCTCGCGTTTTCCCAACACTTCCCGTCACTGCTCCGCTCCTATTGATTGTAGCGTGATGAAAAGTATCCTATAACCTGCCCAGGAGTATGAAGAATAATTGTACCAAGTTTCGTCAAAATCTGTTCAGTAGTTTTTTTTCTACAACGAACATACAGACAGACAGACAGACAGACAGACAAAAATTTTACTGATTGCATTTTTGGTATCAGTATCGATCACTTATCACCCCCTGATAGTTATTTTGAAAAAATATTTTATGTACAGAATTGACCTCTCTACAGATTTATTATAAGTATAGATTACATTATAAACATTCTTGTGAAGCACTGAAGTCTTAAATTATATGTTTAGAAATATTTCGGTACTTACTACTTCGTATTCTAAGTGATCTATTAAGTTCTTAGTGCTTAGGTACAAATTCAAAAGACATCACGCTCTACAGCCGCCTCCAGTCGCGTCGCTGCTCCAAGCCGCCTATGCGCTATGTTCGACATGTAAATATACTTCGGCGTTCATTTTTTGCCGTAACAGTCGTCTCGTGCCGATAAATAATTTATTTGATACATAACTGCGCTTTGCACAACCATTACGGATGATTGATGCAGAGCCGAAGTAATTGCCGACACGGCAAACCACGATGCAGACATAACATTTTATTGTTTCGGATTTCATCTTCAATTAATTGTTTTATTAATGATGGAATGAAATAGACTTTTGACTCTCGAATAAGACAGAACAATTAATTCATATCCTATCGTTACCTCCTTATATGCCGTCTTGATTGATCGGGATCGTCATACGCTTCAAAAGTGTTTGGGAACTTAACTGTAAGATTAACATTTTGCTGAACTCATACCTACATTCACAACAGCATTTTTGCTTTGATTTGGTCTTAGGCTGAACAAACCTAAACAAACGTATCACCTTTACGAACGCAGACGTACGACGTACGCTAACGTACTCGTATAACTGAGTGGTAGCTTAAATGGGATTGCCTGGCTTATATCGGAACGACCCCCCCAGCAAGAGATGGGGTGGTCCTGTGCCAAATCCTAAAACCAAACAGACAACAAACGCCGATCGGAAAAAAGCAGAGGAACCGCAAAGTTACACTAAGGGACGATGTTCTCATCAACAACCGAGCAATTTTCGTCACGTTTTATTTTGAAAGCGAGCTATTCGCAGACTGATTACCTCTGTTCTATTTACCGTCAAAACAAAGCGAGTTGTGAGTCACAGCGGACGATAGCGGCTAGACGCGACGGTCGCGTGTGACTCGCCCAGCCCACGCGTGGGCGGAAATTACTATGTCTACAGTTACGCGACTCATATATTGCAAGGAATACAAAATTGTTGGTCCAAATGTGTGCATCAGCAATATACTTCTAGGAGACTCGAGTCTGTAATGCCCTTTCCTCATTTGGCATGGCATATGTATACTCTAGGATTCGTATAAAGCTTGGACGATACATGCCATCAAATAAACAGATCATAAGCATTGTGGTCAAGATCCTATACGTTCGATTATTTAATAAGTACTCCGAAACCATTAACTAGATGGTGATAAAACTGCGATGGCACTTGGTCTAAATCTACAAAGATTTATTTTTCATCAAATTTTTTACATAATAAATGTGCTATTACTAATGCCCACTACTCTACATACTCTTAATCTGAAAGACACGTAAGTATAATTAGCTTTGTGAAATGATAGCTCTGTACTAGTATAAGGAAGCTATGTGTTAATGTAACTCTAGACGGCAAGTGCAAGCCGTGCCGACATCCGGGCAGCTGTCCGGAGTGATCCACTCTCGGCCCGCATCGTCAGCTATGCGAACATTCTGTATGGTGCTTAGAATTGTACCCTGCTTGAAAAAAAAGCCTACAAAAATCTTTCCTTCAACTAGCGAATAAGGTTCTGTGGTCATTGCCCTAGTGATAAGCTATGGCTTCAGAACTTAAGTACTTCTATACGAGAAAGGCTGATTTGTAATGGGTATTAAGTACTAAAAGCGTGTTTAAAGTTTTGATATGTAAACACACAACGAATGGCGTTTAATGAATAGGAGTTAGCGCCTCATTTGTGTATTTTTAGCATAATAGGTGCGTTCGTCTCCAACTGGCTTGACGTTAAGCGATAATGAAGACTTCGACTAACATAAAATAAAAACTCTCGCCTTGTCAACTGCAAGATTATAACTCCCGAAGGCAAAGAATCTGGCACAGAGCTCCACAGCTTGGCCATTTGCACTAGCAATTTGTGGTTTGCCTATGAGTCACTTTAAACTAGTCTCTATAACATTCAAATCATAATTTAAAATGTCCCAACCACAACTTCAACGGTTGGCTCGGCTCAGATTATTTTTCGCTCGCCAAATTCCGGCACAGCACGTTATATTAAATCTGCAGTTGCGACATTCGAGTTGATTAAACTGCGCTTCAGAGCGGCCGGTTCGTTAGTCGCCAAGCCTCCGGATGACGCCGGACACGGGCTTCAAATTAGACTGTGTCCGGACACTGCGGCGTTTGTTGGACTCTTTATAGCCGACTTCTTTTTGTAATAGCTCGTCAGAACGTGTGCATTTTACTTGGTTTAGTAGTGAGAGGCGATGGGCTCAGTCCATTGTAGGTGTGTGATACCCGATAGAGCAACGATACGTATTTGGCCGTGACTAACGGCCGTATTCACAAACGCTACTATGCGATGCGTGAACCTAAAGTGCCCAAATTCCTATAGGGTTTTAACTTTTGGGGTTTGTGAAAACGGCCGTAAGAGACGCACTGCACACTAAGAGAGAGATTACTAACTTTTTGTCCTTGCTATTATAATTAGAATTTGAATCGTATCTATCTGCTCCATAGTTATTGAATCCAGAAAATTCAGCCCCTAACTAATCAAACCTAAAGTCGTTCCAACCTCAAAAAGTATTCTAAAATATCCGGCTTTTCTGTCCGTCTATCCGGCTTAAGGCCTGGCAGCCCTGTGTAGCCGTGCCGTATGTACCCACGTTTGTGCTCGATAAATATTTGAGCGGAGCGGCGTCGTGTGTCATATTCATATAAATGCCGCGGGCGGGCCGCGCCGGGGAGCGCACATAGTCTAGATTCCTTCCACGTTCACGGTTCCAATAGAGGTATCGCTCGTGCTACTGAAATGTCTATGGACTTACATTGTCATAGCCTAGGATGATCATAACTTAATCTGGTCTTATAATGATATCTCATTTGTAGCTATTATGGACTAACGTTAGGCTTACCATCAGATTATCATCATATATGATCTGGTTCTTCCCGTTAGTCAAAGTAATCTTTTTTTTATTTTATTTCATTTTTATAAAAAAACACTAGGTATTACACACACACACAAGTCGCGAAACTAATAACGGTTCAGAAGCAGTATTAGCTACCGAAAATCACATATACACGAGTCACTCTTTTCAATGTAGTGTTTACAAATTTATACTTTTAACCACATTATACGTTTATTATTACAAATTTAGTATTTAAAAAAAAAATTGCCCTTAGTCGCCAGATGGAGATCGTAAGTACCCTTGTATGGCGAAATTGCAGCCCGTATATCGAGTGAGTTGTTACCACGGAAATATTATCAAGATAGACGGACGATTACGACTTATTTTCTTTGAAAAAACAGTTAACAAAGGTACTTTTAGAAACTATAATTTGAATACTTCTCCGTTGCCGCACAGATTTAGGCCTCCTTTCCGCTTACCATCAGGTCATGTTAAGCTAATTTTGTTAGAAAATTACGAGTCTTACAAAATACTATATTTAGAATGCGTATTAGATGTTATCATCGTATCGTACAGCTTTCTTCTGCTCAAGTCCTCATAATTCAAGGTCCACTTGGCGAAGCGTTTTGTTTAAGTCGTAAGCGCTGACTAAATTGACTTTACAATCACGTGATTATACATTCCATTCATGATAATGATAGTAGGTACGTACCATAGTGAAAAATCGAGCTACACGTTCAGCGCACACAATGCCGTTCTATGCTCGATACGTTTCCGTGGTTGTCGCCGTTCCTGGCCGCTATTAGCCGCCACGCGGCAACCGTTCGCGCCGACATCACCCCTCCATTACCGCTGCACTGTTGTTTTTATTGCTAATGGACTTGCCGATCGTATGCGCTTACTTTTGTCCACAGCAATACGGGTCGAATAGCTAGGCTATGTTAGAAACCTTATGTTATGGACACAAAATTACCTAATTATGGACCGTTTTCATCTACACTAATATTACGAGTATACAGAGGAAAGATTTGTATGTTTGTAATGAATAAAATACACTAGGTACTGTGCTGATTTCAAAAATCCACCATCGGAAAGCTGCATACACTCTGAGTAACATAGGCTATATTTATTATTAGAAAAGATAAGGGATCCTTACTAAAACGCCAATTAATGTAACACAATGAAATGTTTATCTTAAATAGGTACCCGCAACGAAGCGAAGGTGGGCCGCTAGTGTTCCATAAAGCAGAATATGGAGAATTCTTTAGACGTAGTTCAAAGAGAGCTCTTTCCATCAGACTGGTGGTGACCAGTCCAGTGGTGAACCTCGTCTGTGTGGTGACACAGACGAGGTTCCAGCTGCTCGTCTGCCACCGACAGCAATAAAAAAACTCATTACTAAGATTTTTCCATGGCCTAATTAGGAATCGGATCAGTGTGTCATTAAGTACGTGTCCCGAAGGTGAGGCGGATTGTAGGCGAGCGATTACGGGATCGGCCTCTGCACACGCGTCGGGCTTCGCTCGTGACGTCCGCGATCAAATCGCGTCTGAGCGCCTTAGCGGCCTGCGTCATCGCTCGTTACTATGGCCTGTGACGCGACGCGACAAGCTGCTTAAACTGTCACGACACATAGAGGATACATACAAACTAAGCAGATTCTTTGGTTCTGTATAAACACAAACGAAACGAATTACCTGCAAATCATAAAAACGGAGATGCGCCAGGTAGAAATCTGCTCACGATAAATAAATGCTAGATGCTCTTGACACTGGCCACATTTATAATGATCTACAGCCACATGCACATTTTGTAAGGCTTTACTCATTGTTGATAAATAGTAGGTATATATTATTTATTGCACAAAACACAAAGTTTACAGGACCGTACAATATAAATTTAACATACTTCAATTTAGAAAGTTTTATAACTAATAGCGAAGTCTTCCTCAGACAACCTTAAGGTAGAGAAAATTTTACTGTAGAGACTGCTAAAGTAATGCAAAGCTGATACTATTAATTATCTTTTAAAAGGCCTTGCTAATAAATAGGTACAAAACAAACTTAGAAGTATATTAATAGAGTTGTTGAGTAATTGTTTGAGGCGCAAAGTATGAATTACTGGAGCAATTTTTTAATACTCTCCTTGACTTTCCCGAGTCGTCACATTCCGTCTGAGTAGCCGGCACTTTAATGTCGTCAGCTTTTCATCACCGGCGGCCCGTAATGGAAGCCGCCCAGAGCGATATTAATAGCCAGTTATTTCACTTGCCCATTAGCCGTGAAGCGCCAATAGTGCGGTGCTCAGCGGGCTTGTAAAAACTCTCACGTATTACGGCGAGTGCGTCTCCCCCTCGGATTAGCCCCGTCAGAGCACTCATCGAGGCTATAACTTCGTTACCCCCTCGCCATAGAGATTACACCACATTGGAGAAGACAGCGACTACTATTCTTTATACAAAAGTTATTTATTCAAAGTTTTTATTATGAAAATAGGGTATCAAGAATAGGTATTCTTATATTTGTATAGCAAACCTCTCAGGTCTTTTTGTAGGTATATAAGAAGCTTTAATTGGCCGTTGAGTATGTAAATTGAAATTAGGCATATTTTGAGTCAGTTGTTGACTGCTTTTTTTTTCTCTTAAATGACTACTATGATAGCCAAGGCGGCCTTATGTGAGGGAGCGGAAGGCTCACATCCCTAGGAAGTACACTAAATAAATCTATATATGACAGTAAATTTGAAAAAGTGTACTGTGTTTTTAAACTTCATGTGTTTGTTAACCTTCACAAATACGGGATGTTATTCCCAAGATTTAGGCTATTACTTAATATGGTTGATATTATTGTTGGTGTGAGCTTCTCTAGCTTGGGTGTATACTCTAACTAAGCCCCCGAATGGCAGCTCGTCAAAACATGAAAAGATAAAAGTTTTACCATCGCACGGAGCGCCGCGTACCGTTTTTACAACTACTAACTCTGTTTGGACGGCCGTATTCGGCCGGCTCTCGACTCGCCGACAACACAGCCGGCGCGTGTTTATCTTGCCGATGCGATGCGATGGCTAGCGTCGATATTGTTGTTATGCCGACGGTTGGGAGCGCTCGGCTGGGCATACCCACTGCGGAATCCATAACTACTGGCTTAGATTTTGTTTGTATTGGCCTGATGGTAATATTTTTGTTCGATATTTTATAAACTATACAAGCTGATTATCTCGTCAGGTAAAATCCCAAGTTTTAAAAATAGATGGGTAGAAATACTCTTTATTTCACACCAAAATAATTGACATAAAACGAGGTTAAGTATACAATTGTTATATAATTTAGGTGGTGTTATCGCTATGAGCGATCTCTTACATACAATCGTTGGGTAGGTACCTACATAATATTTATATTTTCATCTTTTCTCCCTCTCTTTGATTCTCATGTATATTTATACATTGTGACAATGTGGCATATTTATGCCACCAGGCTATAACATTGTGATAAATAGCTTAAGCCAGCACAAAAACTACTCGTATAGGCCTCATCATCAGCCTTTCACAGTTCACTGCTGGACAAAGACCTTTTCAATTACAGATATGTTGGAAAAGGAGATAAATAAAAACTACTGTAGAAAATAATTGTGATGCTTATGTGATATCGTATTTTAGACGACTAAATCCAATTACCTCAACGTATTGAAACCTACGAGCGCTAAATTAGCCTTCTGAGTAAATGTTGTCATGAAAGCGAAGCCATATAAGTACTACACCCCCCGACGCCTCCCTCCCTCGCGGCGACAAATCAAATCTTCATGTCGCTTTGCCCGCAAAATTTTCCATTGCTTTTGATAAATATTGATTTTTATATCACGATTTATTTTTCCTTATTTTGCCTTTAATAGAGAACTATGTTCGTTTAGGGGCGGTTAGGAGACCAATATTACTCGTAAATATCTTGTTATCTCATTCGGTTAGTGGAACTCAAACCCTAGGGGGTTTCTGAACATTATTAAAATAATTTTAATTATTAGATAAGTAAATATGCTTTGTCTGTTTTGTTTGTATTCTAACTAACCTAAACAGTTTCCAAGACAAAACGTAGATATCGAATATGTCGACGTAGTGTTCTGAATAGAGAGACACGGCTCAGCTTACACCCATCCTGCCTGGCGTACCCTTTACTTTGCATGTGGGACGAGCTAAATGTCACAGAAGATACGGATTATTTAATTAGGCAGAATTTATTAGTTACGACGTACGTTGAGGCCTCTATGCAGTACTAGTAATGTATATTATATTGTATATGTTTATGTTTTAAACCTATGTATTTATTATATCTGTATTTTACTTATGTATTCATTTATTTATTACTATGTATTTATATTTTGACTATAATCTGTTTCATCAGTCGATTGCTCACCTCACCCCTTCTGTTTAATCTATCCTCTACCTGAAGGTTGTCTGGAAGAGATCGCTTACTAGCGATAAGACCGCCTAAATTGTACCACTAGTTGTATGTAATACCTTGTCTATAAATGTTTGTATTTGGTGCAATAAAGAATATCTATCTATCTACAGTTTATTTTAATATTGAACCGCCTTATAACCTACTAACAAAAAGGCAAACTATTCTGAAAGAAGTACCTCAGACAAACAAGTGAGCATTGCAAACTTGAAGTTCTACAGTAACTCTACATTAAGGCGATTTTATGGATATTTTCTTCAGTTTGATATACGCTAAACGTACACGTGTAAATAGGTTCACGTATTCACCTCGTAAAATATGGCGGCCATATATCGCTTGTGTTCCGACATTCCTACGTTCATCTAGTCGCTTTGTACAAATATGTACCCGCCTGTACATCACGGCACCGGCACCGCTCGCGCCGAGTCGTGGGTACTTGCGAAGAGCTTCGTGGTCGAGACTTAACGCTTTGATGCTAAAACACCGACGTCTTACGTGAGACAGATTTATTTGGTGATTTAAATGTAAGCATTTATTCTAAAGGCGGCTCTCCACCAGAGATAAATTTTCCAGCCTATGTCATTAACACGTGTTGGGAACTCAAAACTTTCAGAAAAAATGCGTCAACAACAAAGAAAATTGCCAACTTTTGAATTGTCAACTGGTTTTGATGAAAAAAGTTGAACATTTAGCACGTTTGAGATTCCCTTTCAAATCTTGGTGACAGAACATATAGTTTGGAAATCAGTATTAATTAATTGCTTACCATTCCTTTGTCTGTAGTTTATCCATTGATATAATGATTTTTCCTAATGTAATTTCAGATCATGTTGATAGTAAAAACAGCGGTGGCTGACTGGGCTGTAGCAACTGACAATAATTGTGATGCATTTAGTTACATACTTTACCGTTGCTGACGCGAATAGGCGTCGCGGCCTCTCTTTCGCTTTCCATTAGTAAATATTTTGGGATAATAATACGTGCATGTTGTCTTTGGATTAATGTTTTCTTTTTTTATACCACTGAGGAGGCAAACAAGCCTACGGCCTCCCTGGTGTTAAACGGTTACCGTAGCCTATGGACGAATGCATCACGCGCGTCGCCAAGTAGTTATCACAACAATATTATGTTCATCTGTCAAATAATAAAAAGGTGCTAAATATGACCTCCATAATTATGTTAGTGCTTTTATATGTCTACTGACATGTTATTTCTGAGTAAGTTGTAAGCTCGGTGCGTGGCGGCGCGCCCGATGTCATGCTTAGCACGAACTCGCTAAACAAAAATTTAACTTCATCGGCTTTACAAGTAAGTAAGACATGGTCCGGCAAAAACTATTTGCTCAAACTATTCGAGTTTTTCAACTATGACAGGCAATGTATTATTAAAATATAGCACCTTCCTTTTAAATCGAGGGTCTTGGCTTCGGGCCTCTCTTGCGCAAATAGTAGGTTACTTTAAATATTCATGTTTGTTCTGTGTCTGGATATTGACTTGTATTGAAATTTAAGGTTGCAGTACGTATATTAGTTCTTCAAATTTATGTATTAGTACTTGAGCTAAACAATTTGAAATAAAACAAATTGAAAGAGTTCTTACAAATGAGAGGTAAAATTATCACAGGACATTCCCCATTCGATTTTGTTTAGAGGTATGTTGGACATAAAAATACTTTTAGTTTTCATGTCATATCGAGCTTTCTATTACCATCATAATATGAACAATGCCTTCACGCTATTGAATCTCGGTCAAAACCTACTAGCTTAATAAAACACGCAGTTAAGTTGAGCCAGATAGTTGTTAATTATCCACACGGTTCGACATTATCGCGCGTCGGCTTTCAGCGAAGATTGTATTGAAAATCCTACTAATATTATTATGAGAGATCCGGGTCTGTTTTGAAAAATAATAATGTCGTTCAATATAAAGGAACAGTTCATAGCCGTGCTCGCGCAGGCGGCTCAGCTATATTCTCGTGGAGTTGCCGCTTGAAATATGACAGCGAATTTCCGTTGGAATAAATATTATACTCAATGCGGAATATACTCCCGGACTCCGAGACGCTGCAGACGCGGCGGCGCTCGCCGACACGATAGCGATGTGATCGCCGGTTTGGAATTATATCAACTGTCCTACAATTCAAAATTAAGCGGTACAATCAGTATCTTACTTCTACCGATTAATTTTAAGCTGGATATCGATACTAACATACTACATAACAGACCTAACTGGCTAAAATGCACATCCTCAGTGCACAGCCATAAAAAAAAACATACCTAAAAACATAACTATTAACTAAACACAGATACACCATACATCCTAGATCACAGATCGTGTGACTTCTGGACTTTGAATAGGACCACTAATCTCATCCCGTGGGTGTCGCAGAAGACGACTATCAGAACAGAAGCGTTTACTGAGTATCAAGCTAAAAAAGCCTATTTGCGGTCATCAACCCGCCTGTCAAGCGTGGTGACTAATACAAAACCCCCAAATAGGACCATCACCCTATAGAATACCGCAGCCGAATGACCTCTGGGTCGTATTTACTGCCGGTAAGTAGGGTTTCCGGAGCTCGTGGGGGGTTTGAGTTGTGCCGGCATGGCGGTGGCAATTGACCGTTGCTTGCCCGTTGTCACAGCGACTTAGGCTTCTTTTTCGCTTTCCATCAGACGTAGGGAAGCCATTATGTATGTCTACTATAAAAAATGACGACTGAGGGCTGATGATGCTAATATAGGTAAAGTGGCTGACTTAACAATGAAAAGGAACCTGCCGACTGTATGTCTGCCGTTATCTGAAAGGGCGAGGGGCGTGTGTGGTGTCCCGGCAGCCAGATGTTACGCACATGGCGCTGAGACCCGCGCCCGCGCAGGCATGTGGCCTCGCCAACTCACGCAGAGAATTATTTGTCTACTTACACTAACAGTTCTCAAGAGAAAATGTGTGCAGAACACATTTTCTTTGCTATTAGTGTTTAGCTTGCAAACATGTGGGATGTTCAATAATAACATCTAGTGTCGAAAGCTGCGCTAGTTTTGAATAGCCCCTAATTATAATTTCACAATATCCGCCACCTGTCACCATTATACTTACCTAATTTATTTTAATGGATGTGGGGAGCATAACACGGGAAGAGAGAAATATCGTACTTTTGTTTTTAATTTAGCACAGGCTGGTTCGCATCGCGTCCCATTTACGAATATTTTTCTATTTCTCTCAGATTCAGAAGCAAGCCAATTTAGGAAAACGCCTTCACAAAACCAACTGGGCAGAGAATCCAACACGGAACCATCCTAAGTTCCTCGCGTTATGCCAACACCACAATGCGCCTCCGGGGATATCTAAAATCTCTACCTTGTAAAATACACAAGCCCCAAAGGGGCTTAATTTATATAAATGTCTTGCCATAAATTAGACACTTAAAACAGTCAAAATTGGTTAAGAAAGTAAGAAACCGTTTGTGGCTACATTTTTTAAGAATTGTACCTATACGATTGATTTTTCACGCACAACAAGATTGCTTCAACACAAAGATTCACTGCAGAAGACAACTTTAATATTGTTTTTAAAATAATTACAGCATTCAACTCACATTTTACGACTGTTTTCTTCAACATTCGACTTTACGACTTGAGGGGGCCATACAACATCGAATTATAAGATTTCACTTACAGATTTTATACCATTGAAAGCTTCTATGTGTGTTAATAATCACGAAACTCGGTTTTTTTAACTGCTTGAAAAAAACATTGCGTCGAATTTATTATATTTTATGAAGGGCAATAAAATAAGAGCGCATTAAGGTGATATACAGCGTCGGGCTAACGCAATAATATCGCGGGCTAACGTCAGCGACGGAGCGGGTGTTAAATTATAGATTTTATTATCGAGTCTTGTGAATTCATTGATTGAATTTAATACGATGTGAGTGAATTTGGGACGATCCTTTCAAATACACGGAGCAGGTACCATTTTGTTTGTATGATCTATTGATAAAACGAAGAGCCAATTATCCAAAAAAAAATCCGCAAAAAAAAAACATACATACTTCTTAATATGGTTATGGTTAAACCATAACTGGGTAGTGGGTATAATAGTTGTCAAAGTCCAGTTGCAACATTGAATATACACAATCTATGGATATGTAGGTACGGTTAAAAGATAAAGTGATGCAACCGTAAACTCTCAGCATTAAAACAATCTACAGGAACGATGGACACAAAGATGGCTGGATCAGTTATCGCGGCCTCCCGACGGGTCCCGGCCGTCGATCAAGAGCCTCAACCCTCCGGTATCTGACAGAGCGGGCTCACTCCCGACCGCGGCGATACCGCCCCGACGAACGGCGCGGTCAAGATAACCCGCTCTGATGTATGCTCCTATCTCTCACTTGATAAGTGGAGGGAAAACTGCTGGTGGCAATGATGTAGGAACGTAGGAAAGGAAATGAACCAAATACTGATGAGGGACAAGGTCTTTAAATGGTGAAAATTTTCGCGTTTTATGAAATAGTTCAATTCATTATCCTCTCATCTACTTACTTCCTGCCTGTCTATTTTTAGCGATTTTGGTGTGGTGGCATTTTTTTTTATAGTGGCTCGACATAATGGCTTCCCTACGCCTGATGGAAAGCGAGAGAGAAGCCCAAGTCGCTGTGACAACGGGCAAGTAACTGTTTAGTTACCTGTCAGTCGCCACCGCCATGTCGGCCCAACCCCAACCCCCCACGAGCTCCGGAAACCCTACTCACCGACAGGAACATGACGCGGAGGTCATTTGGCTGCGGTATTCTATAGGGTGGAGGTCCTTCCCCGGACGGGCAGCTCAATTCGAGCGAAGATTCGGCATGCCCTACCTCTCTTGAATGGTTAGTTTGCTTAAATCGCAGAAGATTTGAAGGTTCCGAAGCATTCAAAAGTTCCCTATTAGAGTCACAATCTGGTACTATTTGTGATCGTCCCTTAATGATTTTATTGCCAGAGCACATTTTGGAGTTGTTCGTAGAGCAAAGATGATTCTTCTTTGAATATATTCTAGTCTCTTACTCGAAACTCGAGTGTGTTGAGTATTTCTATATTCTAGGAAACATACAATATTTTTTTTGTTTATTATTTTCTTCCTACTGTGTAAATAATAAATAGGTTCAAAATAGCTGGTACATTATGCCCCCTATATTAATCAATTTCATAAGACCGTGAGACGCAGTTTGGGCCCATTACGAGATAGTACTTATGCCTGCACGCAATACTTCAACAGACAATTTAAACAAACGCGAAGCCGTGATCTCGTTCATTGCGTCGGCGCATCTGCGTCAACATGCGCACGACTCGCCACCGGCCACCGGCGGTGATCTATGGATGATAAACACCAATGAATTGAATGCAAGATAACATCTACAGTTGGAATAGCCATGGAGCAAACAATCGCGCAATAGATAGGTAGATATACTTCTTCAATGCACAATAAACAAACGTCACAGGAAAGTACATCACAAATTTAATATATGTACTTAGTTCCATTTAAGCGCTATAATCGCTACTAGCAATCTCTTCCAAACACCCTTCAGGTGGAGGAAATCGCGAAAAATATAACTGAAAAGTTGGCGTGAGATGGTGTTCAAGCAAGAAAGCTAGGCCAGAAGAATTCAAAGGAACTTGTATTACTAATGTCAGACTAAATGCATGTATGTGACCCGAGTTTCAAACTAATGCTGTTAGAAACATAGCCCCTCGTGACAGTTTATTTGAGACCCTTTCCTCGGCGTCTCCTTTTACATTATCATTTTCCCCTTTTTTATTTGTGGGGAATCTACATAAAACACGTACAAAGAGGTCTGCACGACATTTTAGTATCTATATAAGCATAATTTTATACCCTCGGCACTCAACCTTTCATTTTATTGGCTTCGTAAGTTTTGTATTAATGTATGCTCGGCTCAGGTTAACAGATGAAAACTCTTGAACGTCTCGCTGTTGGTTTAACGCCGCCTGAATACAAAGAAGTACCCTCAAAGAACGGGTCAAAAAATTTTAATCGGATTTTTCTATATTACCGTAGCCTAGAAACAAGAAACGGGTGGTGAATCACGCCCGTCCATCGGAAAGCATGTTAAGCCGCTTGGTTCTACGCTTAATCTGCCCGGTCGTGTCGAACTGTCCGATTGGATCTATGAGACTGCATTATCTGAGAGTATTTGTGTAATTTCTCCTGCGTGCTTAGTAGGAACATGCGCTGTCTACGATATGGTTCTATCAAAGATATCAACAGATAGGTCAAAAGATTAAGTCTGTTAATTTAGACATACTCGTACGTGTCAGTTTTTATCAAATCATTACAATTAAATTGCAATCTAAGTTCTTGTGAACCATCTTGACACACACGGCATTTGATTTTAAGCTTATATGTGCATATACATATAATAATACATGACTGGGTCATAATCGCAGAGCTGGCGACTAGAGCGCATGTTTCATTGCGGTCGCTTTCGTCAATTTGCACACTTACTTCTGTGCTGTCTAATGGATGTAAAGTACTTATGCCAATCGTGACTGCACACTTCTCGTTATACAGAGTTAGTTTATTCGTGAACAAAAAGTCTCCATGATCGAGGATTAAAAATAATGTTCTTGTCCTATCAGTCCTTGCATACTTCCAAGGGAATTCGGCTTACCTCTTTTAATCATATTTCTCTTTTTATACCCATAACCCAATGTCCAGTTCGCTGTAACAATAAAATTTACATTCTGCCGATTAATGTAATCCCCAATTATAATACTATGACATTATTTTTATCTTTTCTTAATTTCTCTACTGTCAAATTATTATTAGAATGAATATATGTACCTAGCAATAGAAATAACAAAACCAGTGAAGAAAAAACCAGAAAGTGAAAAATAACTGAATCATAGAAATTTGTCAACCTACGCGACGTATTTATTTGATTAAATGAATCTATACAAGTAAATACCTACAGTTTATGTTGGAATGTTCTGGCACCCTCAGCGGACTCCCGGCACTCGCGATAGTTTAAACAGCGTTTGTTTAGGACGTGTGAGATGGGTCTACTCGGAAGGACGCCCCTGTTCTTTGTTCCCTTTAGTGACATCTATTTAAAGTTTGAAAGAGGTGTTTTCCTTTATTTAATTTTACAAAGGAAACTATTAACGTTTCTCTATGAAAGGCTTAATAAATTAATACAATTTATTTTTATTTTACGCCAGCATTTTACATAAAGCAAAGCAGGGTACCTTAAACATAAGTAACTGTACCTGAAGCACTTGTATCAGAAGAGGACTTAAGTGCTAAGTCTATACTTTATGATCGAACAAAGACTTTTTGTTCTCGGAATTAAGAAGATCCCACAATCCCGTGCATCGTTTCTAAATTTTTATTTCTAAATGACTACCATGATGGCCAGGGCGGCTTTGTCGTCGTAGACGAATTTTACATAATTCATCTACGACGTCATCATTGGAGACATTGGAGTATTTTTTCACCATATCTAGGAAACACCTTTTTGATCTCTTACATGAATATTTACTTCTGTGTACAGACTCTTTCTTTGGTTCTTTGAAGGGCTTATTATAAGCAGGCGCGATTAACAACAGGCAGAGCTCAAAAACGCGGCCGGTGAAGCGCGCACAAAGTGATTAATGTACCGACAGCGCCCTTCGCCCGCCGATAACGCCCAGTTGTTACAAAGAATCCGATCACTGTAACCTCGTACACCCTATCACCAACACCATAAGGGCGCGTTCTGAATAACCCTCGCGACCTGTCAAAGCTTTGATGCGATGTGTGAATCGTAAACAGGGCTACCCAGATGGTGATACGTAAGAAAGATTTTTTCTTTTCGCTTTTAACCATCGGCTTTCTAAGGAATTCGTAAAGAAACTGTGTTCAATGTTTGATCAGATAAAAGATGAAACGCGAGACGGGCTGGGTAGTCTTACTAGACGTGTTACTACACGAGGTTGTTAGCTGGTGAAGGCGTGTCTAACTGTAAAGAGTATTTAATTAAAAATGTATCAAAAAGGCTCAATAAAAGGTCTACAGAAACTCAATGCTGAGACCAATTATTCAATCTTTAAAAACAAGATTTTAAAGCTATTTAATGAAATAATTTTAAAGAAAGTAAAAAAATTATTTTAAAAAATGTGAGTGATTTATTTGAAAATCATAAAAACGATATCGCAGTAATACTCAACGAGGATAAAGAAATTAAAAATGTTATATTTCATTGGTGCTTACATTTTCCCCAGTTTAAATTAAAAGTCCCCCCACACTCACACACAGTAGCCGAGTGTATCAAGATTTTTCTTTCAAATTAAAATATTTTCGTCGTTTCATTTCCTCAAATTTCCCCTAACCTTCCTCGTGATAATTGCTTCTTTTTAATTTTCCCCGCGGCAGCCCTGCGCGCCGCCGTGCTCCGTTAATTTGCGCTTTGTTATTGTTGTTTGCAGTTGATCGTCATTATATCAGCCCTCCCCCCTCCCCCCTACTATCGCGAGGGAGGGTAAGTACCACTTAAAGCTGTTTATGCGTGCTTCTGTCTGTCACCGGTCTCCATTGTGTCGCGTTTGTTTCATTTGGGGACGACTGCAATTATATCGTTAGACAGTTTTGGACCACATGTCGCGTCAAATCTTTTATAATACTTTACCTTTTTTGTTCGATCTAAGGCATTGCATAAAAAAGCTATCAAAATGTTAAATACGTACCTTGACACTTAAAGCAGTTAAGTCACTAAGACCAATGGGTCTGTCAATCTGGATTCCGATAAAACACAATGGTGTTTTATCGGAATCCAGATTCAGCGATCATTTGGATTCAATTAGTAAAGCCTTCGCACATTACAAGCTAACAATAATTGAATAACGCTAACTAGTCCATCAGATCTGTCTAATTATATGAATTAGAAGAATACGAGCGATTCTGGCACTATCGGGCGTCACACACTCCGCCCACTGACTTACATATCAGATAAAGTAAATTACTTTGAGAAACATTGCCCCATTAAATTACAATTTGAGTCAGTCGTTGTGAAATTATAAACAGTTTGATAATTACGACGCTATCGTGGTTGCGTTCGCGTGTTTTTTATTTTATTTGCAGGAGATATCGCGACTTTTTTCACTTTTGTCATGGAAGACATGTAACTACATAGCTGTTTGCTCATTTTTTGCCGTATAAAATGTAATTGCGACGTCGCGCTATCTCTGTAAACGCCTAGTGTTGAAATAATCTCGTGTGATTTGATCATTTGACGTGTCTTTAACACAATGTATGCTGTTTGGGGCCTGATTACTCAATTGCAGTGCTATTTAACAGACTGACGGGTAGAGATAATGGCTAGACAGGATGGCGGAACGACATTTAGCAACATTCTTAGCATCAAAACATCAAAATGTTACGCCGTACGTTATAAACGCCGCATTATGTGTTATCTATTAAAGGTTTGAAATCACCCCTTCTCTAAGAAATGTATGGTCCCTCTATAAAAATATTTAGCCTGTGTTATTAAATTAAAGTTAGTCTTAATTTAAAATTCACTAGTTTCAGTCATGAGTTCGATTCTGAGCCCGACTAATTTAGTTATTTATACGAGTAAATACAACTTAAATATGTAAATAGAAATACAAAAAATTTTTAGAATCTCTTATAAGTTTTTCATGCCATTGTTCTTCCCTAACTAGTGACGCGGATGCATCTCACATGCATGCAAGTTATAAGATCGCCGTGTGGTCATAGTCCGTTTGGGTTTCGTATTTAGCATTGGACCACACCACCTCATTCTATGGGTGTCGTAGAATGGCGTTATCTCGGTTTAAATAGAATTCGATGAGCGGTGTTTGCATCATTGCTCGTCTGTCGTCTCTTGCATAAAAGTAACCTACTGAGGTCACCAACCCGCTTGACAAATGGCAATTGTCATTGGGGAGGGCTTACCTCCAGCAGTGGGTGGACGTTTGCAGGCTGATGATATGAGATAACTACAGCCATAGTTTAACAACGATCGTAGAACCCAACAGTAAAAGGCTTTCAAAAGATGCATTCTGTGTGTCTGTCTCGTGTGTGGGTCGCTGCCGGCGCACGGTCGGCCCGCGGCCCGCTTTGATCTCGTATCGGCTTAATCATCGCACAATTAAGCGCCACCCCGCCGTCGCGACGCGCCCTCGCCCTTTGTGCACGATTATTGTAACCGCAGAAATGTAACAGGGATAGAACGGCCTAAGTGAGCTACATGCGTAGGTCTTTAACTATTGTGAATGTTTTCTAAGCGTCTAAAATTTGTGGTCATCGCAGCGTTCGAGATTTAATTTCTAGTGAGTGTAATAAGAAGAACGCGATATTCAAAGTTTTACTAGGTAAGACTAATTTCCTAAATTGATATGACCAAGAATCGAACCGAGAGCCTATGTTACTTCCGCTCTTTATTATGAATAACACACAATGCGCCACATACGTTCCCTATTTGGGTCCCCCTAATACAGAAATGAAATGAAAGAAAATACCTTTATTCACATAGACTTAAATAAGTACTTATGAATCGTCAAGTGAACAGAACAGACATGCTTGATTTTGGCATCTGCGAGCATAGCCTGCCGCTTCTTGTTTATTGTTTCTTAATGACCAATTTATTTAACTAATTGGACTCTGAGATTGTAGGGTAGGGTTGCCGTACGTCCCGGTACGCCCGGACATGATCCAGTTTGAAGCATGGACTCCCGCTTCCCGACCGATAATCAAATTGTCCCGGTGGTATTGGTAAACATTAATATAAACGCGCTCTAACTAGTTAGTTCGAGCGCATTTATGTTAATTTCTATTCACGTACGATACATAGTTATGTAGCTAGACAATCGTACGTGGATGGAACGACGTAAGCGCGCTCCGGGGAGCTGGCATGAATGCTTGTGTTAAAAAAAAGTTATTTTGTGTTTAGGCAAGGACTAAACCTTAAGAGATACCTAAGTTGTAATAAAATTTCCTTTTTTTTTGTTACCTTTACTTGAAATGTCCCTCTCTGAGTCCCCACACTTGTGGCAACCCTACTATAGGGGAATGATAACAAGGCATTTTACTTTTATAAAAGCGTAGCACGCTCTGAAGGTTCCAAAAACATTCTACGCTTCTGGAATTAAAATTAAAATCCATGTAATACATAGACCTATGTATCCGTGCATTGATCTCTTCTCGCAAGTGTTTCCAAAGTCTTCTTAGGGACTTCTAAAGATTTCATGCATCTCAGCTGATGGCCTAGGCTTTACCCGCTTCATCATCATCATCATCAGCCTATCACAGTCCACTGCTGGACATAGGCCTCTCCAGTTGTTCGCCACAGGGCAAACATCTGGAGGATATACCCATAATCGCCACGCTGGGCAGGCGGGTTGGCGATCGCAGAGCGTAGCTTCTCGCTCCGGTGACGCTCACCCGCTTGGTTGGCGATTATCCTACATACAGCGAATGTAGAAGTGAAGTCGGAGAGTAATCTAGAGCTATCATGGAGGCCGGCTTGACGATGGCAACTTATAAGTAATTAATGTGTTTACTCGTCCGTTAAAGATGCGAATTAGGCCTTTTTTGGCTGGCTCGTTGGCTCAATTGGTAGTGACCCCTGCCTTCTGAACCAAGGGTCGTGGGTTCGATTCCCCGGGACAAACATTCGTGTGATGAACACTTGTGTTTGTTCCGTGTCTGGGTGTTCATATTTGTATTTAAGTATTTATTTGTGGTACCTTCGTTGTTCTGATACCCATAACACAAGTGCTTATGTTACTTACTTTGGGATCGGAGCAATGTATGTGATGTTGTCTGGTATTTATTTATTTTCATTCGGGAAAGTCATACAAAATTATGATATGATATTGTAAAAACGTACCGTAAAATATAAGTAATTTAACTTACTTACGAGCTAATGGTCACAACTTTACTGGAATTCGGTTAATGCCACATAAGACTGAAAATATTATGCGTGCGAATGAGCTTGCCGCAATAAACGACGGAGTTAAGCTCGGCCTCGGTATGCGCTCTGTAAGGGGTATATGCATTTATCCGTGTTCATGTGTTACGCGCCGCGTGGGACCAGCCCTGGCTTGTCTTCATAATGATTATTTTCCTGATTGACCTAGATATCGCGAGAATACAAAAAGTATAAAAAGACTCGATTACATGAAGAACTCGTGACTCGTACCAGGTTTACACCAAAAATTATTGCCAAGTTATCCTTTGAAGAGATTACTCAGTAGGTAATTCGGGAATTCTAGAATCCCCCAAAAACATTTTCATGTAAAATGTAGCCAAGACGAGTGTGACTTACTTCAAAATCACAAATTTAACATATTTGCGAAAATATGTGGATGACCGTTTCGCCTATAATGAACGTATTTTTTTTCCTCTTTCACAATAGTTCTTACGAATGCTCAACGGCCAAGCCACATATTTTCGCAAATATGTTAAATTAGTGATTTTGAAGTAAGATGCTAACAACTCTGTTAATAAGCTTGGCTCTTCATGACATCTGATAACTTTTTGATAGTGCACTCGATGTGGTCTCACACTCGTCTTGGCTACATTTTACATGAAAATGTTTTTGGGGGATTTCACTTCTTTTTGTAGGTTGCTTGTTTATTGCAGTATTACGCAGTTACTATTTTATCATATGATTAAGATAACAAGGAATCTTATAGCATCAAATTGCCATCATTTTAAATGGTAGGTACAGTGTAAAGTTTTAGAATTTTTCCCTTGTTTGTATACTAATAGCAGCATACATACGAAATTTCAGCTTTCTAAGACTTCAGGAAGTACCCTAAGAATTTTATGTTTCATACAAATTGCCATCCCCCAATTTCAGGGGTTAGAGGTGTAAAGTTAAAAGTTTTATAATTTTTCTCTAATTTGTATACTAATATCAGCAAACGTACGAAATTTCAGCTTTCTAAGACTTCAGGAAGTACCCTAAGAATTTTATGTTTCATACAAATTGCCATCCCCCAGTTTTAAGGGTTGGGGAGGTAAAGTTAAGAGTTTTATAACTTTTTTCTTGTTTGTATGCTAATAGCAGCTTACATACTAAATTTGGGTTTTCTAAGACTTCAGAAAGAACCCTAAGAATTTTTTGTTTTATACAAATTTCCATCCCCCAATTTCAGGGGTTGGGGGTGCAAAGTTAAAATTTTTATAATTTTATTTTTGTTTGTATACTAATAGCAGCTTACATACAACATTTCAGCTTTCTAAGACTCCAGGAAGTACCCTAAGATTTTTTTGTTTCATACAAATTTCCATCCCCTAATTTTAAGGGGTTGGGGGGGTAAAGCTTAAACTTTTATAATTTTTCTTTTGTTTGTATACTAAAAGCAGCTTACATACCAAATTTTAGCGTTCTAGAACTTCAGGAAGTACCCTATAATTTTGATGATCAGTGAGTCAGTCAGTCAGTGACGAAATCGGAGGTTTTTACACATTAATAAAATCCAAAGTATCAAAGCTACGGTATTCAAACTTTGTATGTGTAATAAGAGTACTGATGGCATTCTATCTTGAAAATTTTAACTATTTAGCATCATTCAAACCAAAGTAATGAGGGTTCAAAAAAACGCCGAAACCTTTCGAGAAAAGATAGGTAGTGCCCTTGCGCTTCGCTTGGCTCGTCTTGGCGAGGGCACGACCGTGCCCTCAGATTGGAAAGTTGTCGGTGACACACGATATAAGCCGTTGGTGCCCCCCCTTCATTCCGATTGTATCAAACGTTAGGTCTATGAGAACAAAGAGAGCACTTATATCTGCGCACATAATCTTTCAACATACTTAATATCTATTATCTACTTACTTCTTGGAAGGTATCCCCTTAGATCTAGGCCGCTATGGTCAAAATTTGTTCAGAAGAGTATGTTTTTTTTTTCTAAATGACTACAATGATGGCCAGTGCGATCAGAAGAGTATTGATAGTGTTCTTTATAATATCTAACCCCGTCTATACTAGTAACTTAATAACGGAAACTACCCCAGCCAGTAGGTGGACATTAATAGGAATCGCTAATGTAACCTCGTTAGGCGCTAAAACGAACCACGCCACATAGTGCTGGGACCTCACGAGTCCTTCCTTCTTGTCCATTGAATTATCTAGGCACATCATGAACGGTCCAAAGTGTCCCGAGAGCGCGCATGATGACACAGTCAACATGCCAAGGTGCTCCTTCAAAAACTGTTGCTTTCGTAATTAATCACCAATAGCTTTAAGTGTGACTCAATATTGTGACAGATCTTGTTAGCGATAACAAGTATGTTGGCTAATGCGTTGTATTCGTTCACTCTATATTTCATTGCAATATTACGTTTATGAGAACATCACTGTTGACTTTCCCAATGGCTTATTTGGTAGTGAAACCTCTAGTAATCTAAAATCTAAAACTCCTGTCTCCTTTTTTTTTCTTTTTTTTAACCCGGAAAAATGACTCACGCCGCCCTCAAAAAGGGAGAGTAGCACCCTGCCTCAAAATGGAGAGGAGACAGGGAATACCCACTAAAAAAACCGGGACCTCTTTTAAGCGCTCCGCGGGTGGTGTCCGGGACCCCGTGAGCCAAAACTGACTCCTGTCTCCTGAACCAAGGGTCGTAAGCTCGATTACACGAAGGTCGGCTGAATCAGCTGAAGTACTTTATTCTGACACAAAATAGACGACCTTCATCATTATTTGTGAAATTCGAACCCACAACCCTTAGTTCTAATTACAGAATTATTACCCGTACCCGGTAACAGGCAAGTCTAAGGACTCGAATGAGCGCAGCACTACGCGCGCACGTTCGTAAACTAATAAAGTCTTTTCTAAGTCTCCAGAACTTGTTAAACTTGTTCAGCGAAGAAACTGCTCCATTTATTTTATGGGTTATTGTTTGTTCCATTATACATTATGGTCATTGATGAGTGCCAACATCTAGATAAGTACTGCTTGCGCTCATTGTTCAGTGTGTGGAATGGAGTCGTTTGAGCTGCCAGGGTAGGATTTTCAGATACCCTAAAATATCCTATTATTTTTATACCGCAGTAAATTTCTCAATTTTTCGAAGTCATCTTGACGAATCGTTTAAAGTGATATCGTGCGATATATAAAAGTCGCATGATGTCCTGATATTTTAGAGGACATCATCCGACTTTTATTTTCTTGTATTTTTGCATTGCAATTCTACATATCTGGCCGAGGATATTATAGAAGACGACCAAGGATTTCTTATTGAAACTGCGTTTTCTTGGGTACAAATGAAACCTACTGCGGCCAGCAGCCCGCCTGCCATGCGTAGCGACTTAGGCTAATCCCCCAAATGACAATTGTCATTGAGGAAGTTTACAGAGACATTTACGGCTGATGATTAATCACAAATATGTAGATAGATAAACAAACTGTAACTTCTTATTGGATGATATTCATCATCCACATAAAATTGCCCTGTAAGTGACAAAGTTCCAAGCTGGCAATAGTCGGCGTTTCTGACAAAGTTGCGATGTTAAAAGGTATTGTTCCGACCGATAGACGACCGCCGCTATCAATAACTTAGCGCCGCTCTGCCGACTCGTATCGCGATAATTGATCTTCGGAGTAGCGCGTCAACGTTACTCCCGACAGCGACATTTCACAAATATCACAATAGAACGATAAAGATAAAATACAAAGTCCACATTACAAAGTAAGAAAGTTATTTAATATTTTCCTTTTATGTGGTTTAAGGCTAAATGAGATTCTTTGCCAGACCGCAACTTAGCGGAGTGGCTCCGAGAAATATGGCGCGATGTTTGTCGTTATTTTTTGCGCACTCAGACTGCGCTGTAAAAAATAACAAAGGATATGAATCGCTTTGAAATAAAACGGCTGAAGTCGAGAAAGGGGCGTCGCGGTGATTCATGCTGTGTGAATAAATGATGGAGGAAGGAATTGATAGGAATCATAAATACGTTATCGCCGCGTCCGTACCTCGCCTTTTGTGTGCCTCGCCTCGCAAATAAGTTTTGCACCAACTCGGAATTCTATAAGGTGTTTGGTACAAGCGGGATGAAAGGCTTCATAAATACAAATGTCTTTGCTTTGTTAAGATTTTAGGTTAACATTTGATATTTGAACTTTTTTATAGCTACGAACGAACTATATCTATTGACTTTTTTAACAATTTAAAAATTAAAACTACTTAATTAAATACTTAATAATTTGGCAGTAACGCCGTTGAAATAGTTACCTTATTCACAAATTGATTTTATATTAAGCATAAATTCCAAATAAATAAGTTGGTCATTAGAAAGATATAATCGTATTTCATGGTATCTTTATTGCCTACAACGTCAACAATGTAACGAGAGTCTGCGTAGCCATAAATTAAGTAAAATGTCTGAAATCATCTTAGTTACCTGATCGTTGACCAGCAGTAGCAGATATATATTAATCAGTTCGTTATTAAAATTAGAAAAATTTAATACTGACAAGGTTTGGTAGACAAGTAGGTATATTGTTCTGCTAAAAACTCTAATAACTTTACGATTTGAAGGTTATTTTTAGAACCGTATAAAAATTAAGTTTTATTATTTGGTTTAAAAGTCCAACAGCCGATTACCACATTTTAATGCTATCTTAAATCTTTTTATTTCTGATATTACTTACTACTTAATGTTTAGAATCTGTCATGTTTTGAAATGTTTTGCAAAATCATTGAACTCGGCAAATTTAAACCTGTACCGAAATCTGAAATCACATTAATTAGACTTTTATGATGATATAAATAAGCGTTTAGCCGCAATCTTGCATAATGCTCGGCGATGATAAAGCCTAAGCTAGGCAATGGGCATGCTTGCCAAGATACTAACTATTAATTATAGCCCTGAAGACGTGTAATGAAGAGGCTAGTCTCAATCTAGATAAGCATAAATCATCTCAGACCACCGGCTACGTCATCGCTTTAGACCATAATGAGTCATGTCAGCGGTAACTTAGTTTAGAAAAAGTTTGAATGGATGATAATTACGCAGGCTATTGAACGTCATTGACGAGAAAGTATGCGTAGTTCAGCTCTAATAACACACTTCACATGTGCGGCTGAGAACAGGGCGTCGCGTCATGTGGCAGCCTACGTGTGAAAACATTGATGCGCAAAAACTTGTTTAAGGATTACCATCAAATACCTAAGTTTGTTCCTTGATGATAAATTATTTCACTAACTAATTATTTTGTGTTTTCACTCAAAAACACAAACGTTTACAAGATAAGTTTTAACCTTTTAACAGATGTGTGGGTAGTACAATCTAGGCGTCTTGTTTACCTACATTCACATTATAACACTGTCCAGATGGAACGGTGGTTATAAGATTCCGGCTCCGTATAAGGCCTGGGCACAGATTAATAAATAGTTACTACGTAAGCTTGGGTCAATTTAAGAATCATACCTACGTATTCTCCTTTCTTAAACATCATCATCAGCCTATTGCAGTCCACTGTTGGACATAGGCCTCTCCAGTTGTTCGCCACGTAGGGCAGTCATCTGGAGGATATACTCATAATGGCCACGCGCTGGGCAGGCGGGCTGGCGATAGCAGGGAGTAGGTTCTTGCTCCGGTGACGCTGCTGCCCGTCATCGGCCTGTGATATTTTATTAGCTACGCCTTCTATCGTGATGGCTATACCGCCACCAGTCGGTTTGCCAGAGCCCCGTTTGTTGTTCGACAGGATGCACCACGGGCAGGTGAGGTTGGCTTGGAGCGAAAAGGTACAACATACAAACCAAACACGAAAACAACAACATTGCACATATGAAGCTAAAATAAAAATAAATACGAGATAAAACCGAACATTTTCGAGAGTGCTAAAGTAAAGAAGTTTCACGGCTGATTCCCTCTGACACAAAAGTGGGCAAATTGCGGGCCGTTAGTTATAGTTTACGGCAGCTCTTATAAACAAACTGGCACTATCGGGAATGCAAATCAAAAACGAAACAAGAAACTAACGCTATCTGGAAGGCCGTCCCATATTTTAACATTGCGGTGATAAGATCGGGCGTGTTATTCATCTTCCATCTCCGTGAGTGATAGAGACATTTGTTTACGGCTCACGGCGGACCACAATTATTGTTAACGCGGCCATTAATTCGAATTATTGCATCGCCGTTCACTGCGGCGACCAATCAAACATATTTAGGGGTGGCAGTTGTAAGTTAAGCTGAATAATAATATGTTTAAAAGGTACAACATTATTAATAATACTTCTTTTTGTCTTTCATGTATTTAGGGCTTTAGGCTATAAATATAGTCATGCCATTTATTGCCGTGCCATTAATTTATGGCTCAAGTTGCGTGGGCACCCGTGGTAGCCCTGACAAATGCTACCGTACGTTTAGTTTGAGACGAGATAATATTTTTTTCCCTTATTAAGCAATTGTGATTAATTGAAAAATCATAATAGTGTAAGTATGCCCAATTTAATTGAATGAGTTATTGATAGCAGTATAATTTGCAGTTTGCTTTGTTTAAACTCTAACTGCAAGATGACTAACTCTGACTGCCTCTTATTGCAACATACGCATAGTTGTTGTAGTACGTTTGAGCCTGTGAACTGGAGTGACGTCCGGCTCAGCGTAGTTTGTCTGGCGTCGGACGCGTCGCTCCTAGTCCCACGATGTCGGACAGTCGCCCGTCCGCGTCCCCCGGCCGGACAGCCACGGTGTGATGGATCGCCGCGCCCAGATGCTCCTCGGGGTAACTGGATTACGGCTCGCGGCCTCACACATTAGTTACCGCTGCGTCACACGAGATTAACAATGATACAGGAGTAAGTAATGGCGGAACGAAGTAGAAGGCACATTACAAGCAATGCAGTTTTGCCAGTCTCTCACAGCGGCACAGAGAATAATTATAATAGTTAGTGGGTAGGTGAGAATGTCAAATGTTCGCTTTTTTATATACGAAAAGCATTCAGCATTTGTATCATGTTCTTTTTCTTAAAAGCACTTAAGAAGGTATTCAAATTGCTATCAATCAATATTATTTTAAAAGCGTTTTCTATAGAATTCGCCGTATAATCTTACAATTTCAGATAAAAATGAAGGTTTTAGTATTGTACAACACAAGTAAGAACAATATAATTGTATCTAAAATGTAATTCATGTAAAGAAACATTGTTTGCCGAAGTAGAATTAATATTCCCATCACGAGATCGTGTTGAAACGCCCATAATATTTAAGTTATCAGCGAAACCCCGACTCGCGAAGTTTGACTTCGGAGTCGTGCGGGTTCCCAACAAACTTCCGAAGTTCTGTGCAAAATAATTACGGTTACGAATAAATTATGTTTTCCTGTTGTAAACACGTAAACATAATAGGACATATTGCATTTACCTATGTTGTGTTCTGCTTAAGATCTCTAAAATAATTCAGGGGTGTAAACTACCAAAGTTTCACGATGCCTATACTCTACTCTATAGATAGATTGATATTCTTAATTACACAAAACACAAACATTTATATTACAGACAGTACATACTCTATACTGAGTTTTATAGGTACATGTATACAGTTGTCGATGTAATATTATGCTGTGCAATAGTAGTAAAATGATTAGTTAGGTTACATTATGGTTGGTACCTAGTTATCTAACTGTTTTTATGATTTTTTATGTAAATGTTATTCGTTTTGAGAATATTAGTATTTGCAAAGTTAATGGAAGAAGTCGTAATACAACGATGAAGCCAAATAAGCCTTGGCCGCTGTTGTACAAACAGACTCCATAACTTATACCAATCTATACAATAAACAATATTGGATTGTAATGAGAAGTACCTACATTAAGGAAGGGCAGCGACTTATTGAAGGGCACTTAAGTGTAAATATTTCAAAAAAGATCTACCATAATGTTGAAAACTACGAGAAAATGTATTTCTTAGAAACAATACGCTCCTACATTCATAGTGCGAACGGCTAAACAATGCTCTATGCCAGACTCCGTGTTACCCAAAAAATTTAATCTTCAAATTTTTGTTGGGCGAGCGCTCTCCGCCGTAGGCTCTAACGTGGCATTTAATCAATAAAAAAACTGAACAACGTATCTGTACAGTATGGTGCCTGTTGTGATAATACGTAATTAATTTTCGGCTGTAATAAAATGGTGTATAAACAAATCCAACTCAAGCTATAATTAATTTGTATGCTTTGTAGACGTTGAGACATTGAAAATATCAGGCTTAAGGCATATTTGATAAAGATATACCTACTGAATAGCGAAAAACATTTACAAGAAAAGATATAAACAACAACGTTATTGTACCTACCTACTATAATTTGAACTGCAATTTAGGATTTTTTATGATATGATGATTTCAGTACTTAAAATGGCTATCAACTCTAAATAGTACTTTACCGTGTGCTCTTAGCAAAACAAGAACCACGGTAAGTTATGATACAAATTATGCCATTATGTGAGGCGTATGTAATGAAGTCGTAACTATACGGGCAATTTAACTTTACCGCTCGCTCGGATGATCATTGTCAACTGAATTAGCCTCCAATCTGCATGGCACCGGCTCTGATCGCACTCATTAGGGTCACCTTAAGAGCCTCAGGAAAGTGCACTACAATCTAGCTTCAATTGCACACTTACTATATACGCAACCAGCAGGGACCTGCCAGTACGGATTGAGCTGTTGAAACTCATTACGCGGAATTATCAAACGATTATGTTCACGCAACGTGCTCATGATAAGTTAAGTACGTTTAATTTTATCGTAATGCTATAGCCAGAGGCAATGTGATCCTCTATCAGCAAAGGAATATGAAACTTAAATTAAGTCCATGGAATCGTTTTATTAATACAAAATAAGTATTATTACAGTTTACATACAGATGTAGGTAGGTATAATATTATTCCTGTAAAGATAGTGTAGTTTTTAGTTTAAATAAAATAACAAAAACTAATCCTAAACTTAACTATGGTCAAAGGATGTTTTTATATATGTATAAAAAAGATGACCTGTCTTAGGGCATGTCCTAAGCTAAGAAGCTCATCAAGATTCTTTCGGTAAAATTGTATAAATCTAGTAGTAATCTCTGAAAAGAAGTAATCGTCCAGAGTCTCCAATATAATAGGTCTACCTATGATACCTACATTATTCTTCTGTTTTTTTTTTGTTACGATATTGTATACAGACGCATCGTGGGAAGTCAATGTTTCGGAATCATTAGACTCCATGTTAGGACTACGCCTGCCGTACGTTCACAAATGGTGAACGTTATTTCAACCACGTTCGACATTGCGTTTACACGCCGATCATTGTTACGAGTAACATTCAGCCTACATGTCGGTCGTGAGGCGCTCTAATTGAAGCTATTAGCTAATGCTGTCGGTGATTTAGCAAACTTGAGAGTCGTAGAAAAAGGCCAATGTAAACCCTAACACAAACTGTGCTTAAATTTGCCTCAAAAAGATTGAGATGGCCAAACTCGTTAGGTCGTATTGTTAAAAATCATGCCTGCGTGACGTAACGCATACGGTGATTACGTTCAATTGTAGTAAACACTAGAGCTGTTACCAGCTGACGTGGTAAACACTTCTGTGTGTAGTACTACGAGTATATATGGACAGTTGGGTATATTTAGGTAAAGAATGTATAAATAATGAGCTTAGAAAACAGCTACTATTAAAATGTTGAATTTAGTGACTCTATCAGACTGCACTCCGGTTGTGCGATCGATACCGCTGGGACAAATTTTTTTTTCTTATTTTTTTTATATGTTCCGTGTCTGGGTGTTTGTATTTCTGGTACATTCGATTAGTTCTGATTTTCATAAAAGAAATACTTTGTGATGTTGGATGATATATAAAGAGGCTCTTTATTGCATACAGATAGACAAAGCTTACAATTGTTATACAAGAGCTATTTCATTTAATCGAATTGTACACCAACACCTATTGGCCTACATGATACCTTCAATGCCCTACTACATTATCCGTAACGGTGTAAGCTCATGGAAGCGTAGCATCATCTGGTTAGCGTACATTGTATGTAGGCAGTGGGTACAGCGTACATCGTGAGTACGTTCGTATACTAAGTGTAGGGCGCGGGCTTAGGGCTCGGTGGCGGCGCCGCGGGGACGCTCTGCACCGCGCGGCTTCGTAATGCGTTTACGACGTAAACAGATCAGTGGCGTCATCGCGACGCACTGCGTAAGGTGACCCATTCATTTGCTGTTTATTTCTGTAGATGCGCTGAGTCGTATTAAATCATCGTTCCAAAGACCTGGCTAGCGGTATAAGAGGATTAGCGAAGGAATATAATTGGCACGAGTCAGACATAGCCTAGTGTGGCAGTCATAGGAAATAGTAACTAAGTGGTTGTTCATTCTCTTTGGAAATAAACAATTTTATTATTTATGTCAAGTAGGTGTAAGAGTTTATATTCGCAATGAATTCGCGTAATTCGCATGAAAAGTACTGTGCCGCCAATATGAAAAGAAACATAATTAAGATCTAGTCCCAATATACTAATTTGCACACGTATGTAGGAAATGAGAACTCAGAAAACTGTTTAATTTCATGCGCTGTGTGCTGATACGCTAACAAGAACTTAATAGGTAGCCTTAGTAATACTCGTAGTAGCCTCCTAGAAATGAGCTCCTGCTCCCTCCTGTACGTAAGCCGCAGCTGAGAGCATAATGAAACATCTGGTAAGCGGTCGGGAGCGACCGGGCGGGCGGCACAGCGCAGACCACTCGACCACTTCAATCACCTCTAAGGCCGCCTAAGCCGGGCTCAGAGCGCGGCCGCCTCGGCTGCGGCTTACGTCCGCCGCTCTCTCGACTGGCCGCTACTGGCGACTGGCTAATTCGCTGATGAGTTATCTGACAGTTACTTACCGGCCTACAATAGTAGTGGTCCAAATAAATAACCCGAGATATGCCGCGTTGGGCTAAACAGCGTCATCTCGTCCCAAACTACACCAAACCTCTGCTAGGTTTGTACTACGAGGACTAAACAACTGATAAACTTACTATTCATTAACTAGCTTTTACTGTAAATATGTAAATACATATTATATCATACATTATTATAGGTTGTCTGGAAGAGATCGCTCACTAGCGATAGCGCCTAGATTGTACCACAACATGTCTGTGTCACCTTTACTGTATTTACTCTGTGTTTTGTGCAATAAAGAATCTATATATATCTATATATATAAAAGGAGAAACTGACTGACTGACTGACTGACTGACTGACTGACTGACTGACTGACTGACATATCAACGCACAGCCCAAACGGCTAAACGTAGGCACTTGAAATTTGGAAGGGACGTAGCTTAGGTACCGTAGGGGTGCACTAAGAAAGGAATTCCCGAAATTCCCACGGGAACGGGAATTAGCGGGAAAATCCTTTTGTATGAAAAATCTAAACCGCTTAAGTTAGACGCTTGAAATTTGGCATGCAGGTACCTTAGTAAATATAAAGTTTAGTTATGGCTGTATTTTGAGAAATTCCCACGGGAACGGGAGTTAGCGGGAAAAAACTTTTGTATGTATAAATTTAAACACGCGGACGAAGTCGCGGGCAAAAGCTAGTATATATATAAAAGGAGAAACTGACTGACTGACTGACTGACATATCAACGCACAGCCCAAACGGCTAAACGTAGGCACTTGAAATTTGGAAGGGACGTAGCTTAGGTACCGTAGGGGTGCACTAAGAAAGGAATTCCCGAAATTCCCACGGGAACGGGAATTAGCGGGAAAATTCTTTTGTATGAAAAATCTAAACCGCTTAAGTTAGACGCTTGAAATTTGGCATGCAGGTACCTTAGTAAATATAAAGTTTAGTTATGGCTGTATTTTGAGAAATTCCCACGGGAACGGGAGTTAGCGGGAAAAAACTTTTGTATGTATAAATTTAAACACGCGGACGAAGTCGCGGGCAAAAGCTAGTATCTATCTATATCTACATAGCAAACGCCCATCAGTCAAACTGACATGTTCTTGACATGTTTAAATAGGTATTTTGTAGGGATCGCGAACCACTATGTCAGAGGGAGTTCACTACCTGAACCGAGTCTTAATTTACTTTAATTTAATTGTATTAAGTAGAATATAGTCTTTATTGCATACCGTACAACTGACTCTCTTCAGAATAGCACACTTCCTCTACCTGAAGGTTGTCTGGAAGAGATCGATAGCGATAAGACCGCCTAAATTGTACCACTAGTTGATTGTAATACCTTGTCTATAAATGTTTGTTTTTGTGCAATAAAGAATATCTATCTATCTATCTGACTTAGTACTATTATTAAATAAATTTGTTTGTCATAATCCCGGCCTACTTGCTTACTTTTCCTACTTCTAGATCGTTTCAATATGTGATGTGACATCCAATTTTAGCTTTCGATTATTATAACAATATGTCTCATCATTTATATTTTAAATATGTATCGGGGTGGTGAGCAGTGATCTGAATCTCAAATTATTTCGCCAACACAATATTTATGGAGGCTAATCCATTATGCACAATATATAGATGGTCTATTAGCGGACATTGTTGTTAAGCTAAATCATCGGCGGCGCGGATTCGGTCGTAAATCGGTCGGCCCGCGGCGAAATTACACCGCATTATACACGCGGGTTATCTCCGGCCGGATTATTGGCCGCGGATATTTATCGCCGCGTCCGTTTCCGGGTTTACTTGCGTTACAAACTAGTTTTGTTTCGAGGTTTAACTGTTGTCAGGGCAATGAAACTAGAGCCCCCCATTATCCCTTCAACTGCGGAGGGTCGTTTCTTTGAGCGTTATTGTTGCCTGTGTACCATAGTGAATAAGTAGATAGGTAGGTACTTTGAACCAGTACTTTGAATTTTTCCCTAATCTAACTTTCCTGCTTCCGGCCACAAAACCACTAATGCTGGCCTCTGTAGCCACGGTTCCACTCTTATGTACATTTCGTTACAAAACTAGGTGTGGTAAATGGAATCCTTTAAACGAGGCATGAAAGAAAGAGAATCGTCAAGCATTGGCAACTAAAATTAATGTTAATTAACTAGATTCTTGGCATTGCAATAGTGACGGATTTCTTTCTAATTTCTATCAACACCATCAGAAAAGCCATTCTATTAACGACAACTAACCTCAGGATCCCCTGAACAAAAACAATATTAAACAATATTATGATAGTAGGTATCCACCTACTATCATAATATTGTTTTCATCTTTAACATCATAGTACTAAAATTAAACAAAACTTCGGTCTATATTTGCTCAGGTATTCTGTGAGTGCAGAGCTCCCACATAAGATCCGACATTTGCTTTAAAGTTATCAGACTCTGTGGTCGTTCTCTGGTTTTTAAGCCCCATCTAAGGACTCCCCCATTACCTTGCTACCTATTCAGGTACTAGGCAGGTACACTCGGACGCCGCAGATCTATGCGGCCCTTTCAGTCTTCATAACTGCGAATTAGCGCGACCTTCGGCTGTAAACTGCGATCTAATTTATGTTACTTTAAGGCTTCTTTTACCTTGGGCCGACGGCGCACAGATGAAGGAGTTCTGCTCCATCATACAGGACTATATTATGTGATTGTGAAGGTTGGTATTTGCGTGGAGGGACGCGGAGCGGTATGCGACAGGCACGTCGGAATTAAGTCGGCGCGCTCCAGGGGCCGTCTTCCCATATCCAAGGCCTCCTCGGCCTAAGTACGTGCGGAGTGTATAAATTGAATCAAGACCGGCAATAATGCACGGCGCAAGAATTTAAGCGGCGGGGCATTTTGTAATTCGCGAAAACTTGCCGACGCAAAGTAGCGTGAAGCGTTTTTAATTTGATCCCCGCTTCTAGTTACCCATTGTCGTCTCCGCCCTTTGTAGACACAGCTTAAGTTATTGTTTGCCGACGCTCGTATTGACGCAATTGTGACGCAAATTTCAGTTTCCTAACATGCAATCCACGTGTTTACGGATTTGCGCTAGCTTGTTAACAAGAATAACCGAAAACCGAAATTACCTATTTGGTATTCCAGAGTTAACGGTTGCGTCAACAAATCCGAACAGAACCAAACAATGAAACAGAATAAACAAACCCATTTCTGTCGTTGGGTGACTTTGCAGATCGCTTTGGTGCTAAGAGCAGTGCGCCCACCGGAGAGACAGACGGTCGATGGTTTATTTAAACTTTTATTTTCTTGTGCGTGAATGTTTTACGCTAAGTCTTAATATTTTTTTAAGTATCTAAATTAACCTTGTCACCGGGAATTATCTGCCAATAAATCCCATAGTCCACTGAGACTACTAGTCACACACGGGCGCACATCAAATTTGTATAATATGACGTACGTGCGGGCCGAGCTGTCATTTTACAAATCTTGCTATATAGTGCAGCTTTTAGCATTTGCGGCGTGCATCGTCTGGTGCGTTTATTTGCATTTTATAGAATACAGCAGTTATTTTAACACGTAGACGGTAATATCCCGTCGAAAAACATTTTCATATAAAAGTTATCAAATTTTGATAACTTTAACGTAGGTTTATTATAACTCTCCAAGGGCGGCACGAGTCTCACATACCCCGGCGTTCCCCCGAACACCGGGCATGCGTAAAAGCATTTTTCCCGGATAAAAAAAAAAAAAAAAAGGTTTATAATAACTCTACACACCCAAACTCTACAAACACCTACTTCACAATCACAAACTTAATATCTGTGCCAAAATATGTGAATGGCCGTTTCGCAGTCTTATTTATATGGACTTTGAATTTTTCTCCTCAACAATAGTTCTTGCGGTAACTCAACGGTGTCAGATTCTATGCCTTCTCTGGTGGATTGTTTCTCTAAGGGTGCAAGATTCCCGGAATATGCCCCGTCAGCTGAGAGGAGTGCAAACATTTGGTTGCATCGCGGACGGACCCTGTGGCCAGCGGTGTGCGACCGCCCTGTGGCGATGGGGCTCGACCCACGGCCACCCACGCCTTGCTTCGACACCATGGAAATAAATAAGTAAGTAATAGTAGAACAGCGATCATTTGTTTTCATAGAATCACAGCCATTACTAGTTTGACAACTTTGAAAAGGAGCTTTAGAAAATACATCCGTGTATTAAATACCACAGGTCGACAGTAGCTTCGACGATTTGTAAGTGTTTTTCATAAAAACCTATACAAATAAAGATTATTTTGACTTTGACTTTGACTTTGACTGGCAGCAGCGTCACTGGAGCGAGGATCTACGCCCTGCGATCGCCAACCCGCCTGCCCAGCGCTGCAGCGCGTGGCGATTATGGGTATAACCTGCCCAGCACCTGGAGAGCCTATGTTCAGCAGTAGACTGCGATAGGCTGATGGATGATGATTGAAAGTGATTTTACAAGCCGTTTTCACAAAAATAATATATTTATATAAGTATTTCTCAGTATCCGTTAAAGATACGGTATTATGGGTGGGTGGCGGCGGGTGTGGATTGTGCCTTTGACGCAATGCAAATGTCAAGGATTAACTTGACTACTTACAAGTATATTAGTACGTTTGACATCGAGTATCGAGAGGCCAACAAATAGCATGTAACATACGATTCTTGACCACATTTTACACTACAAAGTCGCAATGTAAATAGTTTTAACTCGCTACTCAAATAATATGTACGGGATTGGAACTGTTGTGAAAACTCGTCTAAAGTGTAGAAAGTTGTCATTTATTACGTTAGCGAATCGGTTTATCAGGCCTCCCAGATTTCTATTCCACTTCTATCAGTCTCAGGCCTCTGTATGTCTCTACGTTGCACGTAGCAGAAACTTTATTCCTGCTGACCCGTAACGTGACCCCTCGAGAAAGGGAACAAGTACCTATAATTCAGTGATCAGCGTGCTCGTCAAGCGTCCCCGCCCGTGCCGGCGCGCCGTCGCTGCGGATTATCTCCTCTCCGCTCAATTTCCTCCAGACGCAGCGGCCGCGTCCGCTCCGCCCGCTCGTCGGCGATGCCCTTTAATCACGCGCTGTCCGATTACGGGCGAAAGCACTCGTGTTTGAGTTCCATTTTGTTTATCCTGTTGTGAGAGAACATTATAGTTGTATTTCTTAAGTACATGTCCCAGCGTTTTATAAGTTAAGATACTCGTAGAATCAATGAGGTTGTGAGCAACAATACGATTAGATCAGCAATGAGGCAAGCGTGTCACATTATGCACCATCGCACTAGGAGAGTGCATATTTGAAGCTTAATTTTGTTTATCGTTAGTTTCCAGATTTAGAATAGGATCACCCCATCTCATCCCGTTGGTGTCATAAAAGGCAACTAAACATAAAAGAATAACAGCGTTTGGTACAAATAAAACCTGCTGCAGTCACCAACCCGCCTGTGACTAAGGCTTTAAAATTATAGATATCATTGGCCCATGTCCAGCAGTGGACGTCTTCGGTCGGATGATGATGATGATACACACAATTCCTGCATGTAAATGTTATGTGTCATAGGGCCGACATACTCATGCACAATTATAACTGAGTACTTGCCAAGTCTCTTGAGATTAACCACTTCCTGAAATATCCCGGCCATCGAAATGTATAAATTCGCTGTACGAGTACATTTTCGAGGGAGACAATTAGTGTCGGTAACAACTATTGTTACCGACTCTATTCGTCAGCGGTGGGACAGTCCCGTAAAACAACACGCATTAACAGAGCCCGGTCAGAGAGAGGTCCCTCTGAAGTGAGCTCGGCTGTAATCACGAGCAATAAAACAACTCGGGAAAAACCTTAGCAGACTTGTAACGAGCAGTTATGAGAACAGCCTCCGCCTTGCGAAAGTCAAGACAGTAGGTACGCTGGCTACGCCTAAATGGAAACTTATGGGAGTGGAACTTGTGCCAATGTGCCTACCAGCTTTATACACCGGTCCTAGTCTATATACTGCACTGTCTGTGATATATTTCGCTTATTTATGCAACGTCCTCGCATTCAATATGGTATTCGCCATAAGTGTCGACGTCGGGACGGGCCTATTTTGGATACGTACTCGATGTGTTTTTTATCTAACGAGACCAAGTAATGGCGTGTCTGGTACGGTAAGGTCTTGTTTGTCCGTCACAGATATATGGTGTGTCCTTTACACTGGGGAAACTACCTTGCTTAGCCTGTTCCGTCATCACTTAAATTATATTAAGTACAGGAATTTTAAATAGGTTACTTCTATTCTAAGGATAGTTACGAAATAAAATCGTTAATCTGAAAATCTTAAGACTGTAAGCTAAAGGTCCACTAAATATCACATATTATCTACCTACAGTCTAAATTATCGAAATTTATGACTTGCATAGCTGTCATATACTCGTAGGTTATTTCGTTTATTTACGCAGTGAGGGTGGTTTTGTCCTGTGTCTGCGGTTCCGTGTTGGCTCCGCGCACGGAGGGCGCCCCTGGGCCCGAGCCCACGTTTGCCAATATTTCCTAATGCCCCAGGCACTCCATGGGACGTGGAAATATGCCGAATCGTTTCACGAAGGGTTGCCAATACATTATCGATCAAAGTCATAGACGAAACACTTATAACGTATTACACTTAAACTTACGTGGTAAACTTCCGAAAAATGAGTTTCTATTCACTTTCCAAAACTTTTAGTTAAGTCGTTATTTTATCAAGAGTAGTTCTTTACAAAGGCCACCGACGTTGTTAACTTTTGATGAACCATTTATTAGCCGTTGACTTTATACTCATACTAAGTTTTCCACTCAATAGCATATTATACAAGTAACGACGGCTAGCACAGCGCAGCCCTGCCGCACGTCCGCTGGCCGAGCCGCATTTTTGTCCGCAATAATTGCCCACATAACATAACTACAATGTTACTCGCTATTAATACTAATACTATTCAGACCACTGGCAGCCATACCTTTCCGGATGACTACAGGTTATTCTTGCGTTGTATATTCATGAACTATTGGGAACTGTTCCTTAAGGGAGTCGGCGAAACCATAGTTAGTGCTCGGCTCACTATTATAAGCAAGCAATTTAGAAAATTTGTATACGTACCTAGTTAGCACACCTATGGAAAATGTTAGTTAACATGCTAAAATCTTTGCCAACTCCTAACTGTGATGCAACGACAAAAGTTCAATTCTTTGTCGGTTTATTTGTTTGTTTAGTTTATTTTCCGCCATTCAAAGTAAAAATAAATTCGTGAATAGGTATAGCCAATAATCTTGCATTTTGCTTCAGATTCCGATCTTGTTATTGGCTCAACCTCCTGAGCTCTATTGTCGGACTCTCTAAAATCAGTCCCACGTATCCTATTCAGAAATAAAGCAAACATTTGATATTGTTTTGTGTGTGGCTTTGAATTGAACTCGTTATTTACGGAAACCCTAAACATAAGTATTCGTATTTTTATTATGGAAATATTTCTTATCCTTAAATTTGTGTTGAATAGACCATTTATCGAAGAAGGCTTTAGGCTATATAACATCACGCTGCAACTATTAGGAGCGAAGAAATAATGGGAAATGTAAAAAAAAACGGGGAAAAAATAACTACTCCATGCGGACGAAGTCGCGAGCACAGCTAGTATAAGTATAAACTTATAGGATGATAATACGAGTATATAAATCTTAACTAGATCGAGTGAGACAGAATTTGATATAATTTATTGTGGACTTAATATGTTTGATTGAATGTATTTATAATACTCTATCATCATCTGCCACTATCAGTCCACTGCTGGACATAGGCCAATGAACACTTTGAATGATCCCCCTTAACCTTAACTTCATGTTCTCTCAATATAGGTTGCTATGCTATGTTCTATAGAGTAACTAACATACCGCTGGTAGTCATTCATTTTAATTTACTGTTTTGACGATTTATAAGTGTTTGTCTCAAATTTATTTATATAAAGATATTTTTGACTTTGACTTTGAAATGGTACAGCATACCTAAAGACGTCAAAAATATGAATCGAATCTGGAGCCCGAGAAATAGAACAAAGGGTTGTGTCGTGTTGGTGCGTCGCGAGTCGTGGTGTGACGCGACGCAGCCTCGCTAATTGCGAGAGCAGGCCAGCAGATAAGCAGTTTGTCAATCAACAGCTGTTTGATTTGTGCGACGGCGTAAATTAGTCGCCAACGCAGCTACAGAGGTAATATGCCCGGTACTCAGTATACTCGGTACTTTAGATAGATTTATCTGACGTACTTACGTACTTTTGAATATTGGGAGCTAATAAAACAATATATAAAAGACAATCAATTATGTTATAATGTAGTACAATTTACACAGTTTTACTTCCTTCTTTATTGTATTTAAGTAGAATTTTATCAACTCTACATTTTATGGTCAAGAGTCGTGCAAAACATTCGTTTTAACTAATTATATACCTCGTTTAGTTAAGTAAAATATCATCATCATCAGCCCACATTAGTCCACTGCTGGACATAGGCCTAAGTAAAATATATAGTCTGGTATTCCTAACACTTATTTTAAAACGTGTTGCTCAGCGAGCTTTGTCTGGTTTTATTTAATGACGGCAGTGTCGAGACTTAAAAGCTTAATTAGTCATTGAAACTAGCAATCTAAATACTATAAATAGAATCGGTATAAAGCTGTACTAAGTACTGTACGGTGATACAATAATGATATAGAAAAATATTTAGTAAAAATATAACTGTCATATAGACCAACCCCTGTATTTATTACTTAGGACCACCCATAAACAGCGCGAACTACTTTAAAAATTCACCCGACAGCCCAGAAACATGTTACGATGACATTACGCTTAATTCAGCGGCCATAACCAACGGTAAGATGAATTTATCTTTCCTCCCAGGCGGGCGGGGCGCTGGTATCTGGCCCTCAATCTCGCTCACCGGCGGGCTAGTAAAATGTTTACGCATACGATAATAATAAATAATGTACGGAGCAGTCGCGACTCGCTCGCTACGGAGTACGGTTATGACATCCGCAATCCGGCGGCTGTCAAACTCAAACGGCGCGGACATCCGCACTGCCCCGCCGCCCGCCGCCCACCGCCCGCAGCGCCCTCGCCGCCCCGCGCGCCTCCGCCGCGCGCACACAGGCGCGGCAATCAGCTGTTTGTGACGGCAATGACTTGTCCTCCAGAGCGCGGTACACACCACGCGATTTCTATGCGTCTAATAGAAAATACTATACCCATATTACCCATACACGGCCACAGTCTTAATGAAACCGACGGACTAACGAACATGAATTCCATTATCTAACTTTTTTCATAGAGGTATCGTGTTAGTTAATTTCAATAGTATCAGGGCCGAAACGTTGAGATATAAAAGGTATACATGCGCGAACATTTCATATCTTAATTAATTCAATTTGATACCGCTACTGAAAAACGTCATCAATTATTATGTGTAAATAACTCCGTAGTCCCTGGAAGCTGTACAAACGCAACCAAAATACGTGTTAAATAAGCCTATTTCTATGGTACTTACGCACGGGAAAAAATATACATTCGGTGCCCTCAGTATACGCGAATCCGATTCGCACTCAATTTTTAGCATGTACCTACAACTTTTTATTTAAACAGTAAGGACTTATTAAGACTCTTTTTTAAAAGAAGAAAGTTAATACACTACACCTTACAAATATACCTCAATAAATTGTTAAAAAATCGAATTAACAAAACGGGTCAATCAAATAGCTGTCGTGTAGAGCGCGCGGCACACAGCCGCAGCCGCCAACAATCAGCTGTTCGTGACGCCACGCGGCCGCGCATAAACAATGCGTCAGCCGCTATACGAGCACGGGCTCACCCACTGCCGGCGACTGCTTAGGCTACCGCGCACAGAGACACTTACTTTGTTGCTGCAGCCAATTATGTCGCTGGACGTAAGCCTGCCAGCCACACTAAGGTAAAGCTAATGCTAAAGAGCTTCTCTGCCTTTCACATTATGTCGTCTCGAGGCATAGAGAATTAACTGATGATAATGAATAGTCCAGTTTTGGAGTAGGGTCATCCCCATCTCATCCCGAGTGTCGTTGAAGACGACTAAGGGAATATCAGGAAACGGGCAGCAGCGTTTACTTACTACGGTCAACGATCCGCCTGTCAAAAGTGTTGACTAAGGAAAATCACCCTAAATGACAAATATTATTAGGGGAAAGCCTATGTCCAGCAGTGGAGGTTTACAAGCTGATAATTATGATAATGACACAATGGCTTCTCCTCGCCTAACTGTAAGCTAAAGCCCAACAACAACCCAAGGCGCTGTGCGACATCGCACTATATTTGCATTATTTGCAGCCTCGAGGACTCGTCTATTCCAGGGACCATTAGTTTCGACAGATGGCCCGCCCACTGCCACTTCAGTTGCGAATTCTCTGCGCTGTGTCGGTCCCACCAGTTCGTTCGTTTCCGGATAATTTCGTTACAAATTGCATCTTTCCACGAAACAGCGGTCGCAGCTAGCTCTATGACACGCTGAGTGAAATGAATTGAATTTGTTGCCCAAAATGTATCTGGGTTTAATTTATGATTCCATCAGTTATCCTGATTATGCGCGTATTCTAGTCACTGGCTTGTAATTTGCCGGGATCGGCCTCTCAACATCGTTCCCACGTCATACGTAACGTGTTATCCTTGGGATTCGTTTTATTACTTACTGGAAGTGACTATTAAGTTGTATTTCGCTTTTGCATTTTGACAATGTTTCAGCACAAACTTCAATAAACTACCAAAATATCAGGCAGGCTTTTTCATTGTTATGTCGGCCTTGAGAAAAATATCTAATTTCATCATCATGAGCCTATCGCGGCCCACTGTCCGACATAGACCTTAGGTGTTACCCACAGTGGCCGGACGGGCGGGTTGGCGATCTCGGGGCGTAGCTTCTCGCTCCGGTGACGTCTCTAATTTGAATACTGAAATATACTTGAAGCTCAATGTTTCGGAAATGCGCTCAGTTGCGAAAACTAGACCTTCACGCAACGTGGGCCGGTATAAATAGCTTTGGTCTCATAACGCGATCTCGAGTGACGCCACCGGGCTCGCCTCTCGCCGCGATAACGATTCGTGGCAGGCCCTAATGCGCTGCTCAGCTGATTGATTCATCGCCGTCAGGGTTACCTACTTACTTTGAATAATCAGCTTACATTGCTTTTTTGATTCTTGTGCACATGACATGTAACGACATCTATCCAATCGTTACATGTAAATCAGTTCAGAAAACGAATAACAGATGGCGTTGGAACTGGAACTTCATTCAATATTGTTGTTATACGCCCCATACAAACCTACAATGCCTTGTTGTTTATATTTTTAAATGACTACGATGATATCCTAGACCGTCTTGTAATCATCAACGGGCTGTTGGGGAAGCGGAAGGCTCTCACCCATGGGGCACATGTAGACTCCCTAAGTATTTATATAGGTATTCATTTAAGTAAGAAAACCACTGATAATTATACGCGGATTCCAATTAGCTGATTTATTTGAAACTAGACGATCTAGATATTAGTCTAATAAATAATAGCATCCCACTAACTCCATACAATATAAAGCGACGGGTCGATTAGTGTCAAATGGTAAATGATGGTCGTCTGCTTGTTTGCCAACTGCTGCTCGCACGCACACGTGCACGACATTGTAAATTAGGTACTTCGCAAATAAGTACACAACTACATAGGTACATCAAATTAAATAACTCATATAGACGATTTTGAGAAAAAGATGCAGGTTCACGATTCTGTCGCGGTCGTTTTAATGTGATAATGCGTTATAAGATGCCGTCTAATAATTTAATTTATTACATGATGACAGTATCAGTTTCTTTATTATTCATTTATGCTTATTGCCTCCTATGTTTGCAATAAATTATTTGAATTTAATTTAAATATTTATTGTACTTAAAACAAATGTAGGAACAACACATTATGCGTAGGATTAATTTAATTGAAAATGTCATCACTTCATAGCACACAATTTACTCGCATAGTCGTACAATACATATAAAATTAGTTATTAGTAAATAATATAATATAGTTTATAGTTAATAACTCTACATTTATGATGTAACTAGCTGTGCCCGCGACTTCGTCCGCGTGGAATAGATTTTCATCCCCTATTTTACCCACTTGGGGGTAGAATTGGTAGTAATACATCTGAAGGCTTTACCCATAATCGTCACGCACGGCAGGCGGGTGGGTTATCGCTGGGCGTAGCTTGTCGCTTCGGAGTTCGGTGACGGTGCTGCCCGTCTTCGGCCTGTGGTATTTATCTATCGCGCGGTAACAAATAACTTTTGTAACAATGAAAATAGCCAATAATGTACGTAATCGCTTCGGACACTGATGGCTCGCGATCGGTCCCGCCCGACGGACGCTCTCATCGGCGGCGTCCGCGGCAGATTTATCGCAGCGATCGCGTCACGCCAACGCCGTGTCATGGCTCATTCATTTAGCTCGACGAAACGTGCATTCCGTTAACTCTAAAATGTCATTTTCTCATTACAACGCCCTATTTCTAGCCGAGGTTCTATCTTCGATCAGAACTCAACAATTGATTTTCATTCTGAATTGTGTTGTATATGTTTCTCTCTTTGACGGAAGTAGGTAAATATTGGAATTTATAAACAGAAATAGAGTTACCTAAAATTGTTCATCGCATTTCCTAAGATAATATGAAATATCGTAAAAGTTAGTCAAAATTGTAAACCAAATTAAAACCGGCCCCGAAATACGAATAAGCAAAAGCCACGACAAGTTGACAGTAGTGAGACGTCGCAAGTTTCGTGATGACATTAAAGGTACCTAAATGCAGTAAGTTTCCAAGTTAATTACGGAACACGCTAGCGTTATCTCGTAACTCGAGTTCATTAAACAGAGTAACAAAATTATTCTCCTCCGAGGACTGAAGACGCTACAGATCATGGATGAACTCGCCAGATGTTTTACGATTATGAAGCGGGACGCTACCGCGCCCACAGTGTATGAAGCACAGTGTACCAAGCTTTACACAGCTGTGAAGTTTATTATGCATGTATGTATTAGTATGGATCATAATCTTAGATCGGAATACCAAGAGATTTTTCATATGGTTTTACATGGTTCGTACATGGATGTGCCCACACAGTAGCCGTTAGGCGACATAAAAAAGAAACATTAAGATGAAGAATAAATTTTAAGTAGGTACTACTCGTAACTACTATCGATTGATTGATCATCAAATAGACCTTATTTTGATTGATCATCAGCTGCTGTCGTCCACTGCTGGACATAGACCTTTCCCAATAACATAAAACTTACAAATTGTCATTTGGAGGGATAATGTCGTAACTGAGTACAGTACATCGCCAATTAAACTTAGTCCGAATGTGAACGGCCAGTAGGCCGTTTCCTCATGTTCCCTACCCACGGGATGAGGTGGGGTGTTCGACTGGCCCGATGATCATTTGGTAGTTATTTATTTATAATTCTAAATCCGGAAACCAAGCGGATGATTTATGTACCAATAATATTTTTGGACAGTTAAGTAACTAAAACAAATAAATTAATATTTCGAGTGGGTTCACTGCACTCCTTACCCTGTAGCGCGAGTCCGTGGCCCGGTACATTGTAGCGCTACGCGGCGCGCTACAGCGAGGCGCGAACGCTGCATTAATTCGCTCCGCTGACGCTGCTGCCCGTCGTCGGCCTGTGGTGTTTAGGTACTACATTAATCGCGACGCGGAGCGGCCGCGGGCCCGTCTGAGTCTACTACCACACCGTATACAACACGCAATGCATTTATTAATGTACTATGTGTAGTTTCCGACTGGTTAATTTATTGCTGTATTACAATATTGGCTGGCATATTGTAATAAAACTTAGTCCGAATGTGAATTTAGAGTATAGAATAGTCAGTGGCGCCAGTTTTAGGTCTTTACAGTCAGAAGATTTATTTATCATTCCAAATATTAACGAATTTATATCATCATCAGCCTATCGTAGTCATCTGCTGTACTTACATGGGCCCCTCCTGTTGTTCGGCACTATGGTCAAACATATGGAGGCTTTGCCCAAAATTCAACAAATAATGTTTGTTGAAGTTGACCATTGACGCCAAACAACTAATCTCGAAGAATTTTTTCGTATTTTGAATAATGATTAGAGAAGGTCTGAAGACCACCCATAATGAGACGAATTGGCTCAGCTCATCTTACGCATTTCGCCACCAAGAATGTACTGAAAATGTAATTTATAAATTTTCATTCTCGAAAAATAACTGATTTTGATTCAGCACATGCGTGCCCAGCCGAGGCAGAGAAAAAGAGCGGAAATTACCTTCAGGAGCTCACACGAAAGTTCAATCTTGTTCAATATCCGCTTATCGCTGATGTAACATCGGCTTAAGTTACATAGTATGAGTACTTCTTCTGCAATCAAAAAGTACTTGGTACACTTTTCATAGAGTAGTAAAATAATAGAGTAAGCAAAGCTTATCAAAATGCAATTAGACAATCGTATGTTAAACTGGATAGTAGATACATTATGTTTATTTAGGTTGACACATTCGTAAACAGGCATCATCCTTTTGGTCTGATCTATTCCAAATTGCCTTGTTTATGTTAAGAATAAATGGGCTAGAAAGCCCATTTATTATTTTCTTTGTAAGTCTGTTCATTAATTTCCACTTAAGAACTATTATTTGGTAACACAGCTGTCGTGTTGCTTATTACGATTTTTTATACCTAAATTTTTCTTATCAAACTCGTTCATTCAATCAAAAATGGTCGTAGTACCTCTGTTATCATAACACGGATCACCGTTGGCAGGGGACGCCCCATTATGATCATTATAAATCCGGCTGTAACAGATAGCGCCAATAATACCGCTATGATGGCCAATAAAAACGGCTTACTTCATAAACGCGTCCAAATTGTCCAATTCATATCGGCTGCAATATTTTGAGCGCTTGAGGCGCTGAAATTTTTGTAACACGAATGCCCTATTTAATCACTACATATTTAAGCTTAGAACCGCTTAGGTAGAGGTTTCCGTTGCAGAATTTAGGGAACGCTTTAACATTATTTATCGGAAATGTCGAAGCATCCGTGCGGACTGCCACATAAACGGCATTTAAATATTTTTTGTGAATCGCCCCGATGCAGATATTGTGACAGTGCAAATGCGCAGTTCCAGCTGAATGGGCCCTTAATCACGTTAGCGCTGTGCAGCACAGTTGCAATGGCGGAGCGCACCCCTCGCGATGCATCCCGCAACACGAGTCAGTTATCGCCACTCAGACCTCCTATTTATCTTTAATCTCAACAACAAATGTCTGCCATGGCTAGTTAACACTCGACGTAAGAAGAGGGGTGTTATACGTTTAATGTGTGTGGGTGTGTGTGAAATTCTAGCTCGCAAGCAAACGATTATACGAATTTTGATTTTTTAGTTCAATTTCTATAATTTAGTTTCTTCTTCTCAAGTCATTGGTACTTTGCCTCAAATAGAACCAGCCCAAAACCTGGCGACCTGGATGCGGCTTTCGGCTGCCTCACAAAGGGCACCCATCATAGATACAGCTAGCAGGTGCACAAACATACCGTGGTCTGCAATGGTGCACCACAGTATCCATCCAGCATGCAAAATCTCATTTACCTAACTAAATTGGATGGATCTCAATAATAGGTAGTAGATAGTTTTAGTTATTATTTATAGTTACTGAAGTTAGGAGGATCCTTCTAGGCGTTTGGAAACAGCTCAGTAACAAAGACTAGCTTGCGTAGGCCTACTTTATTCTTACTTTAACGGTTAAGAGCCTAATTCATCTCAACCTTTGATTAATCAGTAACGCTGAAAAGCAACTTCAAAAGCAACATAGGTCTTTAAGCGTCAAAAGTCAAAGGTCTTTCGCCCACGAAGGTTACCGACCGAAACCTCGCGGAAACTTTTAAGTAAGTAACCATTCAGGAGCGGCGGGAGATTGTTAGTGATGTTACTGCGCGTAATTTATTGTCCAAATCGGCAGCCTCCGCGGCCCGTGACCTTTTGATCCAAAATGGATCAGCCATTCCGTGATCCAGGATCATGGAGCGTCAATAGCCGTTGCAGCATCAAGCAGTTGGGATGTGCACCGCGAAATTGGAGCGCAGGGCACCATATTTGTAATAAAAGGAATTTGCGGCATAGAAAATACTATTCAATCAATTGTGCTTGCAATCCAAAGTTGGGGCTCGTTACCACCCTTACTTATTGAATGGCAGAGTTGGTGCATGACAATAAAACTACTACTGAGCCATATGGCCAACATGTAACGTAACTCCCAATAAGTAAAAGGGTACTAGGGATAAAAAATTACATCAATGACAGATTAATTAGTATGCTAATATAGTTATGTTTTGAAAAGTTTACTGTTACATCGCTATTTTTGCTAACAAATCCTTTTGATGTGCATGCACCCACTAAATAATAATGTCATCTACGTATAGCAAGTATCGGTAAGAAGGCGCCATGGTCAGTGATATGGGCGCGCAGGCTGGACCTAATTCATCAGAGTTATATCAAAATCTCTCTTAAGATATATGTAATATCAGCTGATCACTGTGTAATATTTAGTCATCTCGATCGTCGATAAAAGGTCTCGAGTTTACAACCAGACATCCCTAAAGGCATCCTCCACTGCCCGCACTACGAGCCCTTGGGCTAATTTATGGAGAAATATTAACGAATAGGCTTGCATTAAAATTCTGAACTCTCCGTTTCTCCGCATTGCAAACGCGCTCCGCTTCAATGGACAGGCAGCCTTACCCGCGCGTTATCGCGTCACCATACATTTAAACTATAATTTAATATCGTCAGCGCGTTACTTATAATTTAAACATCGCCGTGTCCCGCGTCCGCGTGACGGATCCGACGCGCCATTTACATGTGTCACGTCGTAATGCTCGCCGAGCTGACAACGATTTTATTGCATTAGTTAGCTCACGACACCTTTCAAAAGTTACTTTTTAAACTCGCATGTTATATATCTAGGTATATTTTAGTACGTTGGTATTTACTGATCAGAGTGGTGCGTGGGAACTTGCAGCGCCCGTAACTTGTATAACAATAGGGGCAAATGTTTAGAGGTAACTTATTTGTGGGATAAGTATAATGAAATGTAAAAATATAAGGCCGTATGCTCAAACATAATATGTGATATTCACTGTAATAGTATATTTTAAAAAGAGTGATACACTCACTTTCATTTCCTAAAAGCACAATACATATTTTAAAACATCTACCAATATTAGAATCTAGGTAAAGATTGTTCAAACTAAAATTATGCGCCCCACTACTTAATTATTATTTTATTTAGTTGGACAACAAATCCGAGAAATGCGCTATTTCAATTGAATCTAACGGTGTACTTAACGACTAATCGTAACTGCATGTTTTTATTATGTATTGTGTTCATCTTTGTTTGTTTGTGTGCGTAAAAAAGGTGGTGGGCGCCTCATTTTAGATTAGTCGACTATACTTGAGTAGAAACTAAACTTTGTAACTCGATCCGTTCCAAACAACTTCTGATGTAGTAGATTACTTTGAAGAGCCCGCGATGTCTGTTCTGGTAAAGCCATAAAGAGCAATGGCCGCGTCCATCACAGTGGCCGACTTTGTGCTGCTATGAAATACTTACTCGTACATATAAGTACTTACACATATATGTATATCATCGTAGCTGAAGTGCCTCGGCTTGGCGTGTCGTGATCGACTCGATTTCAAGCAAGTCAGGCACTATTTTCGTCCAAGCTGACCTTTCGCCGCGATTTCCACCCTCCAAGTCGTTAACTCCGGTCCAGATCGGTTTTCGGGGCGTGTCGACGACCCCGCTTTATGGCTCGAGTCGTTCAGCGCCGCCTTCGGAAACGCTAGTGTCATCTGATTGTGTGTACCTACTCGTAGCTGTGCGGGCGCGGGCCGGCGAGCCACGGCGAGGGGTGGCTTGCATTTTGTTTAGCAAATAACATTCAATTTTGTTTAACTTGTCGACTGACTCTTGAAAGTTTTCTTCCCCCCCAGTTCGGGGGTCGTAGGTTGATAATAAAATCGAAGACATGAAAAGCAAATCATAAATCAAAATTGTGTAATGAAAGCTACATATGGCTTATTTCCCGTATCAATATTTTTCAGCCTATTGGCTGCACTTGCCAGACATCTTGCACAAATTGTCACTCCATCTGCTCTGAGGGCGTCCTAAAGTACTTTTGCCGAAAAACGGTATCCTTGTCGGTTCGGCGACTAATACGATCAGCTGTCTGCTACTTCAAGTTAATCTCGTGAGCTATGTCGTAATCTAATCGCGAGTATAGTCCTTGCCATACTTAACTATCAGGATTTTGTACAGTAGAATACAACAGGCTTACTCTTAAGCTTGTTACGTTAATACTACTATTATTTTTTTACCGATCTTCCTAATAGGTACTACGGTACGGACCCTTTGTTATTATAGGGTACCTTCCGAAGCTTTAGCTCGCATAATATTAGTTACCTTTTCCCTGGTTGGTGTATATTCGTGAAGATCGGTATAGTTTATATAACGTGAAGAGGTGCCAAACTTATTAGTTGGTATCAAAAGGGCCATGACACTTGGACACACATCGGAGCAGGCCCTCGTCTTCGGCGTTGCCCTGAGCAGAGATGGCGGCGACGCGTCGATAAGTCACGGGCCGTACACGGCTATCGCAGGCCGCGCCATAAAGTGGCGGATACCATCGCGGCGTGTTCGGGCCTACGCGCCTGCGAGCAGCGCCCTCCGCCGCGCTACATAGCCGCGACCATCGCATCTGCCCCGAACACGATCTGCTGTCTCCAATAAAATGAGACGATTTAGCTGGAGTTGTCTTTGTTCTATAAGATGACTCTATAACCTTCTTTATCGATGTTATGGCCGCATGGCGGCCGGCCTCCATGGAATAAATACTTTTTCATATTTTCGACTGTGTTTTGTTATATAAAAAAATTGTCGTAATGTTCGCTTTGTTCTTCGTGTGGTGTTAATAATGTGGCGTAATCTGTTTTCCAGTCATGTCCTAATGTTATCGGAATACAAAAATGAAGGAACAGAGTAAATAATAAATCAATATCATCTGCGTACTTGGCCTATTTAAATGTAGGTACTAAGCCGGTTATTAAATTGCAAATACTAGCCCAGATTTATTATAAGCAACAAAAAGAGATAAATCGTGGAACATTGTTAGTTCTACACAAAAAGAGCAACCTTGCAAAAATATTCTATTGCTCGTATTTCTTTCGTAGCACAGTATTTGTCGGTTTCTTTTATTAGTTACAGCCTTATATACTTACGTTTCAGATTAACGCGCGGCGGGCGGGGGCGGCTCGTTATGCGATGTGCGCACGTGCTTATGAATTGGGCCTTTTCATTTTTCTGCATCCGTCATATTTTACGAAGACTTTGCGTTCATGTAGCTATAAGCTTTGCACCTGAATGGCTCATTGTTATCTTACCGAACAGAGAAGGGGTGTATTATTTATTGTATTTGGTACAAAGTTAAAGTAGTAAAGTCTTTTAAACATCACGCTAAGTAAACATCAAGACAAAACGCAAGGTCTACCTTTTATAGGAGCGTTAATATACGTTAATGCTCCTATAAAAGGTAGACCTTTACCAATAGTTAAGCATTTTTCTAATGTTATAATATAATATGTATACCTGTGGACCTTTTTAGATAAATAAATACACGCTTAAAAATGTTCATTTACGAAGTCAATATGTAAAATACTTTGTAAACAAATCTATAAATCGTTGCACTATTAATAAACCAATGTACTATGATGTTATTCAGCCACGTGTATGTTTATTATAAATGTGTGTAGTGTATGTGTGTGCAATTGTCAGGCGGTATCTGCTCGCGGGGAGGCGAGGGTCCGCACAATACGGCCGCGATAGCATTAATAACGGACCACTGAAAATTACCGACAGCGCTGCAAACAGCACGCTGACCGCTGTAATTGGGCTAGGAGAGCGGAAAAGCGCTTATTGGCTTATGTCATGTTGCATTATACGTTGCTTATTATCAGTGCCCAAATTAATATGATGCAAAATCTGTAATAGAACATGTAAAATAGAACTATTACTTACGTAAAGTTTTCCCAAGAGCTCCTCAAGTGTAACAGCAAATAAGATTCGCACAACATCGATTTACCGTAGAGAGAAATAAAGAGACAGTCCGAGGTTACATCGAAACGTTTGAAAACAAATACAAATATATCAGATAACATCAAATACTTCCTTTGAATCAATCCTTAAGTAAGTAGTTCAAGCACTCGTGTTACTAAAATCAGAACGAAGATACATATCGAGTTACTTTACACTCGCTCGATAATAATACTTAATTTGTATGATATACCTATAGATAAATGCTATTAATTAGCGAGTTTTCGGAGCGTAACTGGAGGCGCTAACAACAGGCGACTCCGAACCTGTCATTAGCTCCGCGTCCGACGGCGGTAACTAGCCACACAGTGCTTTATACATGCCAATTACTTATATCTAAGTGAATTTGAGTTCCACATGAACTAGACTATTATAAAACAATGAATAATTCAAAACGACATTTCTCTATGTGTGGTAAATGCGTGTGTTGTCCGTGTGGTTCCCGGATTTAGAATAGGGCCATCCCATCTCATCCCGTGGGTGTCGTTGAAGACGAATAAAGGATATCGGGAAACGGATAGCAGCGTTTACCTGGGTAGGTACAAGCAAAAACTACTGCAGCTACCAACCCACCTGCCAAGCGTGGTGACAATGACAAATTCTCCCAAACGACAATTGTCATAGAGGGAAGCCTGTGTGATGATAATGGGAGATATGTAAGGTGTAAATTTTCGACTAAACTTGGAAAGCTCCCGGGAAGAATGTTTACTGATGAATCTATTTGCAGAAATAAACGATTTCATTTTATTAAATTTATTTTAAACTCCCATTACACGAGAGACCAGCTGACAATTCTCATATAGCCGAGTAATTGCAGCAGCCACCGAAACATTGGGCTATTCTGGTGAGCGGAGTCGCTGCAGACTTCTTATTCGTCGGCGAGATGAATAAGCGCCGCAGCGGGTAATTACACGTTTGTCGAGCACATCTGGGGACCACCGCCGCGACCCGCTACTGCACGACGTTTATTTTTATTTTACTCTATTCATTACGATCGTCCACGAGACTAAACACTGCTATAACAGTAAAAAGAAACAAGATAAATATGTCGCCTCCCAACGGAGTGCAACCTACTGCGTGCCTGGACAAACGCATTACCCGATATGATTGTGTGGCTTATGCTTATTTATAGAACTGGATTACTTAAGAATATAAGTGATCACCTATTAAATAGTAAGTAACAATAGTCATTTTGTCTTCTTACAAACAACAAACCTAAATCGGTGATAAATTGATATGATAAGATGAATGTGAGTAACTTGCTCTTGATAAGGTCTCTCTGGCATTTATTGTAGTTTGGTTTAAAAACAAGCGATTATAATACGGTTGCACAAAAAACATCAAATATTATTGAGGACTAAAGATTTTAGTAGAACATATTAGACTTCAAATACGCCGACCCTAGATAATGGGAACAGGGCAGGTGAATGATAATATTAGACTTCAAATGGGTATAGATGACAATTATTCGAAAAAACATGGACAAAACCAAAAATAATACTATAAAACAATGCACATATTTATAAACCACGCTGCAAAAACATAACTCATATCCGAGTTACAAATGCGAGCAATGTTTCAGATTCCTTATGTTTTATCTGTCGTCGAAGCGGTGGACATATTTCAGCAATTCCACGTATTTGTAACAGTTACCCAACGTCTGCGGGAAACGCGCTGTACGCCTACACCAGCCGCCGAATACCAGCTACAGAATGTGTGCGGCGAGCGGTGGTCGTCGGGAATTGTTCTGCTGATTGGTTTTGCGATTGCTGGTGCGTATAATGAGCTGTACCCATTAATGTTTTGTTGGTCACCCACACATAAAGGAGCATTTAATTATAATAATTGTCTGGTATTGAAAGCTTTTAAACGTTTTCTTCTGCTACATTTTTGGAACCTAATGTGCTTTCTTTCGGAGTTACCGTTCACTAATAGAACACATCACCTTAATTTAGGAAACGATTTCTTTAATTAGTTCAGGTATTCAGGGAGACACAACCGTCAACAGCATATATTCTGTACATTATATAGTTTGAGAAAGTAGTAAAAAATTTGGGACCAGATCACTAGTGTTAGAGTGAAGCTAGGAGGCCGTAAACTTTATCAGGTTCTATAATACTTTCCAAAATAATAAATATTCTGCCCCCTCTTCTGCCTGACATTACCCATGCATTCAACCAAAAACGATAAACGAAAAATTGGGAAAGCCAAAAAAGAAAAGCTGCGACTTAAAGGGGCAATACAAAGTAACGGTTATGTATTAGGTACTGTTATCTCCAACATTTTCCAAATTTGTTCAATATCCTGTAGTAACAAGGTAACGCGCTGGCTCCGGTTGTTTGTGTATTCTGCGCGTCACGCTCGGCTGCATATTGGCGGAGCCGCTGCTACATACTACGCTATTGCATCTCGGCGAACGCAACTGTGCATCTCTTATTCATCGGCGGCGGAGCCTTGCCCGTGCTTCTGTCGTGGCATCGCAAGGCGCGACCGCAAACCGCGCTCGGTGGCGGTTCAATAACATAAGATTCGCCATCATCATTGACGCTTCATTGCCCCGACATCGACTATAGTTGATACATGGGTAGGGTACCCATTAAAAATATGGACATTTCCATGCTTTTTACGGGTACCATTTATAGCTAGCCGAACAAAATACAAATTTTTGTCAAACCAACTTCTATGTACTTTGTCCAAGTATATAAGTGTGTTTTTATTAAGTAAGTAATGTAATTTACTTTATACTTTTAAGTATTCATCGTTTTAAAACAGACGTTAAGTTAATGTACCTATAGATCCAATTTTCGCGAAATAAGTCACTTAAAACTTAAAGTAAAGTATTAACTTAATAAAATTTATTCTACGACGATTACGTTACGCTCAGACAAGCTGATTATCGTGTCTTCCGGAGACACTGTAATTTCGGTCCGATCACGACACGGATCGGCGGACGGGAGCGGGCCGAGCTTGGCACCAAGTGGAAAGTGGAGTGGCTAGTGGCGCTAGGTCGCCTTTGATGTGTCCTGTCAGCTGACGTTGTAAAACGCGCGTGTGAGCGCTGATAATATCCGCATCCGGTTAATGGCGGGCCGGAGATGCCTCCGTTACCGTTAGATAAAGCCAACACTAGAGCACTATACACCTATACATGGATGAGCAACCAGTTGAGCCAATTAATTTAAACCTACTCAATAAAAGCAACAAATCTTATCCCTTCTCAGGAGACCTCCGATTGAATTTATTTTCCTTTTATTATGTTAAATAGCAGGAGTTTGTGGTGAAGGAATTGACAGAAAGTCTCATATTTCTTGAGCTAGGAGGGAGTCGGGTGCGGGCGGTGCGGTAAGGGGATTACGTTATACAAGGGTATGTAGTTGGATACTCGGCGCGATCCATCATGCGTTCAGCGCGTCGTCTCGTTACACGTGAGACAGTAATCGATACTCTCGCGCGGTGTAACATGTCCGATGTAATTCACGCAATCGCGACCGACGCGGATCTCGCGTGACTCGAGACTGGTCCCGCCTGAGCGACAAGCGATGCGATGCGACGCAAACAAGCGAAAATATATAACTTTTTACTATTAAGAGAGAGTTTACTATGACAATGGTATATGCAATTTTTTCTGTCGTAAAGCAATATATCTACTAATTGAACCAGTAGCGTACCGTTTCAATCATAGAAAGGAACTGGAAAAGCTTATTAGACGTATGAAGCCATAACAAAGTTTATGTACCTAAGCCAATTTTGCGAGCCTGATCATATTCATATTTCCTTAGCAGTTACTCGTATTATTAGAAGACTAAGTGCTATTGAGGGACATCAATTAATAAGCATCCCACGATGCGAAAATTTAATACAAAAATTTGCATTACTACTTATTGTAAAGTATTTACTCATACTTCACTTCCACTTTCACGCTTCGATTACTTCTCGTTAAAACTTTCATCAGTTTATTTATGTGATCGAAACTATTCAATGAGCAATCTTGTATTTGTGAATCCTGGAGGTTTTTCCACTTTATATATCAGAAATATGTGCTTGTAAGATTTCTGTATACAGCACAAAATTACTTTGGAGAGGTATAAATTTATTATTAAAGACGAAAGAGCGACTTGTCGGTAATATTCCTGTGGCTTCTTTTGTTTCAGTGTTTTGAGCCAATTGGTTTGAGAGCAATTTTATCCTTGCCTTTAACCCTTTCCAGGGTTTTCGTGCAGGAGATATTATTCCCATGAGGCCGAGCCGCGAGGCGCGCCGCGAGTCTAACGAATGCGTGCGATCCGCGCTCTTTCACAAAACGACCAAGGAGTCCCAGCTGCCTTTTACTCCGCTTGTGACGTGGCCATTGTAGCCGGAGCCCCGTTTCCGAGTGGCGCCCGCCCGACGACGCGAAGGCCTGTATGGGGCGGCGAGGGGCACGAGGGCTCTCCGCGCGCTGGCGGCGCCGTAACGAATAGTCTGAACTGCCTCTAGAGCATGATTGAACTGTCGACTATCGCTCGTCCGCACGCCGCGGCTTTCATTCTCGGAGCCATATTTAACGTCACGTATTGTTGCCGGCGCATTGATCGCCGGCACGTAATGTATGAGGAAAATAATAAATAGCTATAATAACAGAATTGGAATCAATTAAAACGTTCAAAGGAAGTAAATCAATGGTGTTTTCGACTCGATTGCCCGCTGAGTACAATCGTTATTTTTTCCATTGATTATAAAATAGAATAGACTATTCATTATAATGATTGTTAAAAATAAAATGAACGAAAGCGATGGTAAAGTTTCGCCGCCACGAACCATGGCACAAAATATCGAGAAAATATCAACGAAAATAGCGTTTGTTTGTATTAGTTAGAGTACGGAGAACAAGAAATAGGAGTCAGTGGAAAACTTGTTTCGAAAACAACATTTCCGCTGTTACTAGGATAGCACTATTAGATGATGACTCAGGAAGACACCGTAATATAATCAAAAAGCTAAAATAACATGAAACCATTGTTTAGACCGCGTTGAAAACCGATTCTCCCCGCATATTTCCGTTTGAAACTATTTATTTCAATCGATAAAGTGCAGCTTTATAGTGAAGTTTAAAATACAGACAACCGCACTTCAGAGTTATTTTCCGATTTGAATCGGCAAAACGGCCTTTCGAAAAACCTCAACGTAAATTGCTCGCAGCGGTTATTTATTTTAATGGCGCGGTGCGGCACCAAGCGTCAGGACACGCTCAAATTACCCGCTATTCACAAAACTTTAATACCCGCAAAAACTATTATGCCGGCATAGCCCCGATGTACCTAACATAAATACGTTACAAAGTATCACAGTATTGTAGCTTATTTCTTAGTATTTTTAACTCGTGACCTTAATTCTGAGACTTTACGAGAGCCTTATCGTAACCTAACCTAACCCCTAAAATACAACTTCTTAAGCAGTAGGCATACTATGAATATGCGCGTAAGTTAACCTATTGCTTATGTTCGCAACATGAAGTACGTCCTATTCTTAGTTGTGATTGAAAAGTACAATTCTCTTTTCCTATTGAATAGCTAGTAAATAAATTTGGGCACAACCTAAACGTATAAATTGAGTTTCCGCCCGAAAAAATACGCGGCGATACATTTTCTCTGCAGGTAAAAATCCACACGAACGGAAGAGCGAAAGTAAGTATCCAAATAAAGAGCTACGATAACTTGTAAACGAGGAAAACACGCCCGACAAAAAGTACAAAGTAAACGGACGGAATCAAAGAGTGCGCGAATCGCAATATTCGGGGGGAGCGGAGCGAGCGAGCGGGCTGAGCGGTGCGGTGAACACTTCACGCGCCACGCGGCGGCGCCTCCGACGGCCCACATTCACTACGAGCAATAAGCTACGGCATGTAGCCAATAAAAGTGTTTACACTCATAAGTATAGTCATTTAGACATAAGACACCACTCGACTTCCTTTTTATTGCCAATGGAAGGGTATGTACGTATATAGGTATGTACGTTCGTTGTCGTAAATTTCCTTTAACTTGGAAAACAAGAAAATTTTGTCTCCCCATGGTTCAAATTTTGTTAAAAGCAAGTTAGAGTTAAACAACGTTTGTTAGTCTGCAACTTCTCTTTAATAAGTTTTAACAGTTGATATCAACGCTGAATCCTAATCTACGAGCACGTTTTTACTTCTAGAAATATACGCAAATTATATTTCCAGAAAAGTCCTGCGAAGCTTTAATATCATATTAAAAAAAGTCTTTAGATTAATAAATCAAATCAAGTCCGTCGCCAAACTGTCCCATTGGATTAAAAGCGAAAGTAAATAAGGAACTCTTTCGTGCTGCATCAGCATTTGTGCCTTCAGATTGTCCGAGTTTATGCCGTGATAAGCCGCTTCTGGCCAACCTTAATTGAGACAGAATAGTTAAACATAGTTTCAAATAAAATAAAATATAAACCAACTGGCAGGCCAAAAGCTTGTGACCTCTGCTTGCTGCGCCATCGAAAAGTAGAGCGACATTACATTTTAGTTCTAGGTAACGTAAAATGTTATCATTTTACAAATGGGTCGTAAAAGTCGCTCTCCAGGTTATGCGAAAGCACTGAAGAAAAATGATATTACTGATATAACGACAATGTAATGAGCGAAGAGGGCAACGGCGATGGCACCTATAAGTGAGCCCGTAAATTATAGAGTTGCGGCTCGCTCGGGGTGCAGCACGTTGGAGGGGAATAGGGAAAATAAACGAGCATTTTGTATAGTACGTCGGCATTATGAGTGTGTAGACGTGTCATTTCTAACATATTCCTCTCATGAGTCCTATTTCTGATAAAGAAATCTACCAAGCATGGAATGGTATTGCGTGCGTTAGTAGCGTGACTCAATCTTGCCCTATAATGCTTCATGATTTGTGAAACATCAATACGGTCAGCGCGCATGTAAAATTTGAGCGGGTCATACTATCGTGTCTGCCAAAAAGCATGCAATTTTCTCGTCCTGATACATTCTTATAATATCATTACCAACCGGTATACTTAAATATCAGCGCCATTAAAATATATTTTGTGTTAATCTTCTTTCTGGTATCCTGAATCCCACGGAATATTAAATGTTTAATATTCCGTGCTGAATCCTATATCATTTGTAGGTACAAATTAAAGCCGTTCAAGTTTAAAAGCGTTTTTCTCGATAGATGCGATATAAACAATCAAGCGGTTCTTAAACTGTAGTTGATTAATTATTTATTAATACTTGTCCCAAGTTATGATATTTTGAGTTTGAGTTTCCCTGACAAACGATGGCAAACGTACTATTCAATCTTGAAATTTAAAGTTACAATCCTTCATGTATTGATAGGTCACCTATTCGTAATGTGTGCATTTCTCTGTCACTTTATCATTAAGTAGTAAACTTTCCGTGTTCGGTTGCTTTAATTAAATCGGAGTCATGCATAGTAAAGTCAATATAACTTTTAACGCGACGACAGACTTAGAATGTCAGGCAAATCGTCCTCTGTGGATGTGGAGCTGCGGCGCCACCCTGCGTAACCCCAAATTAACTCTATCAAGAGCCCTACAGAGGACTATAAACCGGATCCCTCTTCTAGCGTTTTATTATTTATCTATCAGGTATGTACCTACAACGGAGAACTTTCGTTTTGAACTTGTCTTGTGAAGCATACATCCTTTTTTTCATAGAAAGTGGTCACCGTAGTTCAATGGCACCGAAAAAACAGGGGCCCAGGTTACCTGCGTTGAAGAGAGCATACGAGTGAGCTTGGAAATATCGAGGTCGGTAACTGATCTAATGATTTTATGGCTCGTATCACATAGTACCTATGTAGATAATGTGGAATATTTCGATCTAATGAGGCCACGCTGAATATTATGACTTGCCAAACCCGCACGTTATATGGTGTCAATTACTTAATATAAGCATATTTACAATACATTGTCATTAACACTGTCATACCTTAACAAGTAATATGTACTTTACAGTACAAGTACTTTTTTTTTTGAGAACATTGTAAAACATTACGAAATGAGATTTTGAAGCCTTTGGCCTCGGTGACGTACGAAATATGGCCTTATAAGAATGTCTGACAGAGAATATTTAGTATCGTTACCGCTTGTGTCTTTGCCCAACCGGGGGAGAGTCTGCTACTGTTGGAGTCTTGTATCTTACGATATGAGTTTTAGTTGTGAATACTCAGCAACCCCATCCAAACTATTTATTAAAGAAAGGCGAATCCGCCACCGAGCTTCTTATAATCTGCAAAGTTTCAAATTAATAAGCAAGAAAACCAGTTCACTAGATAGTTACATAACTATTTACCCGCTTAATTGAATTCAAAACTTTGTAAGAAAGTATGGAAGTTTATTTGTATTCGTTGTATAGTTGTCAGGGCCGGGCCGGGCCTTAGGTGCGGGCTCGCGTAATCCCCAGCGGCACACGCGCCCTGCCTGCTGATTGGATTCAGCTGCGAGCCGGTATTACCCTCAATAATGACGTATCAGACGCATGACAACAGCGACACCAGCGAATATGGACTCGTAGGCTTTATCGTACACGAAATCATACTATCTACCTAAGTATCACGCAATTTAGAAACAACCCTTTTCAACTGGCTCGCGTCGGAATGCCGTCATAGAATGAATTCTTCAGCGAACCTCTAAACTTAATCTAAAGATATAACTTTAAAATAGGTACCTTGAAAGTATGTAAGGCTTAGCAGGCCATTGTAGTTCTGTAACGAAAACCAGGTATTCAGCTACCGTGTAACTGAATACCTGGTTTTCGTACCTAGTTTACAGCATCAATGCTGTAGGCATTTTTTTCTACAGCAACCCAACATAGAGGCTTCCCCTCGTACACAGGGTAAGCCGAAGAGAAGTCCCAATTAAAATAGAGCGACGAATGGCTTTCATACCACTTTAGGTAGGTACCTACTTACGATGGTCACCTGTCATATAAATGTAGGTCTGACGAATATCAGCTTAATCAGACATTGACAAGTGGTTGGTCACATTTTGTTGCGGAAAAACATGCCTGCCTACATTCAGAGCAAGTTGAATAATAGCTTGTAAAAGTCAAAGCCGAATTGCCTTATTTTACACACGCTCGTTGCTCTCGATAACGAGTTAATGTGAAAGCAATGCCTTCATTAACGGATTACTTATGCGCGCTGTTACGGAATGTGGACCAATGACCACCATTTGGCATTTATTATACCGCGATAGTGTCTTTCACTTGACATTTTCGGATGTAATTAAGTATGTTTAATAATACATTTCTTTAATTTAAATTATAATTTTGTGTTGTGTAATTCGTTATTATGTTGTAACTGCAAACTTTCAGATATATAATTATTACTGGTAGTTGTATGCGGCGGCTTGGCTAGTGTGAAAATCAGTTTGTCGTGAAGAGTTTTAATTCTCTACGCTTGATGGAAAGGTGAGTGAGAGGAGCCCAAATCGCTACGGCAACTGGCAAGTAGCCAGTCACCTGTCAGTTTCCACCGCCATCGGCATGGCGGCCAGCCCGTAAGATGCTTCTCATCTCTTTATCATTATCTCGTCTCACATGTTTATCACACACGCTTAAGAATTACTTAGTGTTCATAACATGATGAAAGCAGACCTTTTTCACTTAAAATACGGGATTTAGAACATATAATGAAACATAAAATATAGGTTGATACATATCAGACATGATGTACTCGTATAAGTTATAATAATGATAACACGAGTGGATCTTTAACACGTTCATGTTTTACGAATAGTTTTTTTAAATATTCATGTTTTTAAAAGCTTTAAAAGGTGTCTATTAGCCTGAGGAAGTGTGTAGTAATTTACATGTAAGTACTACTAGCTTATATAAGAAGTGTACCTGTATGTATTATTCGTTGTTTTAATAAAGATTTATGAAACAAAACTCGTATAAGTATTTATTGGTTTCGATGACATGACTTTGTGCTCTGAAACTACCGGGTCTCAAGCTAAGATTTTTCTTTCCACATTAAGTTATAGACGTGGAACTATATCTAGAGACGTCTCCCTAAACATCCATATCCGAGCTTTCTGGAACTGATTTCCAAAACATTTGGTCGTGGATACTGTGGATAGTATTGCTTAGAAAAGTAATCGGGTTTTAGTCTGTTTTTTGGTCAAGATAATGATAAATGACGTTTCTTAAGATTAAAACGTTGTTCCTTAACCGTCTTAGTCGCACGGAGCGGCACCATCGGGCTCCGGCAATCTGGGCCGCGTCAGCGCGTGACGAGGGGCGCCAGTAAAAAGCCTCATTCAGATTAACCGGCGCGCGCGATTAGGGGCGCGGTTCGCGCTAACAACCGACCAACAGACACTACTCCCGATATTCAAATGGTATTCTACTTTTAAGAGAGTCGAGCTAAATGATTGATACGTCTTTTTACGCTAATATTATAATGAGGAAAAAATTGTAATTAATAAACTCGAACTACTGAACCGATTTTAAAAATTCTTTCACCTAGGAAAGCTGCATTCACCGCAGGCTATGTTTATTGCTATAAAACATTAGGGATTCTTACTAAACGCCAATAAAATGACCCAATGAAATGTTTATCTAAAATATCCGAAGCATTATCAGCCTCATCGTTAATGCATAATGTGCAGACGCTGTGTTATACTCGTAGTCTTGCATTGCATTCATCCGTCACTATCTGCAAGGTCGGATGTCTGGACGTGCACGCTAATGACGTTATTTTATGACAGCTACAGTCACGAAGAAAAAACGTATTGAAGCACAGTTCATGCATAAACCCTTTAGAAGTTTCGTGACTGAACATAATGCGTCAATGCGTGCTCCGCGCGGATTTATGAAAGTTGTCGAATCAATTAGTCATGCAGCAGTATCGCAGACAGGGAGCGCGGGGCGAGGGGGGAGGCAGACGATTCCGCGAGATGTAACAAACTCACGACCCTCGACGACTAATTGGAATAACACTCGGTTCGTCACTAATGCCGCGAACCAAATTAATTGCATAACCCTGCAACAATATGAGCGCTATAAATTACACGCGCGTCGGCTAATGTTAAATAAACATAAGCTTCAGTGCGGACGGTGTTTGCGCGGGCTGTAGCCGTACGGAGCGCGCGGAGACGCGGGAGAGCGCTAGTAGGTAGCCGATTATGTCTCCTCTTTGTACCTAAATAAACTTCATAACTACTACGTTTCATACACAAATGACATATGTATTAAGGAAACCGAGAACTAATACATTGTAGGTTTTTTGTGAGTCTACAGAATTATCGAAAAGTAGCAGTCGTCGTTTAAAAAATATAAAACTCTTTATTTACACATAGAGTGGTTACATTGGATGCAAGTGTTTCAAAAGATTAATATCTTAATCCTATTTAGCTATTATAGAAAGATCATGTAAATACCAGTTTAATACTGAGGTAAAAGTACGTTAACTTTACCAACTTACTCTGATACTTACTTGCAGTAAGACTAATGCAAAATTTATTCGAAAAAACAATATTGCGAATTGTAAACTGTAAACATACGAATAATACGAGCACGTCGGCAGAAACATTCTCACGGGGCTCCGCACATGTGGCCGGCGGAAGCTGCCCAACTGTTCTGTACATCGTCAAAAAACACTCGACTGTCTGTAACATGTTGCTACATGTAATTGCTGTTTAATTATAATGTGTCGCTTTAAATTAGGTACATATAAAGTACCTACATAGTATAGGGCTTTTTATTAGGTTAAATTATGGTTCTGGCATCACTAAATTGCCAAGTAATAGTCTAACGTTTGTTATTATGAGTAAGATTAAACCACAGAGTAAACTACAAAATGTTTAATCTGTGGTACTGAAAGATTTGATTAGCTTTACAATGTTCTTATTGTCTTTGTCTATTGAGCTACGTGTGTTATATGTATGTTGGAACCAATGCCTGAATGAAGTGTTTGTGTGGGTAAATGTAACAATCTAATTGCCTCTTTGGTTACACATTTCATTAAAAATGTCTTTTAAGTAATAATAATAATTATAATATAAAATAAAATACACCGTTTTTTTACTTGGTCTTGTGCCCGTAAAAAATCGTTTTACACCAGCTTAAGCTGAGAAAAACAAAAGCACTGATAATAATAATAATATAATAATAAAAATCTTTATTGATCAATGCTTCTTAGTTAATATTGGTACAGAGGCAACATAACAACAAGATAATACTATCTCAGCCTTCGATCAGGAACCTGCCATCGAACTAGGAGTAAACCTGTATCTCGAGTGGCCGGTTCCTTCACGGTAGACAACGAGTGTTACATAATATAAAACTAAAGGAAACATTTATACTTGATCGTCTTAAAGGTACGGTGATTCCTGAGCTAGCCTTAGCTGTGATTCAAGTAACGCCCGTCAGGTTCCAACTTGCTAAAAAACACGAATGTTAGTACCGGATGAGACTCCAACCTTTGATTCAGAAGACAAGATTACCAGCACGTGCACCACAAGGCAAGTACCTATCCTGTCAATTGAGAATCCTCTCCTATTCCGTAGTCGGTTAATAACTACGAACCTAATTGCCTTCCCGAGTCAGCTGTCGCATTTGTCACTCCAGCGGCGTATGTGGGGGAGGGGTAATCCATATCAGGCTCCAGTCCTGCCCGCGACACGCACTCCATAACAACGCGGCCGACAGACAGACAGACGCGTCGCCATTGATTACTTTTTGTGGCTCAAACGTAAATTCCTTGTTAATCCAGCAATGATTGACGACTGCGGGTCGGGAGGATTACGGATAAAGTACGCCTTGGTATAGCTTTGTTCAGTATAAAATTTCAAAGCTATGATAATTCTTGCTTAGGAAACTTTAAAAAAAGAGTAGATGCTGTTGTCCTCCTTATCTCGGCCGTTTGAACAGGCCTTTTCTGCAACTCGACGTCTACTGCTTATAATTGCCGAAAAAGAAAACTTCCCCGAATATATAATGCTAGTAGAGGTTGAGGTCTTGTCTTACAATGAGTTAGTACCTACTCATAATACTCATAATGATTACGTCGTGGTGATAATTATAACACTGGAGGCGTTTTCCAGATCTTCTGAGCCATTTATAAAAGTTACCTCACTGTCTTTGCAGCATTTTCTACGTCACTTGAAAATGTTCAATGCCATGAAATAATTGATTTACACAGACGTACGAGTGTCTTTATGTCTAAATATCTCCCTGGAGCTGCCAAACAGCCGGGCTAGAGTCGTCTGCGCCCCGGTAGATTTATCGTGGTCGGTAAAGAGTCGAACTCGTAATTACAGTGTAATTTTTCCAAAGTCTGTTGGTAATTAATCTCCGGCCGCCCGACGTCTAGTTGGCTCTTGTTTTTTCAGTTCCGCTCCACTGTAAGGCGAATTTAAGCGCCGACATTTTTCTTTTTGTCAACACGTCAAGGGCTTTAAACGTGATAACGATTTTTACGCAACCCTTGCGACGTTTGATATTAATTAGTTTTAAATGCGTCAGACAATGTATAGCACCTGGTGTCAAACTAATTTTCACTTGTACATACTATGAATACCATAATGCTAATATCAGATACGAATTGCGATTGAAAGCAAATCCCTGAACTTCCAGACCGGACCACTTTCAAAGACTCCATCTTACCACTAACAATCCGGAAACAAGAATGTTTAAAATATATAATGTTCATTTTTGACTTATGCTTTTTTTCCTCCAGAGGTTCGAATTATATTATCTGAATTTTATTTGTTTATACACCATGTCCTGTTATGTACGCGTGTGATGTGTTTAAGCCCCGGTATGAAGACGTCAGTTTAAGAGCGGATTCAACGTGTGCGCCTGCGCCTGAGCGCACCATAAATCACCCCCAGAGCTTTTGTTGCCACGTCTTACCTTACATTATAAACTAGCTGTGCTCGCGAATTCGTCCGCGTGGAATAGTTATTTTTCCCCATTTTTTTTACATTTTCCATTATTTCTTCCTTTTTCGTTGTTTCTAATAGTTACAGCGTGATGTTATATAGCCTAAAGCCTTCCTCGATAAATGGTCTATTCAACACAAAAAGATTTTTTAATTCGGACCAGTAGTTCCTGAGATTAGCGCGTTCAAACAAACAAACTCTTCAGCTTTATAATATTAATTTCTATTATTTATTTACTTGTATATATCCTAATAAGTTAAGATTATAATATTAGTTAAGATTATAATATTAGTTAAGATAAGGCTGAAGAATTTTTCAAAACAACGAAGTATCTAAATCACAAATAACATCTATTTAAATCAGAACATAATATCCATCAATTTGGTGGTTTATTCTTTAAGGAATTGATAGTAACGGCCTAGATTCTGGCAAATCTTTTATCAAGTGAGCTAATTGGTCAGTTTTGGCAGAGTTATTGAAAATCACCTGTACTTAGCTATATTTTTCTATGCATCTAGAGCTGGGCTTTATTCTGTAAATTATAACATTTCACATGCAAACGAGCCTTTTTCGAAAAAATGTATGCCGAGTTGATCAAGAGTTACGGATGGGCCGTATCGTGTAGTTATTTTTTGCTGCACCGATCGGAGGGTATAATTAAATTTGAATAAAGTCACTCAGTATAGGCATGTGGTATGCTTTATTTCAGAGGCGGAGGACACCTGGCGACGCGCGGCCGTATTCAGGCGAGGCGGGTTTTTGCCGAGCGCCCGCCGCGCAGAGTCAACGAGACCACGAAGCAAATACAAAGAGGAGATGCCATAACCAATACTTTCATAGGAAAATTGCGTGGCAAAAAGAAGGGGGGTACGGGGGGACGCCCCTTTCTTATTTCCGTATGGCGGCTAGAAGCCGAACTACTAGTCTCATCTTCTTATGTAGTTTAGCTATCGGGCACTAGATTTCGCTAGCTATATTATAAGGACGTACTCAGAATACCTACCTATTCAATAAAAAGTACTCCTAGCGACATCTGCGCCTTTAGTCCATAGGAACTTTTTGGATCATGGTGACACCAGAAGTAAGTAGAAGACCACGCCTTGAGGCTACCTATTGTTTTAACATTTTTGTGACGGTTGCTTTTATTACATTACATCAAGCGCATGACACTTTTCAATTATGTATAACTAAAGGAGAAAGGGTGCATTGATTGGAACAGTAAAAATAAATAGTGTTTTGCTTGTATTATTTATATATTTATTAAATTATGTACATAATTATATAAAACAGTAAGTATAAATACAAATTAGCTGACTCTGCGCCACGAACATCGTGGAAAGAAAGAAAGATTTTTTTTTTATTGGCTCCACAGGTTACAATACAACACAACATACAACAAAAAAAACAAACAGACGATAGTGATTAACTAACAATATAAACTGTTGTGGACTGTATTCAATTCAAAGAAATTCAATTTAGAGTTTCAACAGATTTATTCACATATACACAATTTACAAAGTCACTTAATCAAACAGAGTTACTAACAAAGTTACTACTTAAACAGAGTTACTACTTGCAATCAAAAACAAACTTTGGGAAGAACAAATTTTGGTGTAGGTATTTGGTAGGAGTCCAGTTTTATCTATTTATTTGTCTAACCCATTCCTTTCTAAGGATTTTATTAGACGGGAATCTAAATATATCAAACGTAGGCATCCGCTAAGAAAGGATTTTGATCAACTGTACCCTCAAGGGGATAAAATAGGGGATGAAACTTTATTCCACGCGGGCGAAGTCGCGGGCACAGCTAGTCTAGAATAAACATAATACACAGTTTAATTTTAATATTTAAATTTATATAATTTTTCTTCAATGAATAATAATCCGAATATAATCATCATCATCGGCCTATTGCAGCCCACAGCTGGACATAGGCCTATGTCCGAATATAAATTACATCCCAATTACGGACATGGTATTTTGACATTTGTATGCCTCTTGTTTTCATACTGTTTGTCCAACAAAGAATTTATTAACTTAATATCAGTCTTGAATGGATATCAGATTAACACACACATGAACACAAGAAATAGAATCCTAGATCCGTTTATCACAAATATCATAGATTCTACCACAGTCAGTGTATCATTGCCGTTAGTGCCACCTGACGAACACCACCCTCCTTTTTATGGACTTTTACCGATAAACACTACAAATATTTCTTGCACTACAAAAAAACCCAGTATTCAATTCAATTATTTTAAGGCAGATTACGAAAGCATAAATAGGGATGTTATGGACCAAGTGATTAATGCGGGCATTATTTATAATGCTAGGGCATTATGAATAATGTCAAGTTCTATTGGGCAAAGTGATAATTACTATCTAAACTTCATTATTTATCACATTGCCCGGTCATTATTGTATTGCTACTTGGCAATTAGGCAATTTGATAATAAGCAAAGGGAAGGGACGCACACGTAACTAATCACTTACTTATTCGGAGATCGATGTATCCGGTAATGTTTTTTTTTAACCGACTGCGAAAAAGGAGGAAGTTCTTAATACGTGTGTATGTATAATTTTTTATGTATGTTCACCGATATTTCCGTCAATTATATGTAGATGGATGTCAAATTTTTTTTTTGTTCGACAGAAGACACTTCCAAGGTGGTCCCATTATCACCAAGTCAGGATCTGATGATGGTATCCGGAAGAAATTGAGGGCAACAACCAAAGTTGTATGCTCATATGGTGATTTTGTTACGTAATCATATCCTACTCAGGCATATGCTTCCGGGCGTCAACATCTGGTGCTGATGATAAAGCCATAGAACTCCTTAACCGTTAGGATATAGGGGACAGTACTGCCATTGGTCGATGGGAACTAGGTAGTAGTATGTACTTATGCAGGGCTAATAGGATAGCTGATTTGGTAAGTAGTTTGCTTGCTTGATTCTACATCGCAAAGTTTTCACTTGACTTAAAGCAATTTTTTTCTTTCCTAAGTAAAACTCTTAAGGACTTTAGTTCCCATCATTATGCAATAGTGCTGCATTTGCCGAGTAGGTATTACTACTGAGTGCGTCAACTTGGAGCATTCAGAAGTAATGTCTGGCCTGTGTATCACATACACATATTATATTATCTCAGGAGTGGATGAGCTTGTGCCCCCACGCAAGCCTTACAGAGGACCAGGAGACTGCGAAATAGTTAGAAAATATGTTTTTATTACTCTGCCCAAAGGGTGATAAACAATATTTATAATGCCCGATCAATTTGATTATTTTAATAATGATTATCAAATTGCCCTCTCATATTGGCCATTTATCAGAATGCCCGGGCATTATATATAATGCTATATTTATCACTTGGTCCATAACAGGGATATTTCTGAGACTAACTGGGAGGACTTATTTTCGGATGTTAAAGCCGAAAATGCAATTTCGCTGTTCTATGAGCATATATATAATGTCATAATAAAAAATAACACCCCTACTAAAACTGTAAAATCTTCTCGATTCCCAGTTTGGTTTACACCATCTTTGATCCATATCTTTAAGGATAAGAACACCACATGGATCAAGTGGAAAAAATACCACAACTTATCAGACTATGAAACTTTCGCGCTGTATAGAACTCGGTTTAAAAAGGAGTCTCGAAGATGTTACAGTAACTATATCAAATCAGTGGAATCTAGCATTCAGGATAATGTAAAACATTTTTGGAGATACGTGAAAAATAGGCAGATTAACGCTAATATCCCAGATAGAGTTACATATAGTGGTCAGATGTCTGATGGTCCGGAGGGGGTATGTCAGCTTTTTTCTTCTTTCTTTCGATCGGTCTTCGAACCATCGACTGTCAGTGACACGTACGAATACCAAGACCAGAATAACAATCATACCTCAGACTTAATTATCTGTGACATATCGATCCCAGATCAGTTACTTCTAGATGAACTACGTAACTTAGATATCTCAAAGGGATCTGGAGTCGACAATATACCACCGATCTTCTTCAGATCGACTGCTAAGACGATTTACCGGCCCATACTTTACTTATATAACTTGTGTTTAAAAGAAGGTACTTTTCCTACCATTTGGAAAACCGCACGTGTAGTTCCTATTTTTAAAGGCGGAGATAGATCTAATGTTGAAAATTATCGCCCTATCTCCATCTTACCAGCCCTGTCGAAGCTTTTTGAGAAAATGGTACACAATATTATATATCCATCGTTACATAATATAATTATGCCGCAACAACACGGGTTTGTAAAACGTCGTTCCACTACAACCAACTTACTGATATACACATCTTATCTCTTTGAGGCCATGGACAATACTAAGCAGGTTGATAGTGTTTATACGGACTTTCGGAAAGCTTTTGACAGGGTTGACCATAAGATATTGCTTGAAAAAATAGCATACAATGGCATTCGAGGGAATCTCTGGCGTTGGTTCAAATCATACATAACCAATCGTACTCAGAAGGTTGTGTTGAATGGGTACGAGTCAGATTTTGTACCAATAAGCTCTGGGGTCCCACAAGGCTCTATACTGGGCCCGCTTTTGTTTATTCTGTTTATAAATGATGTATGTAGCTGTTTTCACTTCTGTGAGTTTCTATTATACGCAGATGACTTAAAAATCTATCATGTTATTGACAACAGCGATGATCATGTAAAATTTCAAGCTGATCTCGATCGTTTCTCAACCTATTGTGAAACAAACAAACTTAGTCTCAGTTTAAACAAGTGTAAATCTATAACCTTTACTAAGAAGCGGCAAATCAGTAACTTCACTTATAAACTCACTGGCGTCAATTTAGAAAAAGTACAGTCCATTAGGGACTTAGGTATAATCTTAGACAGTAAACTGCATCTTGATTTACACGTAGATAATATAATAAATAAAGCTTTCAAAATGTACGGGTTTGTTATGAGGTCCAGTAACAATTTCACGCAACCACACACATTCTTATGTTTATATAATGCCCTAGTCAGATCGCAACTGGAGTATGCCGTGCCCATTTGGAATCCATTTTATCATAAGTACATTGACGCTCTGGAATTGGTACAAAAGAAATTTCTACGTACGATGTATTATAGATGCTTCCGTCATCGCGTGCCCTATGTTCAATTGTTAGAAAAGTATAAAATGCTTAATCTAAAGAATAGACGTAGGCAGCTCGAGGCAATGATACTATACGACATATGCCATAACAGGTACGACTGCACTCCTATTGTTGACAGACTTTCCTATAATGTTCCCACTAGAACTCATTGTCGAAATATATGCCGACTTTTTGCAACTTCTCGGTGTCGTACAAACGCTGGTAAACGTTCCCCAATGTATCGTCTGGTGTACTCATATAATGTATATTTTAACACAGTAGATCTATTGGCGGCGAAGCCATATACTTTCAAAAAACTTATATTGGAAACACTGCGCAGTAGTTATTAGTTATATATGTTATCGTATGTTATTTAATTTTTAAACTCAAACTAATTAAGTATCCTTTATGTTTAGTTTATAGGTACTTTCATTTATAGTAGAGAAGACCGCGTAAAAACGTTTTATACAATGCAAAAGCATGATTGCAGTAAAAAATGTAATACTATCACTCTCAGTCTCATTGTTTACTTTGTAAGCTGTGGTAAATGATGCTGATGTTGAAACTACTAACATCACCTAGTTAAGACTTAAGCAAAATTGTGTTCAACATTGTTTTTTTACCCAAATAAATAAAAAAAAAAAAAAAAAATTGCTGCCAGATAGCACATACTTTTGTACAATGACAATGAATCTACATAAAACAACATTATTTTCATCAAGATAAAAGTCCTTATGCATAAATTTAAAACAAATTTCAATAAATCCAAGGTTTTTGAGCTTGATGTGTCTTTATATTGCTTGCTCCCATTACGCACAGAGGTGCCATCTATCGTTGAGTAAAATCATTATTCGTGCATGAAATATGTCAAAAGCGTATTTTATGAATTTTATTTTAACAAAATGCGAATCAAATATACTTACACATGAATTGTGATTCCTTTCATTGCAATTGAATGTTTACCAGAGTAATTATTACACATTAACACACAACACTTTCATGATTTTCTTCGTAAAATGCTACAATACGTCGAAAATAGAAATAAGTCCACAGAAAGAGTACTGAGAGCGACCGAGTGCAAATTAATAATAGTGCAGTCAATGAAGCGAAAAATACGGGCTAACCTCCGAATTTTTTTACTGTGATCCGATTTGCATGAAATTTTGGAATTAGGCTCATCTTACCATTAACTTCAAAAGTGAAAATGATTTGAACTCCGCCACCACCATGGGGGTGGTTGCCACCCCTTCTCGGGGGTCAATGGTTGTTTTTTCAAAATAACCTCGGATATCGATTGAAGATCTAATTTTAAGCAAAAAAGTTTCTATAAAGTTTCTCGAAAAATCTAATACTTTTCAAGTTATTGGCAATTGAAAATTCGCAAATTTTTCACGATTTTCATCAGTTTTTTTCAAATATCTCCAAAAATATACGTTTTATCGAAAATTTTATAAGGAACGAAACTGTAGCAGGTAAAAAAATGAACAATTTGGTTTTTTACAAAGTATTCTAAGTGCAATATTAAGCTAGATATTAAAGATCAAAGCCTTTTTTTATTTTATCTGAAATTTCATCGATGTAGTCAATGCCATCTAGCAGCGAGCAAATGCATTTTATGCTTTCTAATCGAAAAGGGTTTTGTAGTGCTTGAAATAAGCTTTAAAATGAGCTTTATCAAAAGTCTTTTGCACGTAAAATAAGTGAGCTATAATGCAAATAAGCGGAGCATCGAATGTTTTTTCTTTTCAATCAATGGGTTTAAATAAGTGCCATTTCCACCAAAACTAAAATTAATCATATTCCGCCTAGAATTAACTTTATTATGAAGAGTTTTATAGATTGTATTAGTTTGGCTGCTTTAGGACACATAGTTTTCAAAAAAGTCACGATTAAGGGAGGCTGTGATTGCGCTGCCACGCGCTCTTTAAACAATCATATCTCCGTCAATTTTTATTTGATAGAAAAAACAAAAAAACCAAATTGTTTGTCAGAAAAATACCTAAATTTTTTATCCCTACACTTTTATACGTATCTGTCGTCATTTTTGAGATATTATGAAAAAGGGGTGGGATTTTTAAAAATTTGAAATTATCGATTTTTTTTCAATCGTGACTTTTTTGAAAACTATGTGTCCTAAAGCAGCCAAACTAATACAATCTATAAAACTCTTCATAATAAAGTCAATTCTAGGCGGAATATGATTAATTTTAGTTTTGGTGGAAATGGCACTTATTTAAACCCATTGATTGAAAAGAAAAAACATTCGATGCTCCGCTTATTTGCATTATAGCTCACTTATTTTACGTGCAAAAGACTATTGATAAAGCTCATTTTAAAGCTTATTTCAAGCACTACAAAACCCTTTTCGATTAGAAAGCATAAAATGCATTTGCTCGCTGCTAGATGGCATTGACTACATCGATGAAATTTCAGATAAAATAAAAAACGGCTTTGATCTTTAATATCTAGCTTAATATTGCACTTAGAATACTTTGTAAAAAACCAAATTGTTCATTTTTTTACCTGCTACAGTTTCGTTCCTTATAAAATTTTCGATAAAACGTATATTTTTGGAGATATTTGAAAAAAACTGATGAAAATCGTGAAAAATTTGCGAATTTTCAATTGCCAATAACTTAAAAAGTATTAGATTTTTCGAGAAACTTTATAGAAACTTTTTTGCTTAAAATTAGATCTTCAATCGATATCCGAGGTTATTTTGAAAAAACAACCATTGACCCCCGAGAAGGGGTGGCAACCACCCCCATGGTGGTGGCGGAGTTCAAATCATTTTCACTTTTGAAGTTAATGGTAAGATGAACCTAATCCCAAAATTGTATGCAATTCGGTTCACAGTAAAAAAATTCGGACCTATAATGCTTCATTGACTGCACTATAAGCCACGCCCACTAACGGCATGTAAACGGCGTTGATTGGTAAAATTTATAGACCGACCTCTAGTTATTTTATCACTAGACCGAGTTGCTTATGACATCTCCTCTTTGTATTTGCTTCGTGGCTCAACCGCTTACTTTTTGCACGTGAGTAATAGGGTCTGCCCATATTTTTTATTCTAATGTTAATTTACAACATAGATTTTGCACTGGCTTTAATCCGGACCAGGTTTTTCGATTTGAAATGTTGTATTTGTATAAGTTGGCTAAACGTCCAACTCACTTCATTATTAACTTTGAAACTTTCGCGTTACGTCATAAGACATGAAAATATTCGGGATTTAACGAGCGCCTTTTTTAGCGCGACGTTTCGGCTGATTTCGTTAATTTATGAATCGAATACTGTCCTTCCGTTTATATTCGGAATATTATACTTTTATTCCTCTTTAATATTGTCGTCACCTTAAGATTACATAATTATACTACTAAACCACCTCAGCAGTGAAAATAATGAGAGCAGTAAAAATTAAATTAATTAGCTTTTACTATCACGTGTAAGACAATCGGGTCAGCTATCCGGCGAGTAGTAAACCACAGGAAGCGACGCGATACACACATTTGCAGCGGCCGTAAAGGCCTGGGCGCGCCGACCAGCAAATTGTGCAACAATACCTCGAATATAACGCTCATCGGCGACGTGAAACAGTCATACACTAGCTTAAATGCAGATCGATAATGGATGCATGAAAAGTGTGTAAAGTATACTAGTTTAGTATCATTTTACTCTTTGGACGTCTTGGTGGTAGCACCAAATGTATTTCAGGGAAATAGTAACTTTGAATATGATACTGAACTGGTGTTTGATCTAATTAACTAATTTTATTGTTTGACACTGAAGCTTCCATATTATTTTTTTATATTACATAAAATCTTTCACCATAGTAGGTATAAGCCAAGGAAAAAGATATACTTTTACTTTAACTAGTAATACTTTGAAAGTTATGTTGCTTATTATGAGAGGCGAGCGTGACTTTAGGATCATTTTGAAGTGCACTAAAATTAGCGCATAAAACGACTCATCACCACATAGTACCCGAGGTATATGAGAGAGTATCCCGCGTCGCTTGTGCCCCGGTGTGTCCCCGCGGGTACCCGCGAGGCGATCGAACAGACCATGTTGAGCTCTACTCCGACCATTATTTACGGCGACCGCGACACTTCGTCTGAATTATATTTGCATTTTTGTGCACCGCTGTATTGAGACGCCAGCCATTGCCATTTTTATCTAATCTTTGGTAGATCTGTAACTTTCGACCTCGTTGCCGGCTACTAAGTTGCAAACAGAGATGTAAGTATGTATTTATGAGTCCATTATAAATAACAACGGGACATTTGGTTTTATACCTTGCACAAGCAATCGTGTCTGAGTGTTTATATTTGTATTTGAGTATATATTTTTGGTACCTTCGTTGTTCTGATACCCATAACACAAGTGCTTAAGCTACTTACTTTGGGATCGGAGCAATGCATGTGATGTTGTCTGAAATTTATTTATTATTTATTTATATAAGTGTGCGAGCTAGTGACGAGTTCCTTGTAGTGCTAACGTTTTTTGTAAGGAGCCGGAGTGCGAGTGCGAGGCGTGTAGGTGAGGACGAGCACACGTGACGCGCCGTGTCGAGGACGAGCGCTGTCCCGCGACAGTGACGCGCGGACGCGTCGGCGCGTTGTCGCCGCGTGACGTCCGCAGCGCAACAAAGCCGCTGCCAATTTAGCCCAATTGTGACGCATAATGTACAAAGTTTGATTTATCGATTTTCTTCGTTACTGATATATTGTTTCACTGTTTCTGAAACGTGCTCCAATTTTTATAGAAGCGCACGAACTGTGATTACTAATGTCGTTATAGAGCCTATTAATACCTTCTTCCGCCTTCTGAAGTGGTAATGCTACACTCTACCCCTATAAATGAACTAGTATAGGATTTTAGTATAAGGTTTATTCAATTATTATTACTATTGACGTTATTTGACATAAGTAGTTTACGATTTGTTAATTATTATAAACTAGCTGCTGCCCGCGGCTTTGCCTGCGTAAACATCGGTTTGTCATAAAGAGCTTATTCTGTCATTTATCATGTACGCGTCTTTGTCTCTTATTAAACGGGCTTACGAATGAATGCTCAAAAGATGATGAACATATAGGTATTCGATTCGAGTACTGAGAAATCTGAACATAGATTGACACAGGACAAACACAATGTGCGCCCTGCGGTATGGGGCGTAGAATACTACCGAGGTATCCCTGCCTGTCGACTAAAAGGGCCTTCGGGGTTGTGGCTTGCGCTCCAGTTAGCGGCCTCGAGGAAGACGACGACACGTGCCTCCGGGCACGTTCTTGCTGGTGTGCCGTTCTTGCTGGGCGGCGCAGCGCTGTCGCGCTGTGGGGGGTTGAGTCCAATCCCTCCGGGCATCCCGACCCTCCTCAGACAGAGTGCTCGTAGCCGACCACCGTCGGGTTTAGTGGGTATTCTCCGCTAAATAGGAGTGGGCCCCACAAGACCCAGGTGTCCCGTACCCAGGGCCCTGGTGTTTGCGTAAAAGCATTCCCGCCGTAAAAAAAGGACAAACACAATGTAGGTACATCTTGTTGGCCATTGAAAGCCGCGGCCCATTCTTCAGGAACCACCTTGTCTTAAGCTATGGTTCACATAGTTGTAAGTTTTGGTGACGACTTATCTAGAGCGACATACACTCCCTGAACATAAATTATTCGAGCTATCTAAAGCAGGCTGGATTTCCTGTGTATCAACAAATATTGAAAAGCCATGCTAAAAATACTATCTTAAATTTTTTGGCTTTTCATTATTTCATACTGAGCATCCCTCTGAGCATTATTTACCGATAAAATTATTAAGATTTTTTTTTGTCTATAATGGTACCTAACTATGTACATGTTAATACATTTAGTATCACGCCGACCAAAAAGCGACCACTTGGCCGGTGTATGAATCTTAACATACTTCAAAGCGTTATTTTCTTCCACCATACGTAATTAAAACGATTTTATTAGGCTGAAAATGGCTGAAATATAATAATATTAGTATTGAGGACAGAAATAACAATTTGGATTAGAAAAATGTTTATTAAGTATACACTGATAGCAGTTTCGTCGCATCCAATCTAGACATGTGGCCCGTTGTGAGCCTTCTGAGAATGCAGTTAGGTTTTTGGTTTTTGGATCTTCATTAAACTGTGATTCATTATCAGATGCAGAAGGTCTGTTTTGACCGTACACAATTCCTAAATTTTGTTCTAATTTGTTGATGAATAAGGTGCCTCTGAAACTGAGCAATATTCTGGTAGACAACGCCGGTAGTTGTCCTTTTACGTTGGTCGTCTTTTCACTTATAATATTTTCCGAAGAATTGCAGTCCGAAAATAAGCCGCACAATTTTAATTCACAATTATTTATGTGTACCTAATAGTGGCGAATTTATGTCGATTATTGCCGTATTTACCTCGATATCAGTACCTGTCATGTCAAATTGATAATTTCGCTGACAAAGTCAAGAAATGACAGTATCTATGGCGTATTCAAAAAGTTCTTAATCATTCCGTAACATATTTTTCCGAAATTCTAAATGAAAAAATTAATAAATCGTTGTAATTTATAGCCTATATGTTAATCTGATGCATAAACAATATTCGTGTAAAGTTTCACTAAAATCTGTTCAGTAGTTTTTGCGTGAAAAGGGAACAAACATCCATCCATCTATCTATCCATCCAAACAAACTTTCGCGTTTATAATATTAGTGGGATGGGATGGGATGGGATAATAAGGATTGGATCGGATTCTATATAATGGGGATGCGTGTAGACAAGACACTTTTGCTCAGGTAAAAGGACCTATTTTGTAGCTTTTTGCAAGCTTTCATTGAACTAGCCATATGCTCCTTGTATTAAATTAATGTGTGTATTGTTTCTTTTGTGTCTTAATTTTTTTTAACACAATACATTGTCCGTCTTAAAATTTTGTTCTTTAGGTATTGCTCTAATGAACCGCAGCACAGGTTCCACAATCTAATCGTATTCATCGTATTCGTAGTTACATAGGAAAATAGAAACCCGGAGAGACTTAGGAAGTGGAATATGTAGAGCTAGGTGCACTGGACCAATGAAATGAGATGACACGAAGAGATTAATGCCTACATAATTGTTTTATTCTCGTGGCATGCACGGCTTTAGGAATGCGCGGTGAGGGACGACAAAAAGTTGGAACTTAAACAAGTGTCAACATTTATAAGGATCGGATTAAGGCAGCTGTCAGCCGCGGACGCGAAGCCGATGCCTATCGTGTGCTCGTATGTACGTATGTATGTATGTACGGTCAGCGGGCCGGCCATCACCGATCCGGCCAATCGATTACAGATTGGGCTCATTATAAGCCATTCATTTTCTGATAATAAGATATCTATGTACCTACTTTGAAAATATTTTGACATCGGGCGCCTTTTTCTAATGACAGCCAAAACAGCTACTAAGAGCATTAGACCACATTCAGTTCCCGGGATCAACGGAAGAAATTAATGATACATCTGTAATGACTACATTGTGTGTCGAGCGTTGTGTCCACATTCCTGCCGGCACTCAGCCCACTGCTACACAGCAGCCTGCACCCCACGCGCTGTGAGGGTACACCCTCTACAAGGCCCCGGTAATGTTAGAAACATGTTATCATTCGGTGAGTATGAGTATTTTCTTATTTACTCGTATTTTGTAAAAATACTTTTCTGTTTAGTATCCGACAAAGGTTGGCGTCAGGTAAGCAGAGCTTTTCTATCGACTCGAGTAAAATCACCGGTTTAATAGATTCTCAAATTCCGGACAACTCAATCTCATGCAAATATCTTTTCAAAGAAAAGATCCCACGCAAAACTACTCAAACTAATTAATTAACTCTGAAGGAATTTTCATAAATCCATTTTTATAGAACGATATTAAAATTTACTCGAGCGTAATTAATTATTTTACTTGCTTACTAAAATGGATCTCGATATTTCTTCTAAATAATAATATAATCTCGTTGAATTATGTTACGAACTTATTTTTATTACGAAGCATATATTTTTTACGTGCAGTTAAAAATATAATTGACATAATAAAAATGTAGCTGCTTTTGATCTTATAACTTGAACAGCAGGGGAGGAGAAATAAATGTCAAACGGGAGCGCAGCAGCACACGCGCGGACAATGGCAGGCGCGCCGTCGCGGTGCCGCGGTGCTCGGCCCACGTTATATTGAAAGCACGTTCAGAAAGAGCCGCGGGGTGGGAATTTGTATTTCGTCACGCTTCAATTGTTACGGTTACGACGCGTGAGCGCATCGGCTGGGATTAGAACCGTCTCGATTGACGGATTTGATCGGCAGCCCCTTAATTTTGATTAATGTAACAGTGTTGTCTAAAACAGACCCACATACAAATTATCTACGACGACCTAAGTTTAGTATGTTAAAGTGGGATTGGAGAGTTCTAATAAAACACACGTTATTATATTATACCCGCCGCGCTAGAGAGAAAACGAAATGAAATGGTGGGCTTGTTAAAGTAAGTGTGCGTTTGTTATTCAAATTGTAAAGCGCATTAGAACATGGGCTGCTTGTTGCAATAATTAAGTTCATGTTTCATTCATCAGACGTAGTACAAACACAATAAATAAATCAATCGTCATGATCATAGAGCCGGATGTTTGCCGGCTGAATGGATATTAATTGCGCTCATATTTACTTCGTAAATTGGAACAGATGGAGTCGTAAATAGAGTTTAATCGATTGAAATCTACTCGATAGCGGGTGTCGCGCCTCTCGGGGTCGCGCGGTATGGCGTCGCGTCGTGTCGCGTCGCGTTGCTCGGCGCGAGCGACAGCCCCGATTAATTCCGCAACCTTTCAGCCGCGAACAAAGGCCATTGTCGCACCCGCCCATTAGGCGCAGGCGAGACGCGCCGCTCCATCTAGCATAGATAATCGCGACTGTGCGCCCCTGCGCAGGCAATCCTTTCTTGTACGCATTACTGTAACTGAACCGAAGCTTTCGATAGCTTTAAGGTTACAGCTCATTAGATTCACCCGGCACCCGAACAGCATACTCACTCACATAATAGGTATCATGTCTCGGATAGTTGTAACTATAATAGTTTTTATTAATAGGTGCCTAATTGTTATTTGTTTCATGATTAGTATTACGTCTTCAAGATGCTGATGAAGTGAAGATCCGATAAGACTCGTACTGGGTTCTATTTAGCGTGGTCTGTGTCTGCCAGCCCGATGTGCTGCAGATGCGCAGGCACCGGGCGGCTCGCATTTAGCACTTGCCGCGCTATTGTTAGGAAACAATCCCCGACCATTAACGAGTTTTCTATAGGTGCTATTACAAAAATAAACATTACGAAACGCGGAGCGCGCCACTCGACGCCGAAAGCGGACGGTTTTGTGTTTCGGCACAAAAATATATTTCGCTTTTTGTGCGCGAAATCCCGGGAGTCAACAAAAAGAGCTAAATTAAACGAAGCGTAGATAACAATAGAGGGCCGGATAGCGCAATATATCTGCGATATAACATAAAAAATAAACATTTGACCGCGGCAGCTGCGCTGGGGCGCGGGGCGAGGGGGCAAGGGGGGCGAGGGGGGCAGGACGTAACTAATCGCGTTACGTTATCGCCGCCATTAATCCCCGGCAGATAACCTGCTCGTTACAACTAACAATGCAATTAAAATGTAAAGCGCGGCGCTGCGTGTCCCTCGAGCCTGCGGAGGTACGCAGTGCCTCGGCGTGCGGCGCTCCGGAGAGGGCCGGCGCTCTAATCGCCGTGATAAGCCCCTTCATGCGTGACGTCGCGCTCGCTCGTCCCGACGCACTCCGCCCTCGGCGGCCCTTTGTGGCGCATTGCGTGTGTATTTTATACAATTATCCACTACATACGCAACGATTCTCACCTGTTTAACTATTTGATCTTTATATTCAAATTAGTCATCACCATCATCATCATCATCCTACCGCGTTCCACTGCAGGCCTCTCCAGTTGTTCGCCATTTTGGAAAAAAATATTGGAGGCTTTGCATCGGCAAAGCCTCCATTATCGAATCGCCACGCTGGGAGACGCTGCTGCCCGTCATACTTAGATACGCTTTCAATCGTCATTATTATACCGCCACCAATCGACTGCCTCTTTTCTTACTCGCCACGAGCAGGTGATGATTGTTTGAAGCGAAAGATCGCTCCCCTACACACCCCTTCCAAATTAATATTAATTGGGCGTAGCTGAATTTATACAAGCAGGATTTTATGAGAGGAGGTATACGTTTTGCAGTGAGTCCGTAATCGAAGCCTCGTCCGCGCGCGCCGATAAGCCTTCCAATAAATAACGAGCCGCGAGCAAACACAGACGAATATTAATTGAATATAATTAATTCGTGTAACTCGTACTAATTAATGATTCAATATCATGCCCGCCGGGAGCACCTGTGCGTTACTTTGTACGTCCAAATTTATTTCCCTATTAATTGTTATCAGCCGCCTGTTCTGCCTCCCGCACATAAGCCGCCTGCGTACGGGCGCGGGCGCTCGTAATCGTAACCGGAGTCGTTACAACTACAAAGCAACGGCGTAATGCAAGAGTTAACGCAAAAAGTATGCTTAAACCATGGGTATATTCATATTGTACAATAAAAAAAATATTGTGTGTTTGTCTTCGATTTCATCTGATAATGGACAACTACACTATTATACATGTCGCAGGCAAATTCTATAATTCGCCCGTATACAAACGGCGTCGGCAGTTTACAAAGACAAATTCGTTATATAAAATGCCGTACGCCGTATGTAAGATGTCGTTCATTTTCTAATATGCCGAGCAGCCGATTACAAATTGCCTCGGCATATCGTTCGAATTAGTACCAAATTGAACCGCGCGTGGCGCTACTAGTCGCCAAAACCAATATGGCGGTCAACAGTGAAAGTGTGGAAGAAAAGAAATATTAAAAATATGTCTAATATCGGCTGTTTCAAATAGATTTTAAGGGCTAGTATTATAGGAAACTATTGAAATTAAACTAATCACAAAGGGGGCTCCGAAAACACCGTGGTAAAAAAACAAAAAAATTCGAAGTTATCCAGCACGTAAAAACGCTAGGGTGTCCATGGAAACTGCTAAAGTGGAACTGAAAATTTCAATAAAATGCTTTGTATTTTGATTTTTGTAAATCAGTTGTTTCGCAGATGGTTTTCTGCCATGTAGTGATAAAGTTCGTAATAGAGCCGCAACGCAAAATATCGTATATCTCCATTTGAACTATTTTTATAAACCGTCGAATGAAATGTTCTAAATGCCATTGCATATTCTAGTAGATCGAATAAGCCATCAAGTGGAATACTAATGTCTGGCAAACGACGCGGTGGCTGCGTCACGGGCGCGCGCGGAATGCGGCGCGCCAACGCGGCCTCTCGAACACGTGCGCCACACCCGACCCTGCTCCCGTACCAGCCCTCGGCTCACCTTGTCCAATGGCTACCTTGCCTTGCACCACCACTAAATGCTATTTGATGCACAAAACGAAGCAATGAAAACGACCGCTCATAAAACCTACTTTCGACGATGTAAGCGGATCGAGCTAAACACAATAGTGCTGAGACTATTCAAAACTACGAGAGGAAGTCACTCCTCATTTAATTAAAGCCGAAGGGGCGGATGAGGGTCACAGAAGACATAACGAGGTGCAGACGGGATGGCCACTCATTATGGTAATATCTCATTCCTTATTCTTATTAGTATTCAAATAGGTTTCGATGACCTTCCTAAGGACAATAAAGAATGTAAATCGCGTGGCGGTCGCCGCTCCAGCGCGCATCGAATCGGTTTCCGATTTCCTGCGAGCGGGGACGTGGCGTTGCGCACGTCTCGAGTGCGCGAGGGCCAGTGACATCTGATCCAGCTCGTATATTAAACTCTGCTGTGGTCGCTGGAAGTGGCCGTAAACAATACGAGCCGGCAACAACAACACGACCGCGCGCGCTCATGCTAATGCCCCAACATCCCGGCTAATGTAACGAACGGTTGCATCCAACTTAATCCATTTGATCTATCGCATCCAGATGAAAAATACTCTTAAGTGAGCGCATCAACCTTCGCATGGAATCTTCGTTATTCAACTTACTGAATAAATAGGTACCACCTGCCTTCTATTTTATTAAACAAAAGACTATTTTATTATTTAGCCGTTTATTGGAAAACAGTCAACCGAATATGCCTACCGCACGTTTTGTGGTCGATATCTATTACGGATAAATGGTGGTATGTAAAAACGAACGAAACTATGTTTAATTTTACTAAAGTAGGTAAACTAATGAATAATGAATGATTCATGCTCACTCATGACTGAAATAGCTGAATTTGATTATTCTTTGGCTGTAAATGTAAAAAGTATAACAATCCTTAGACGGCCATTCATGCGGGGTCCGGCGAGTGCGTCGACGGCAGATTGCTGCGGCTTGAATGGGCTTCATTTGGGCTGGAACAATGCGCGCTGGAGGCCATTCAGCGAACGTCGCGGCCGCAAGAAGTGCAGAGTGCACACGACGCACAGGTGTTGCAAGGTGGTGAAAGAAAGAAATAGCTTCATTTGGGGTACAAAATGTACTTATTACTTACAATACAACATTAATGGACTTACAAACGCTAAAAGAGCGACTCAATTTTGTAATTTAGTGCAAAATTTGAAACGTCGTTTCGATCAACGCGCACGTCACATTTGAAAAATTCGGAGCAGTTCGCATCCAGTACCTACACGTTCTGAATGTATTTTCAGGCGCTCTTTTCATGGAGAACAAGTCTTAATTGATTTAGTTAGTTTTAACCTTTTGAATTCAAACGCTTGAAAAAGCATCGTGGTTTCGGAGGTAGGTGTAATTTGGTTTGTTTCAGAGGCCGACTAATGCGCTGTGCTCGCCCAGTGCTAGGGGCCAGGCGCTTAAAGGCGGAACATGAAAGAGGAAGGAACGGAACGTCCACCCTTACAATTTACTGTCCTTACTTTTGTGTAGCGTACCTTATGTTGTGATAAAATAAAGAACATAACAAACCAATGTTCGCCTTTGAACTACTTAGTTTTAGTAAGTATAATATTTCTTAATCATATTGCTCATGACTGAAATTTAATATTTACCCTACCATGAATGTAATGTGCACTATATACCTACTAAGAGCGGACGAAGTCCCGGGCACTGATAAAAATGTGTGTTGTGTGCATTGTGAAAGAAAAAATAATGAAGCGTATTTTTCTCTTACCTATGTAGTATGGACAAAGGAACTAATCCCTTCTGTTTTCCTCTAAAAATGTAAGTTTATTTAAAGTATTTCTGCCTTTACTCGTGTAGGTAACAATGTAAGCCCCTGAATTTATATTCGTGGAGATTAGAGTTATTTGTTCTGGCCGAATAAATAGCGCGCCCTGAAATATGTAAAGCCGTATGTTACCCGCGAGGCAACAAGCAACAAAAAGTAGTAAACACAGTCATCTGGCTACGCTGCGGTTAAGCAATCTCGCGGAGCTCATTTTTTGAGCGGCGTAATGTCTGTCGTGAGCGCGACGCGTCGTGCGCGCAAATTGCGCCGACCGCGCCGCAGACGCCGCGCCGCTCCGGCACACTGCGATAATCGGCCCGACATCTCCGGCGATGGTCCTGTGCTGTCATATCGTATTCTGATCCGTACTAGCACCGTTCAGAACACGAAAAATAACATCAATTACTTACGTCACACATAAAGGGGAGAGTAGGAGGTCCATAAAGTGTTACACACAAGTAAGAAAGGCACACTTCTTTATCTGAATAGAGATAGATTAACATTAATTATTTATGTATCATCAGTTAGGTATGGGTTTTACGAAAATATTAATAGGTTAGTCCGAAAACCATCACCTGCCTGAGACGGCGAAAAATCATTCACTGGCGAAAACGAATCCCAAAGATGCATATAGGGGCTGCCCCTAATGCTCTAATGCCATTCGATGATTCACTTACATACTTACCATTAACTCAGTTCACAGTTTCCAGAAGTAAGACCTAGAGTCCTACCGACACCGAGTACCGAAAACCTAGAGTCCTTTTTCAGACATTTGTTAATTAAAAACTAAGTATTTGTTCAACTATGCGCCAGCATCTCATTTATTGTAAAGTTCTGATGCTATACTGACACACATTAGATCCAGTCCAGTAACCATTCGAGGAACTACGAAGAATTTAGTTCTAGATAAGTAGGAATGGCTCCGTATAGTTAGACAGCGCGCCGCACTAGTCTGCGGTCGGCCGCGCCGAGCCATAATCGAGATTGTCAGGGCTTAATGGAGAACTTCGCTGCGCCTCCACGCGCACTCGCATTCCGATCGATGCCCAATGTGCACGATTTAATCATAATGCTCTCCCATCAGAGCCCACTCCGCGCGCACCAACACGCCACGCCTGCACAACGCTCAAGCGATAAAAACCGGCCAAGTGCGAGTCGGACTCTCGCACGTAGGGTTCCGTACCACTATATAGCTAAATAAATGTTTTTCTTTACGTTTTATTATATTGGAGTTAATTAAATGAAAACATTAGGTAATTTGACGTTTAAAAAAAAACTACTGGCTAGATTTCATTCAAACCAAATTTCGTCAGTAGTTTTTATAGTGATACACATGATATATTTTTTTCAGTTTTATCATGCCCATATTTTAGAAGTTACGGGGGGGGGGGACACTCATTTTACCACTTTGGAAGAGTCTCTCGCGCAAACTTTTCAGTTTAGAAAGAAATGATGTTAGTAACCTCAACATCATTTTCAAATACCTATCCATAGATACCTCACACGTATAGGTTCGATGAAAAAAAAAATTTTCAGTTTCAGTTCCATGTATGGGGAACCCCAAAAATTTTGGATTTTTTTCTGATTTTACTTTAAAATCTTAATGCGGTTCACAGAATACATCTACGTACCAAATTTCAATAATGTAGCTCTTATAGTTTCGGAATAAATTGGCTGTGACATACGGACGGACAGACAGACAGACAGACAGACAGACAGACAGACAGACAGACAGACAGACAGACATGACGAATCTATAAGGGTCCCGTTTTTGCCATTTTGGCTACGGAACCCTAATAAAAAGAGAAATAATGCACGATACTGATAATGTACGTACCTACATATAAATTCTATCCAAAGGAGCTCGGTGGCGCCGCGGTCTTGGCTTAACAATGATCGCAACGTTGTGCAACCATTGGCGTGGTCAATCCGATGATGGGTGACCAAAATTTGACACCGATTTCCTCCGTGCTTCGGAAGGCACGTTAAGCTGTTGGTCCCGGGTGCTATCTTTACCAACTCAGATAGCAGTCGTCACGTCATATCAGAGATGATGATAAGTCTGACGCTTAACTGGGAATGGGTATAGCTTACCCTAAGTGTTGCGGAGGTCTGATGGCAGTCGCTCTGTGTAAAAGCTTAGCCCTCGCCAAATCTCTCAGTTAGGGAAGCCGACCCTGAGACAATCGGGAAAAAGGCTAGGATGATGATGATGATATAAATTCCATCCAAACAATAACATTTGTGTTCCAAACAGAATAATTAAGCAAAATTTGCACAAATTAGATATGGGACCGTTAGAATCAACAATCGCTGATCACTTACAAATCACCTGGAAACAGACAAATCTGTTATTTTGATCATGGTACTTACTTAGAATAATAATGTTACTCTAGTCATAAACATAATTTAAGTAAAGTTACATACAATAAAGCCAAACCTTTAGAACTTCGTCAAACCTTTCGAAGTTTTGTTTGACATGTCGCGATGGCAACGAGGGGCGCCACGTGCCGCGCCGCCGCGTGACGACCAGCGAATAAGTTCTGACACGAGGCTCCTGTTGTCGACTCTGCTGCTTTGCCAGGACAACACCCTGCTCGGTTACCCTTTTGTCGTAGGTATTAAACACTTTATTGGAAGTACCAGATCCACACAGAATTACCATGAAAATTCTTTGTTCTTTATTGGAGCTTAGCAGAATGATTGTGATTGATTCATGTTATCCCCAATGGTTATCGGCATATATTGTCCTTTTCATTTATGATAGGACGGAGGAAACACATGAGCCGACAATCAGTCATATTTTTTGATGACGCAGCAAATGAAGGAATGTTAGACCTAAATCAATCCCATTACGTGATTGACAAGTAAGTGAAGCTAATTTAGTCCTTTTTATGTTTCATCGAACAATTATTTATAGAAAGTGCTATATCTAATGTGGTACATTTTCCATTAGCCTCGCCATCTCCAACCCCCGGCCACAAGTCGATCAGACCACGATTGTCCTCCACGCTCCGCCACGATGCGACCACTACATTCATTAATGTTCCTTTTACCGCTTGCGACTTTAGGCTATTGTACAAATCGGTCGCTCCGCAAAATTGTCAGCTTTTACGACCGATTACTGTTCAATGTAATACAAGAAAACCAGTCAAGTGGAACTAGCCAACGAGGTCAGCCACGCCGCGAAATTTGAATGGTCGCAAGCTTAAAGTGCGTATCAATATTGAGATTGACTCATAGATGTACTTTCCAGGCGGATGTCAGATGAACTACCAAAACAAAGTATATTAAAATGAGCTGTGGGCTTCAGTGTCAGGGTCCCTCAGTGTCGTTCAGTCGGGCAGTGACTGCTGAACCGTAGACGCTCGCATTGCTCGTAGAGTCACAGATGACCCCCGCCTCGCGCGGCCGTCCCGAGCTGAATGCTTATCGGATAATAACATTATTTACCCGGTCGATGAAGGCCAGGACATAATCTGCTATTGTGAGCCCTTTGTCCTATTGAAAATGGGGCAAGATTTCTTATTAAAGAATATATTTAGCTCGCGGTTGCGATCCAACGAATTTTACTTTTTACTATCTTATTCGCGTGTCTCGGTAGATTTTCATTCTCTTATGTTAATACATAGATAGTAATTAGTATATTGACGGACTACATGGCTATCGTTTAGTCCTAAATATACTAAATATTGTAAAACATTCCGAATTTCCTTGTATTTGCGGTTACGGTAAATAAGAGCTTCATATTTATGTCGTTAGTATTTCGGTTCTGTAGATAAATCAAGCTTTTGCGACACGAGGCGCAGAGCAGGAAATATCACGGAATCGAATAAATAATCGAATATAAATTAGGGAATCGAGGCCGCAACGCCGAAAATGCTAACTAAAATTACGCCTATCCTATTAATTAGTAATACAATAATCCGACCCAAGGGCCCTCGGGAGCGCCGGCTAGCTCACGCCGGTGTTGCTACTATGAAACAAACGCTATTTTCCGATTAATTTATAGAATTAATTTATAGATTAAGAAAAATTCATTAAACTCAAATCATGAATCCACCAGTCGTTGGATTCTCCAAAAACAACTAGACCCGTGTCGATTAAAAAAAATATCCTTTTTATGATGGCGACTTAGGGACCTGCAAAAAGCGAGCCTACAAATTTCTGTGACTCCACTGGTGTTGCTTTATTTGCTAATTACCATACATGCGAATTCTGTTGATATTTGAACAAAATGTATAAAGTTTAATTTAGGTACTTATGTCACAGCAACACCGAGCCGGCCGGGGACAGACGCGCGCGACAGACGATTAATCTCCCAGATAATGTCATAATTCGCCGCTAATCTTCGGCTGTTTTACCGGCAACGACGAGGGGAGAGGGGGGAGGGTCCCTAGGCTTTGGATGTACTGCCTATCATATAATATACGAGTAGTGCTTATAACTAATTAACGAGGGAATTTCTAATTAAATAAGGCCGACTAAGAAAGGTTTCAGTTCACAAGGCATGGTTATTTCGCTATGAGATTTAACAGACGATTGCGCTAAACAGGTCGTCTCGTCGATCTTATGATCGATCGATCGATCCGTCGAGCTCATCATTCGAGATTTTGATGCATCGATAACGCGAACCGTCGTGCTCAAGATTTGTCGATTTTATGGTTATTCAAGGAAAGGCCTTCGAGTTTATATTATTCGACCTACGGGCATTCCATTTCGAGTAGGAGACCCCAGTACAATGCTGTGTGAAATTAAACATTACCGCCCAACGGAGGCGCCAACGATGATTTTTAGACTGAAAAAATCTATTTTCTCTCTTGGCTTAGTGTTATTAGCCAGCACACATAGGTAGGTACATTTCATGACTACCATTTATAAGTATTGTGTAACGTAGATCTAAGATAGCAACAGTACCCAGACTCCTTGTGACCCGATCCTCGGAGGCAGCCTGACCTGCACGCTCCAGATACGCCTTTGTACGGCCGCTGCGCTGCGCCTCGCGCTCCCTTGCGCGGGGGGCATAAGGTGCAAACTCGCTCGGCAGAGCAGCGGCGCAGTGGTGCAGCGGTGCATTGTGCACGCCACGCTCCGCTCGGCCGGGAGCGCCCGCCCGCCTGTCAAATGTCGCGGTATTAAAATGTCCCCAGCAGCGATGCTATACGCAACAACACGAGCCTGTGATGCGTCCGTTAAGGACTTACGACACAATACTGAATTGATCCGATTAGGGATCAAAATCCGGCATACTTATTGAAGATGCGAGCCCTTTTCAGACCCCAAAGATGTTTTTGCAAAAAACATAGGCCTCTCCAATTATTCTCGCATCCAGCCACCTTGCGTAAATCGTCGCTCCACCTTGCCTGTGGGCGTCATACACATTGCATTCTGGTCTAGTGCTTACTATTAGCTCATCAGTCTTCTTAGAACCTACTTAATGCTAATTTCTTGTTTTTATGAAAGGTAGAGCATAGCGAATCTTCGCTCGAATTGAGCCGCCGCCGGGGTTGGACCTCCACCCTAGAGAATACCGCAGCCAAATGACCTCCGGGTCGTGTTTCCAGAGCTCGTGGGGGGTAAAGGTTTATTGAGCCAGCATGACGGTGGCAACTGAAAGGTAACTGACCAGTTACTCGCCCGTTGTCACAGCGACTTGGGCTTTTCTTTCGCTTTCCATCAGGCGTCAGGGACCCCAACCATCCATTATGTTGACCTACTATATATAAAAAAAAGATAAACCCTGTCTGTGCTAAGCTAATACCATAGGATACAGACAAATTCGGCATAATCAGCTGTCCCTTTGGCTGCCGTTCCAACGGCATCCTTAGGGTGCAGCCCGGCTGTAATGACCGGAACACAAATACGGCCGGTATTTGGAGACCGGCAGCGCGGCACAGGCGCTACTGCCTCGCCCGGCACCGCGCCCGTAAACAAAACAGTTTGATACAAAATTGTAAATACAGAAGGGACGCCGTGCCCGTATCCACATGAAACATTCATTTATTCAATCGGGGACGTACGGAACGTCTTTGTATATTTATTTAAATGCTAAACGCCGAGATATGCGTTCAATTTTTTCTTATAATGTTTAAGAATAAATATGAATGTAATATGTATAAAACTGTACGTCAGTCCCGAAGGGCGTGAAGGTTCAAGGACTTGAGACTGTTGTGATAATTATGGATTTATCCCATAAACGCCTTCTAAATTGTAATGTATTTTCCAAGCCACGGTAATGTATCGCCGTCAACTTTCTGACTCCGGAGTTGGTAGGTACTTATTATATTAACGAACGTTTCACGTTCGCGTCTGAAATGGTAGTTATTTCGCTATGGCTAAAGGACAGCAGACTACGATTGCGATTTGATAAAAGCCTAAACTGTTTACACTTGCGTAACTTTATAGCAACTGTGACCAATTTGTGTATGCGGGCTCGTGGTGTCGCCTGAACTCGGGGTAGTAAGTGTAGGGCGCGACGTGCGAGATGGATCGCGGCGCTCCGTCACCATCCGTCACGCAGCGCCGTCGCCCGCGCGGGTGACCGCGATTGCTGCGCGTACACACGTGTATGTATGCCAGTCTCGTCGCATATCTTGACGTGACACGAGAAGTTCCACAACGACCACATTTACAGAGTCAATCAATCAACAACCTTGGTCCGTTCACTGCTGAACGTAGGCCTCCTTTAATTCGCGCCACATTTCTCTATCCCGGGCTTTCGGCTCTTTGCCGAGTGCGGAGACTAAACTTTTTGATTGCCGTAGTAGTGAAAGAATTTGCCAATTTGGATGAGGAACTTTTTTCAGGGAGCAGCAAATGTAGCTGAAATGTATTTGGTACGTCATGCCAGCCGCCGAAACTAAGTATTCTCCTAGCCATATTCTAGCCGCAGCAGGTATTATAAACTAAGTACGTTAAGACTCGTATCAAAAACTACCTTCCGACTCCGAGCTGGTACCGAGTTTTTTTTTTCAGAAGTTTAAGAGCAATTTTGAGAGTTAATTTTAAGGTCTCTCGATCTCTCTGACGTGCAGCTAACCGTGAAGACTATTCTTAGATATTGATTTTATGGTACATAGTAGTGCGGGTATAACCATTATAATTTGTACTGTGCACCTGTTGTAACACGATCGCGCGGACACAGTCGGTAGCGGAGGCGAGAACGATTCAATTATAGGTTCTATTCAAGTGTAATGTACACATTGAAAGGCGTTTTTATATCGTTTTAAAGATAGGTGTTATTATACATCAGTATAGGAACAAAATAACCGTGTATATGGGAGCATCCTTTCACAAAACAATTCTTCGAACAGAAGCGGTGTGAACTGCCGTAGGTACACGATACGACGCATACGGATCACGCGCGTTGGCTCAGACCTTCGATAGGTACTGCCATGTTCGACGCACAGGCCGCTATAAATAATTCACATACGTAAATGATACCCATCGTCCACTTTCAGGTCATCCTCTGAATTATTGAACTCGACCATCATGTACTGGAAATTCGTCTTTGCAACTAATTTAGCTTCGTGCGTTGGTACAGTCAGCACGCGCCTGGTCTCTTACTTCTTTATCTTTTTACAAAACCAGTCTTATCTAGGTATTTATCTAACATCATTATCTATCATCTGCTGTGGAATTAAATCTTATTTATTTTTGTAAGGTCATAAATAACCATAATAAAGAATTTGTTCAATATTTCTCTAGATAGGTTGAGCATTGTTACAATAATTAATAGTAAACTATCATTGCCAGGTTGCAATGCAACCTGCATCACAGAACCTAACAAACTACCAACATTCTATCCACTACCTAGTCGGATAAGAGAAAATGAAGAAATAGAAGGACTCGATATAAGAACCAAATACACCAGAATTCAAAATCAACTTACCAGTGCTAAAACGACAGAAAACAGGAAACAAAAATACATCTTAAGTGACTCTACCATGCAGATCATTAACGAAAGAAAAAATCTAATTAACAACAAAAACGCAACACGGAACAGGAGAGAAATAACAGAGCTAAGTAAGAAAATAAGAGAAGGCATACGCAAGGATAGGGATGTAAGGGAGCGGCCTATCATCTTTTCGCTCCAAGCCAACCTCACCTGCCCGTGGTGCATCCTGCCGAATAACAAACGAGGCGCTGGCAACCGACTGGTGGCGGTATAACCATCACAATTAAAGGCGTAGCTGAATACTAAAGACCGGTGACGGGCAGCAGCGTCACCGGAGCAAGAAGCTACGCCCTGCGATCGCCAACCCGCCTGCCCAGCGTGGCGATTATGGGTATATCCTCCAGATGTTTGCTCTAAGTGGCGAACAACTGGAGAGGCCTATGTCCAGCAGTGGACTGTAAAAGGCTGATGATGATGATGATACGCAAGGATAGGAAAACCAACAGAATACAAACATTAGAAAAATACATCATTACATCAGGTGGAACAAAAAAAGCTCTTAAGGAACTGCGGGAAACCACTGCCTGGATACCTAATTTGACAAGCAACCAAAAGATGATGATGATGATGATGAAGAATGCGAAACGACCACAAACCCCTCAAACTCAGAACTAGTAATACTACAAAGCGAAGTCAGGAAAGCTATATTAAGTCAAAAATCGGATAAGGCACCAGGCCCAGACAAGATCACAAATGAAGTACTGAAAGGTACCCTAAACGAGCTGGCTCCAGTCCTTACTAAAATCTTCAACGACATCTTAATAACAAGACAGATTCCTGAACAGTGGGAAATTTCACACATAATCCTCATACACAAAAAAGGCTCAAAAGAAGACTTGTTAAACTACAGACCAATAAGCCTGATGTCAAACATATATAAGGTGTTCTCTAAGATAATACTAGACCGGATAACAATCACACTGGACGAGAACCAACCAATGGAACAGGCTGGCTTCAGGAAAAATTTCTCCACAATAGACCATATACACACCGTCAAACAAGTCATAGAAAAGTATAGCGAATATAACAAACCAGTGTATATGGCTTTCATTGATTATACTAAAGCATTTGACACCATTAAACATGAGGTGATTTGGGAAAGCCTCGAGAAACAAGGAATATCCAGAGTTTATATAGATACCATAAAAGAAATATATGCTAATAGCAAGGCAAGAATACAAATGGAAAAAATTGGAGAACCATTCAGGATTGGAAGAGGCGAAAGACAGGGAGACCCACTATCTCCCAAGCTATTTTCTGCAGTGCTCGAAAACATATTCCGAAAATTAAAATGGAATGAATTTGGGCTAAATATAGATGGAAGAAGGCTACATCATCTCCGTTTTGCAGACGATATTGTATTGTTCGAGGAAAACCCCCACAAGCTTGAACAAATGATTCAGGATTTAAACAAAGAAAGTAGGAAGGTTGGGCTGGAAATGAACACAGATAAAACAAAACTACTATCAAATTCAACTCCATATGAAATAAAGATCAATGATCAGCCTCTTACATATGTGGAGGAATACCTATACCTGGGCCAAATAATCTCCCAGGCTGATTTAACTACGAAAGAAATTAAAAGGAGAATAGCTAATGGGTGGAAACGTTATTGGTCAATGAAGGAAATTATGAAAGCTACGGACCTAAGTAAAAAAATCAAGAGTAGAGTCTATAACACCTGCATCCTCCCTTGCCTCACCTACGGCTGTGAATCCTGGGCACTCTCTAAACAACACAGGGATATGTTAGAACACTGTCAAAGAGCTATGGAAAGAAGTATGCTAGGAATCAAAAAATAGATAAAGTAAGAAACACATATATAAGAGCTAGAACAGGTGTAACAGACATCCTCACAAAGATAGACCAAATGAAATGGAGATGGACGGGCCACATGCTAATGAGCACTCAAGACAAATGGAGCAAAATAGTGACGGAATGGTACCCCAGAAACGGTAAACGTAATAGAGGTCGACAACGAAAAAGATGGGAGGATGAACTGAAACTAACAGTAGGCTGCAACTGGAGGAGAGTTGCAAAGGACAGAAAGCAGTGGAAATTGTTAGAGGAGGCCTTTGCTAAGAGGCACACTGAGCTCCGGGACATATTATGAGAAAAAAAAAAAAAAGCCACAGATAAACGGATTCTCAGAATACAAAGGCTATATTATTATTATTATATCATTGCCAACATAGGCCTCCCCCAAAATACGTTGGCATTCTTAACGGATTACGTCAAAAACTCGGAGAGCGTCTAGCTGGACACCTGGCTAACAATGAACAAATAATTTTTTCCTTAAAATGTATACATTTTATTAGTAGATCGTTGAAGGAAAGGAAAGTAATCAATCACCCCAAATTACCCCAACAAGCATGCGCCTGCTCCATAATGTTGTGACAGAGATTATCGAGGTGTCTCAAACGCGGATAAGAAGGAACACGTTCAAACCAATCAGTGTTTGTACATAATATGTAGATAAGATAACGGGACGTGGTGTTTGGCTGATCTGGAGTAGCTCCTCAAGGCTCTAGTTTTATAGAGACGGTCTAAATGACTCAACTTTTTCTTGATGAGCAATAAAATACTCGTAGTGTTAGCTCAGAACGGTTAAAGTTTAGCGCTTACAGAGATTTAGAGCGGTTGTCGCGACGGCTGGCTGCGACCCGCAAACTGCCATTAGACAACTCATAACACCGACTCTTGTTATTGATAACGTCCCGCGCCCGCCGCGTCATACGGAACCGAAGCACGTCTGATCTATTGCCAACTACAGCAATCTGTCTGCGCGCGGCGCCGGCCGGGCAAGGGATTTGTGTCTTACAGGGGATGGTATAAGGGTGCGGCGAGCGGCACTGTACAGTAGGGTTGTCCACGTTGGTACAAAGTACGGCAGCGGTGTCGGCAATAAATTGCATTCCTTGGCTGAGGCATGGGAACTATCGCAACTGTCAGCGCGAGCAGACGCGCGTGCGACCCGCCGCCGCCGACGGTCACAACTTTTTGCGCTACCTACCAGACGCCGATACAGATTGATCAAACGCGAAAACACCTCCTCCGGAGGATAAATCCTGTATGTATATTTCTTGCGCGATTTAAAGGAGGCCTAGAGAGAATGATAGCAAAATAATTTTATATCGTGCTTTATTGCCTTGCACGCATTTTATTGGAGCCAATGTTCATTACCTATTAGATGGGAAATCAAACGTTACGTGCTTGACGCGAGTTCTTACACCAAGCGCAGCAACATCATCAAAATTGTAAGTTATGAACAGGCAACATTTCTCGTAATCGTGGAACTCCGCCAAAAAGTACCTTGTCAAGTGCATACGTGTGAAGCGACACATGGAGGTGCCGAGCCGTTCTGCCGCGTGGCGTGCGCTACCGTCGCAGTCTTCACATGTAGAGTCAAATCGGAACTCAGACAGGACAGCGCGTAATCTACACAATAATAAAGGGTTTCAATGTTTAATGCATGTGATCCCGATTGTGTATAGGAAGGTGTTATGAGATGTATGTTTGTTGTAACTTCTGAATCTATAACCTAATATCGCTGTTGACTCTACCTCCATCTCACCCAATACCAACTACTAGTTCAATGTAAAGAAATAAATCGCATTAGGCACCATGAAAGTACCCGTGATTTTATATAGGAGCATTGAGTAGCCATCAATATAAAAATATATCGTCAGTTGGGCATGTCCCTCGGCGGCGTCCCGCGAGGGCCGTCCCGCGTCCCGCGCCCCCTCTAATGAAGTATTGAAAGCATTCAATAGAGGCTCGTGAGTTTAATGCGGGATTCAATTGAAATACATAGAGCTCGATCAACATATTTATGAATCCCGACAGTTGTTTGTCTGCCCTCTATCCGAGTGCACGTACCCACGTAACTGAATCGGTTATTGAATAATTCGTGGAATATAAATTGTTATTGGGCACGCAGTCGTTGACGTCGCCCCCCTCCCCCCTCTCCGCCGCCCCCTCTGTACCTATCAGGAGAGTTATTTGCGTAAAAAACAAGTTTTCGCTTGTGATTTAATATTTGTCTAGTGGGCATTACGGCGCGGCTAATCTGCCCGGGGCACGCTCACTCACGCGGGGCCCGCGTTTGTGGAACATACTACACCACAGTACATGGTTAACTATCATAACCCTCCTTTTTGCTTAGTCGTAGTCGGGTAAAAATAAAACGAAGCAACGTCGCATAGGTACACATGGCCAGACATCAAGCTCGATACCTATCTGTCAACAAAACCATTTAGATAATCATTATCCATGTAGAGTCCATTGACTCTATACATCGGGCACTTAGTTAAAAACTGTTTGAGGAAATTTGACAAGGTGTGGCAAAAGGGTGGATGTGTGGGTGTCGTCTGAACATTGATTTTACATTGATCTAGAAAATAGCTTGTAGAAAATAAATTTCGACGACAACACAAGTAATTTATTTATTTATTTATTTATTTATTTAAACTTTATTGCACAATAAAAGGAGTGTACAAAAGGCGGACTTAATGCCGCATAGGCATTCTCTACCAGTCAACCATTGGGCTAAGCAGAAATAAATGTAGGTAGTGTGCTGCAGAGTTCGATAACAATTAAACAAAAAAATACAAAAAATACTTAAATAAATACATACATATTATAAAGTAAATATAATACAATATAGCTCATATTAATATAATATACACATATATATATATAAAATAAGTATACATATATATAAATAATAGTAAGGACGACAACAGAGTAATCATACATATAAACATTTAAATTACAATCAACAAAAGATCGGATCTTATTAACCTGCAAATCGTATTGCACAAATTTATTCGCTGTTAAGATGAATTTTTTACTGTTCTCCCTTTCTATAGGTAAACGTGTCATATCCCAAACATAAAGCAGAAGGAGTTTGTCTACTTCGTGACCTCGTGACGCAGACATTATGAAAAATATGAATTAATTATTTTTTTTTGTAATAGTAGCTCGACATAATGATTTCCCTACGCCTGATGGAAAGCGAAAGAGAAGCCCAAGTCGCTGTGACAACGGGCAAGTAACTGATCAGTTACCTGTCAGTTGCCACAGCCATGCCGGCCCAACCCTAACCTCCCACGAACTCCGGAAACCCTACTCAGCGGCAGAAACATGACCCGGAGGTCATTTGGCTGCGGTATTCTATAGGGTGGAGGTCCTTCCCCGGAAGGGCAGCTCAATTCGAGCGAAGATTCGCTATGCCCTACCACACTTTGATTAACAAGTTTGATTATGATCGCAACATCTGGGCCTCATCTTCGAAGACGTTTATACAGTTTATAGATTCGAGTAGGTAAATACACAATAGGTAAACATAATTACTGACTTGGTTTTAACAAGTTATTCTGCCATCAGAAAGTATTATTAAATAGGTCAATTACTAAATTAATTGATACATTTTTTCAACTACATGATTTTGCCCTGTCCGATTCATCAACGTCGAGCCGAAGCCACTGAAACTAATTGCGCGAGAGGGCGCGCGACGCTGTCGATTTGATTTGTTTGTTCTGATTTAATTTGTTTGCCTGCGCCCAACGACTCCGCATCCTATGTCACGTGATATATGCAAATCTGATTTTTATAAAGACTCGACTGCCATCCCGCCGGCAAGGGAACCAATTACTGAATGTGCATGATCCGCAGTGTTACGCTGCCAAGGGAGTGGTTAATCTGTATAAAAACTCATAAATAGTTACCTACCACCTATTTGAAGGACTCACACCCGTATTCACAAGCAATACTTATCTACGAGAACTAAGAACACTATGCGAATAGGTAAAGCATTTACAATGTTACACTTCATTCCAGAGTCCAACTTTTAAATATAAACCAGTTTTTATTTTCGTGTACGTATGCTCTACCTCAATCAGATTTTAATCCTGAGCTTCTAGTAATGCAACAAAAAGTAAGTAGTCATCTCCTGGAGCGGGCAGCGCCAGGTTGGCCCACTTTAGGCCCAGCTGAGCGATGAGCCGCGTCGGCCGGTTAATTAATCGCGCCCGCGACACGCGCTGGGCTCCCATATCTACATTAGAAGTTGTTTCAAATGTCAGAACTTTTAATTTGTTGCTGTAATCTATGTGCTGATATGTCATTACGATGATAATTCAACTAACACTAATACATTTGAAATGTTAATAGGGGCTCTGGAATAAATAACATTTTAATATTGTTAATCAGTTAGCCTGCCTAGATACGTCTATTACGTTGGTGATCTGATGACAATGATAGCTTTTAATAGTCATAGTAAGCCACTACAACTTCTTTTGACAACAACAGGTTGGTTACAGATTGAATTATTGAAGAAGACTAGGTTTCAGCAGGATGGTTTGCAAACTAATTATGAGAACCAGCGTTAACTCAAAAGTCTGTTAGGCTCATCTCGGGTGATATTAAATCTATTGTTCTCGTCTCATGGAGACATTTACTAGTGTTTGTACATATACAAAAAACAATTGGTTCAAAGTCCTCAACAATGCCAAATTGATTGCGTAAACATTTGCCGCGCTCGCCGCGCCGTGTCTCGCATTGTGCGGTCGTCGACTATGAATTCTGATGGCCGACGAATTACGGACATGAATTAACTTTAACACTTTCAAACAAAACTACTTACATTTAATTTTTTAATTGAGAGAAATGTCGTTTAAAATCAATTGAATAGGTTGTCAACTACCTATTCCAGCCAACAGTAAAATCTTATATAATTATCTTTAAAACATATTCTTTGGACTTGTCTTTACGAGTATTAAACCTAACGCTAACCGGAGAAATTTCAATATTAACTTTATGACAACCTCATGTTTGGAACAGTTTTATAAAATGCCTGTTTGATACGATCTGCTCACGTTTGTGTAACGTCCACATGTATCTACACAAGGGAATTGCTGTCAGAGACAGTTACAAATGTCCAATTTATCTGATCCCCTGCACGAGGGTTACGTCGGTCAAATTGCTAAAGCAGCTATTGGAATAACCAAGAAAAATTATAGGGACATAGCGAAAACTTTAGGTATTAAATGGTAGATGTTATATTGTGTCTTTTATTTTTATATTATACTAGCTGTGCTCGCGACTTCGTCCGCGTGGAATAGTTATTTTTTCCCCGTTTTTTTTACATTTTCCATTATTTCTTCGCTCCTAATAGTTGCAGCGTGATGTTGTATAGCCTAAAGCCTTCCTCGATAAATGGTCTATTCAACACAAAAAGAATTTTTCAATTCGGACCAGTAGTTCCTGAGATTAGCGCGTTCAAACAAACAAACAAACTCTTCAGCTTTATAATATTAGTTAAGATTAAGATTTCTAATGCTTGGCTTTGGAATCCATTACACAATAAAAGTAATTATAGATTCCTTTATAAATAATTTCAACAATTAAAAAGACTTAAACGTGTGCACAATGTCGAATTTGATGACGCAATTGACTCATAAAAGTAATTGTCAGAGGTAGGTATAGGTGCGAACCTATTTGTGTTTGAGTAGGTGAACACAACGATTTCTATAGTGTTATAATTACATGTTTTAAAAAGAAGGTAAATTGAAATATATTTTTGCAACACTGCTCTGATGACGCTTTACCTACATAAAAATAGCTATCCGTTTTGGACAGACTACGTATAATGTCAGCGCAGACACAGCTGACCCATCTATTTCCAGGCGACATTTGGGCGAGTTAAAAACGCGCCGAGGTCGGCTAAATACGCGACCCGACCCGCTCGGTGCGCCCCGCACACAAATACTTAGCCCAATAATGCGGCGGACACTGCTTTACTTGTACTATACGAGTATAAGCCTATGCTCCGGGTGACTGTACACGTGGCCAGCATCAATGGGATGCATGGCTGTGGTAACTGACTGGAAACTGAGGTTTCCCGCCCGTTGTCAGAGCGATTTGGGCTTCCGTAAGGCAAAAGGTGAGCAAATATTTTTTTTATATTTCTATAGTCAATCAATCAACCTACTACCTACTTACAGCATAATAATAATTAATTATACAGCTCTTATATTATGTTATTCTAAACCACTCAACTCTACGAAATCAGATCAGGGACCATTGCTCACCTTCTGCCCTGCTCGTTCAGTTAGCTGAACGCGCGAAGACTTGTTACACGTTAACGAACAGTAGGGAAGTGTAATTAATTTTCTTTAAAACAAAACAGATGGTAGGTACAATAAGTAGCTAATTAACAATATCTTTGGCGTTTAGGCTTTAAAGTGGACTTGGTCTTACGCAGGTAGGTAACTCGTTAAAAAGAAGATCAAAATATCGAGGAAGCTATCGCAATGTTTGTCTCTTAACCTAAATGCAATTGATTGAAGCAGAATAATGGTCTGAAATCCCGCTATGCAACAACCTTTACCGAGATGTTTATTTGATGAAACTTTTTTAATATTTAATTAAATATGTCAACAAATACGCAGATGGGTTGCCTATCAATTTTAGTCCAATTAATTAGTTTAATTTTAGTAGGAGTTAAAACTCCTAACTAAAGTTAAGAGAGGTAGGGCATAGCGAATCTTCGCTCGAATTGAGCCGCCCGTCCAGGGAAGGACCTCCACTCTATTGAATACCGCAGCCAAATGACCTCCGGGTCGAGTTTCTGTCGGTGAGTAGGTCTTCCGGAGCTCGTGGGGGGGTAGTGTTGGGCCGGCATGGCGGTGACAACTGACCAGTTACTTGCCCGTTGTCTTTCGCTTTCCATCAGGCGTAGGGAAGCCATTATGTCGAGCCACTATAATAAAACCATATAAAATAAGTTTATAAGGGCCATCAAAAAATCGAGACATCTCCGTTTGCGACGCGTGGCGCCATCTCTTGGCCGCCGCCTGCACTCGGCCGCTCTCCGCGCTACGCGCTACGAGATGAGACCCGAACACGTGCGGTACCGATAACTTTAACTTTTAACAAGTGTGATTTCCAAATCAATTTAACCATAAAGTTATAAAACTAATTTAAATGTCAGTTTAACTCAGGTACGTATTTATTAGTGGGAACTCGTTTAATTATTTATTTATTTATTTAATCTTTATTGCACATAAAATTTGTACAAAAGGCGGACTTAATGCCGCGTAGGCATTCTCTACCAGTCAACCATTGGGCTAAGCAGAAACAGTAAGAAGGTAGTGTGCTACAAACAAATAAGTAATTATGAGACTTTTAGGAAGACCCAAAACAAAAAAGGACTAATAAAGAATAAAAAAAAAATGTTTTAAATGTTGATTCATAGCATAGGTACATAATTACATAAACATAATAGCTATTTACTATACTTATACTAATAATATTTTAAATATCTATATATGTATATTATATATACATATATATTTACGTAAAAATAAGTACATATATAAACATGTATAAATAAATATATATCAATAAATAAATAATAATAGGACGACGACGAGATGTGAAGAGAAACCGCTAATGCGCGGAAAGTTGGAGCTGATAGTACTTATGAACCTTAATCTTGAACGATGCCCTGCTAGGAGCACTGCGGATATTTTCAGGTAGTCTGTTCCAGAGCCTAATGGATTGTACGCAGAAGGAGTTGGAGACGAAGCTGGAATGGTGTAAAGGAGTAGCCAAGAGTGAGTTGCCAGAAGATCGAAGCTGCCGAGTGTGAGTTGAGCTGAGAAATTGAAATTTAGATTTGAGATAGATAGGAAAGTTAGGATTGTGAAGAATAGAGTAAAGCATACAGAGAATGTGGATTTCGCGTCTTAACGCAATAGGAAACCAGTGAAGCTGTATACGGAATGAAGAGATGTGATCGTATTTACGAAGGCCAAATATGAAACGTATACAGTTGTTTTGAAGACGATCCAACTTGTTGAGAAATCCTTGATTGAGATCAGGACAACAAACATCGGCATAATCAATAATTGGAAGAATTAAGGATTGAATGAGAGTAACTTTAGTATTTATTGGCAAGAAGTGCTTGAATCGATAGAGAGAGCATAACGCAGCGCTAACCTTACGGCTGACCTCCTCTACATGCTTAGACCAACTCAGGGTGGGATCTATGTATAGACCAAGATCTTTGACACTAGTGCAATAAGGAACTACTTCACCACGGTACATGACTGGCGAAACAGTGGTTAAGTCCAAATTGCGTAATTGGTGTGCACTACCTAAGATTATCGCCTGACATTTATATAATTATAATGTACGTATCTTCCTACCTACCTCATATAAGCGTAGGCGTTGACAATGTTCATACGAGTAAGTAGGTACATCAAATACCTATGTTTATAATTTATGTAAATTTAAAGTGGCGAACATTAGGGGGGCCTATGTCCAGCAGTGGACTGACATGGGCTGATTATGATGATGATATGAATTATTATTAAGTAGGAGTAAGGAAAGTCTTTTTTTGTTCCAGTTTTGTACTACCACGACGCAAAGAGTTTTACACAAGTTCGTTTGCTGAAAACTTGACCGTGTTGGATTGCTTTTTAGTTACTAGAGGCCTGAATCATAGTAGATTTTCTACTATGAATTGTGCCGATATAGCGAGGTCCTCTCAGCAGTCGGGTCACGTGCACGATTGGCGCGGCGCCGCCTGCATTTAGCGCCCTCGTCGCCCGGGATTAACTCCCGACCGCTGCCTCCGGCACTCCCTGCTGGCTGTAAAGTCAAGAGGTGCGCTCAAAGTTGCACTCGCCCGAGCCGCCGACCCGCCGACATCATTATATCGGCGACTTCGCCGCTATTGCTGAACGTGTTGCTCATTTTCAAGATGGAAACTTTATGAGCAGTACGAGGAAACTAACAATAGCACGTAACTTTTTTGTAAAGAACATCCAGATGACTAAGTACTCTCTAGTATTAAGCAGCAGATGAAGCACCAATGGCGATCCGTCGAGGTAGCTTCTTCGACTTTGACTGCTTCGCGGGAAAACTACAGATTTTTATAGATAATCTACTTACATCAAGTGTATACTCGTAGATATTACTTTTAATGTTTCAATCATTCTCTGTGTCGATAACTGTCGGTTTGTTGTTGTCACCGGCAGCGCTCACCCAAGTCGCGTATCTCAATCACGAACTTAATATCAACCTTGTAAACATCATATAGGTCTAAAAAGAAAAATAATAAATAAAAAATACGTAAATTACATAAGCACACAAACAACACACCTTCATCTGGAATCAGACATCGTAAACTACAATAGCGAGGGCAAGGCGACACAAAGACGTCCGACGATGTTTGAGAAGGAAGCCGCGTCCGGGGGGAGACAACTCGCTGACTTGTTATATCGCCCCTTCCTCCGCAAATCCTGCGAGTAAGACCCTCCGGCCCTCCAACTTTCTCTTACTCAAACAGCGCGGCGCGGCCGTGGATTATCTTATTCATAAGAAAGATTTTATTTAGCCCCGAGCGCCCGCGCCCTCCCGCGGGAACTAACGCAATTAATAACAGCCGCCATTTGTCAGCGGCCAACGTCCCGCAATGACGGTATTAGTGCAGGCACGTAACTAGACAAGGGTGTAAACGGACGGTTTCGTTACAGTCAGCATAAATAAGAGTCTACTCATTTAGGTTAAGTTCAGTAGAGTACAAAATTAATCAATCTTGTTAACTATTAACAATCAATATAATTAAGAAAAAACCGATCGATAAGATGTTTCATATCCAAGGTTATCTGATATAAAACCACGATCTTATCCGGTGGTTCCAGTATCTTAGATCGTTCCATTGTACTTACCTGAAACCAAAGCTATATCGATAAGACTCTTATCGCCAAAGCCAAAGGAGGATGCCATAGCAATAAAATGAACTCCCAGTAAAACGTTACCGCATACGCTAGATGGAGGTACATATAATAAGTAGGTACCTAGTTAATATCCGTCGATTGTAAGTATATCTTAATATCGTATGTTGCCGATGTGAGTATAAAGATAGGTGGTTATTGTGCGCATTCAAAACGCCTCGCATCGTAAATGGCGGCAAAACCGAAAGCGGATTTTCCTGTTCCGTCCGGGGCTTGGCCTGATTAGCGTTATCGCTTATAGCTTCCGCCGCGATTAGTGGCTTCAGAATCTCCAGATTTATGCTCTGCTATTCTGCGCAACATAGTTTATGGTTCGTGTTGTCAAGCGGAGCGGCAAAATTTTGTCGGTACACGTGTGTGGGTGGGCTCTATTTTTGTGAACTATTCAAGACATTCGTACAGTTTTGGAAGTTCTTTTAGATGAGTAGTCTAATTGTTCTAATGCTACTTAGGATAATTACTTAGTATACGGCTTTTTTGCAAAAATTAACTGAGACCAGTAACGGGGTTCGTAACACTACCTAATGTTCCTATTGTAGTGCTTTTTTCTTAGTGATCAATAAATATTTTGTGTATGTTTCACCGCCCACCAACTACTTATCAGCAATCGCGTTCCATTTGTTCCAGCAGTTGATAAAACCCGTCGTTCCATAGCGCGTCTGATCGCGTTCCACGTTCTAAGTATTTTCGTGGAAACGGCGGCGATTGTTCCACCAAACAAGCAGATCGGTTCCACGGAATAAAAACAGCCCGACGGTGCAGCGCCGTTCCGGTAACGCCGCACAAAAACTACCGCCGAACGCACGCGCCCGGCGCGCGGCCCTCGGGCTCCGCTGAAACCCATTAGCGAGCGCAAAGCACTTTCAGACAAGATAAATGCTGTTTAAACATTTTTCATGGAAAATACTTAGGTTGTCTAATCTTTAAACCATTACATTACCTACTGCTTTGTTTCCACTAGCTACTGCTTTTTTGTTGGGCGCCATGTTGTGTTCACGCTACCGAAAGTACCTACCTAGGCTACCTAATGGTTGTTAGTAGCAATTGCTTCCATCTTACCTTAATGGTAAATCGAAGCAACTTTGTGCATCCAATCGGTCTGATTGCGCCGAAACAGCGAAGGAAAAGCCTTTTAGCGAGTGAACCTTTGCTACACGCCTAGTTTGGATTTTTAACAAATACTTAGTCGTTTATCTCGTCGTAGCTTGTATCAATAGATAAAACAACAGTCTTTATTACAGACATCACATAGGTAGGTATAGGTACATTTGATTACATTATCCTAGCCTTATCTAAACCTACCTAGAGACCTAGTGACCTAGTGTTTAAAGCCATAAACTTCAGAGGGCAGGGAGGCAGTGGTTCAAACCACGCCATGTAATTGTACCAACGTGGTTAAGGTTATGGTCATATTTATGTAATTTTTATTGTTGTATGTAATTATAGTCGTATTTAGGTAATCCGAATGTCAAATCTTGATGTGCAGGTTTCCCCTTTTGGTTGGGTATATTTTTTAATTCTGAGATAGATCTTAGGCAAATATAGGTACAAGGTATGGATTTATAAATATAATTTATCGAAGCGAGTCCACTCCCCGCCGTGAGGCGGTTCCCACGCGCGGCTGCTAACATCACATCCGGGCGCGCCGACTGTTATTTGGATTCGCACTCAACTGCCTAAACATTATTGTTGACCGACGTAATGAGTTCTGCCGAGCTGTTCACAAGAGTATTGATGTCGGTGAGCCCACTCGAGCCGCATATCGACAAAGCATCACCTGTCGTTTAATTTGTGCAAAAGTTTATTCGACGTAGCTCTATTATTGCTTGCTATAGGCACATACATGCTTTATGCCATATTTATCTATGTTTAATACAAATATGGAAGGAAATACCTAACTGCGTTTTTGCCTGGTCTATGCATGCTTCGGTACCCTTTCACACGTGCAAGATCTCAAGGATAATCCTGGATGGAATCGAATCCCCGATCTCTTGCTCACAAATCACAGCGTCTCTACCAAATGAGCCAATGTTAGGTATTAGCTCGTTTCCAATTCATCTCATAGTACACTATTGTTGTAATAGTCCTATTAAATTTAATTACATCATTGCAAAACCCCTTGTGTGGTAATACAATAAAATATAAATGTTTCCATAATCATAGTTCCCGCGAACAAAGCGAGTATGGCAATTTTTCTTCAATTTTCTAACTTCAATAAATAGGTATATTTGTGATTCAGGACACAATGTCAAAACACCGCTGTAAATTCACGGAGCAGCGTCGGGGGCGGGGGCGGACAGGTAGCTTGATGTGTTCGAGATCAAGTCGTAAACAAGCTTACAACTTTATGACGGGCGCACGGCGCCAACCGGCGCGGCTCCTGCTAACACTACTGACTTTACCTACTCCCAAACTCGATATGTACTTAGATACCTACAACTAACTTATTACGTAAATGTGATATGTAATATGTAGTGTGTGGCCTGGGGCTAGGCATCGATTATATTCGATATAGTCCCGATCGGTGTCAAACCCGATAGGTTCCTATTAAAAAAAGGTAATCCTTGTCTAAATCTATTTCATCCGAGGCTCGCATTTATCTCAATCTCACTCTACGTCTTTAATACAACGACGCCACAAAAGGCTTTCCTACCTTTCCTACGTCAGAGCTTTGAACTTGAGGGCATTCTGCAAAATTGTACAAATAAGTAGGTAAAGAAGTTTCATAACGCGTTAAAAATAGGTCACTTTTGACAAAGTAGCGGCTCGTGGCGACGCCTTTCATCTGGTAATGGCCCTCGAGCCGCCGCCCGGACCCGCCGCGAGAGGGCACCACTGATGCCCTTCAACTGGTTCACACTGTCTAGGTATAGCGAGTCTAGGTATCCATTGACATATTCTATGGAGTCCATAGAAATATCATGTAGGTCGGAGTGAAGAGTAGGTACTTACCTCTTTGAAGAAAGAAAAGAAAGGAAGACTTTCTTTCTTTCAATTTGATAGGTTTTAGTGGGTATTCCCTGCCTCCTTTTTCCCATCCCAATTCCCATCCATTGCATTCAAGAACATGTACATTATATCTAACCAAGTGCTAAGCTACTGACTTTGGGATTGGGGCAATGTATTTGATGACTGATGTCTAATAAATGAGTACACTTAGGTATGAATAAATAATTACCTAAATCAAAAAATAAATTACCCAAGACGTGCCGCACTGAACCTTAGCTTGTACTATGGGTACCTACTAGACAACTGATAAATTAATTAACTTATTTTGTTGAGTGTTGCTCGTTTTCCCTCAGATGCCCAATCTTCCTAGTCCAGTTACATTTACTCCTTTCTGTGTCCATACATATGACATATTATGTGTTTAGAAAAATTCAACAACATAGTACATTGCACTTGAAGGAAAGCAAAGCAAACGTGTTTAGTCTGAGGCTTACTCATGATAATAAATAATAACATTAAACTAAAAATTTTGCCCTAAAGGGTTGTTGACAAAACCGGGTCAGGGATTTTGGATCAGTAATACATAACAAAAAATTGTAATTTAAATCACTATTTATCCAATACTTTTTATTTAACTAAGTAGGTACTACAAATTACATAACACTTGTCTATGAATAAGTTTGTACCGCCACAGAGAACAGAATAAAATACATATCTATGTATTGTACATAGACATCATTTCAATACAAACATAATTCAAAATAAATACACTGCCCCTACTAATAAACAAAATTGTAAGAACTGTTTATGGCAAATATTGAAATGCAAAGCAACATATTTATAACATCATTCATCAGCAGACTAACGACATGAGTCTATAATCTATTTACCTACTTTCTATACAAGTTATGATAAAAAAAAATCCCTTCAACTGATGTAGTACTCACAACCAAAACAAAACATTAAACCACTAAAATTACTTGGACAGAATATGTATTAACATTGTGTCTCTTTTAACATATTTCATCATTCAAGTGATTAATACATGGGTATTGCACAGAGGTAAACAAGAATTACAAATCAATCTTCTTTCTGAGTTATCAGGAATCACAATATTAACTAGAAGTCTCATGTCCCTTTTCACCAACAGCCTTCAGTTCGAGACTTCCTTCCAGTCTCTTACGCAGCACTTTAGGGATCTTTTGACATCACTACATGAAGAAATAGTGCGGGTTGCAGGCCAATAGCTAAGACAGTTTAGCTTACCTCGCGTAGCTGATGCAACTTTCTTTATTGTTTGCATATTTTGCGGTCTGCAGACAATATGGAAAGCTGCATGAGCTACGCGAGCTAAACTAAACTAACTTAGCTAACTCTCGGTCTGCAACTCACCTTCCAGAAGCTGTCGGCGGTCATGGGCGTCAAAATCCGTTTTGTTGGGTACACTACAAGTGGGCCGCAGGTCACCAATCGTCTCTAGTCGTCCTTGTTGTCGGCGGGCGGCGCGGCCTGCGCCTCGTCCAGCGCGGCGGCGAGCTCGTCGTCGTCGTCCTTCCCGTACAGCTCGGGGTACTGCGCCATGCACTCCTGCATCACGCTGAACTTCTCGTAGCAGTCGCTGCCCTTCGGGTCCGCGTCGCTGGAACATTGGAAAAGTACCAATACTAAGTCAACATAATAATGTTCATCCAATCCTACTAATATTATAAACGCGAAAGTTTGTTTGGATAGATGGATGGATGTTTGTTCCACTTTCACGCAAAAACTACTGAACGGATTTTAATGAAACTTTACAAGAATATAGTTTGTACATCAGATTAACACATAGGCTATGTTTTATACAAAATTTCACGCGGGCAGAGCCGCAGGCAGCAGCTAGTATCTAATATAGGTAAATAATTAATTTTCTTACAATTTATAATGACACTGCATGTTATGAGATGATGCAATAATTATGAGTGATTTTCAACAAACACACATTTTATAAACACATCATCATAATCTGTATAGAGCAATAACATTACAATCAATAAATCAATAGGTGTAAATAAATTTAAGAGACAGGTAATTTCAGTTGAGAAAATAAGCATAACCTATAAACTTATCTAAAACCAAACTGATAACTGGGTCTCCACATCAATAATTTAACAATAACTATAATCAATAAAATGTGTATTACCTAGTGAATAAATACACATTTTGTGGTATTGCCACATTAATGGTCTACTAATCTACTTACAATAGCTAGAAGTCTCAGATCAAAAATGAATATTAAGTTTGCCGAAGAGATAATATCAAGTATGCAGAGTTAAGTTACAATAACTCTAAGAGCAATAAGATAGACTGAATTACTGTATTTAACTTAAAAAAACATATTTCAATAATCACTACCTAATATAGGACAAAGAGAATGATGTAACTCTTGCCATATTAAAAAGTTCCTTTCTCCCAAGCTATAATATTCATCCAATTTAAAGTGAAATAAACATTCCTACTTTTTAATGAACTTCAAAAAGTAGGATGAGGTTCTCAATTCGAGAGTCTAAGTTTGGTTAACTAAACAAAACACAAAATCCTAAAATAAAATAAAATAAAAATAAAATAAAATAATTTATTTCTGCAAGTAGATTTACAAGTAAATTCTTTTGCACGTCAAACTTTTTTTTTTCCCTACTAGCACTTCGACGTGATAAGGATGAGGCCTGATGAGAAGAAGTGCCGCAAGAAACTCATCAATTTTGGCTTTTTTCAAAAATATACATACTTAATCATCATACTGTTGATGTCATACATTAATACAATATTTGTTAAGTGCAGGCGAGCAGCTCATTATGTCCATGTAATATTATCGTCTAGGAAGTCTTGTATTTTATAATATCCTTTTTTCATAAGACATGACTTAATATGAGACTTAAACCTATGTATTGGTAATTCAACAATATTCTGTGGTACCTCTCTCTCAACAATAAAGTTGTTACAAAAATAAATAAAATAAATATTATAGGATCCAAACCTGTAATGAAAGCAAGAGAATGCATCTCTAAATTGCAAGCCACAAGGTCCAGTAGCCATTCCTCCGAGGCACGGGCAGCCCCAGTTGATTGAGCCGTCGGGCAGGATGAGTCCCGGGGTGGGCTCCGGCTCCGGCAGCGTGACCTTACTGGGCGCGGCCAGCTCCTCCCGGGGCGCAACAATGACCAGATCTTTGCCATCGGGCCCGGACGATAGTATCGAGCGAGTTGCCATTTTTCTGAAAAATACAAAGGAAACTGATTAAAACGGCCACGTGGTGATTAATCACACAGATCAGTAAATATTTTGCAACGGCCTTCATCATCTCTGAAGAGTAGCAAAATGTATATGCAATGTGGAAATAATTCCCTATACAATGATCGTAAACTCACAACTCACGAAGGGTGTCGGCATTCGCAACGAGGAGAGGATACCGTATATGATGATCGTAAACTGACCGAAGGACGTGTCGGAGCGCTACAGCAGCGCCTGGAGCGAGGCCGCCTGCGCGCGGACGCGGAGCGGGCGCGGCGCCAGCGCCAGCGCGGCCCGCAGCCGCCGCAGCTCGCGCGCGCTCACCCGCAGCAGCGCGCGCCGCCCGCCCGCGCGCAGCACGTCCGCCTGCCCCGCCGCCGCGCCGCTCGACCCGAACACGCCCGCCAGCGCCTCCTCCACCAGCCGCCGCGCCGCCAGCGCGCTCTCCTCCGCGCCCCTGCCGCACGCCAAACGGACAAACGTCAAACCCGCGCCCGACGACGCCTCCGCCTCCGACGCCCCGCCGAGCTCGCCCCTACTTACAGGTCGACGTCGAGGTAGAAGTAGCGACTCATTCGAGGTCGCAGACTCGACGCTCCGGGGATGATGCGCCGCAGCGAATTTCACCTGTCCCGAGTCTCAGAATAGACGAAACTAAATCTCCGAACCTTTGATATTGTGGAAGCTACGGTATAACACAGAGCGAAGCGAGCGTTGTTGTTTACAGATTTGAGGTTATTCGGTCTGTCAGTTCGACGTGTGACAGTTTTATTCTTAAACTACGCTGAAGTAGTAGCAGCAATGGCATGGGGAAATAGTCAACCATGGATAACTTTTAATTTTATTAAAACTGTAATCGAGTGCCTGTATAAATAACAAAAAATGTTTCTCTTTGTTTTTAGGGTTCCGTAGCCAAAATGGCAAAAACGGGACCCTTATAGATTCGTCATGTCTGTCTGTCCGTCCGTATGTCACAGCCAAGTTTATTCCGAAACTATGAGCTACATTATTAAAATTTGGTACGTAGATGTATTCTGTTAACCGCATTAAAATTTTAAAGTAAAATCAGAAAAAAGTCCAAAATTTTCGGGGTTCCCCATACATGGAACTGAAACTCAAAAATTTTTTTTTCATCAAATCCATACGTGTGGGGTATCTATAGATAGGTATTTGAAAATGATGTTGAGGTTTCTAACATCATTTTTTTCTCAGATGAATAGTTTGCGCGAGAGACTCTTCCAAAGTGGTAAAAATGTGTCGTCGTCGTCCCCCCCCCCCCCCCCGTAACTTCTAAAATATCGCACTTGGCCGGTTTTTTGTAAGTACGGACTAATCTCCGAAATGGCTATAGCGATTTTACCTATAGAGATATACCTTACATCCTAGCATACCTAAGGACAGACAGAAAACAAAAATAACTTTATTTTATGATAATTATCATTGTCTATGGACCATTGTTGAATAAACTTAAATATTAAAAAAATAAAATGCAAATAGGTATTTAAATATTTTTATTGCACTTTTCAATGATACACTTCATTAGTAAGTTAATAAATTTGTCAATAGATGGCTTTGTACTACTTTACATCGCGCAAACGTTGCGTTTTTCAGAAACTACTAATTTAGAAACATTTTAGACTGGTCCGACATAAGAGTTTATTTTATGAGAATAGAAGAGGAAGAAGGTTTCACAATTTGGATTCCTGTACCGATTTCGTACACTGTAGGTGATACTGATAATACAAAATACATAATCAATTTCATTAGTCATTAATATAATTCAAGTGGGTTTTATTCGATGTTGATAGGCACACTGTTAGAAACAATAGTGTAGGTGGTGAAGGTCTGCGAGTCGAACGTGTCCACGGTGCAGTAGACGCGCGTGCCGTGGTCCTGCGCCGTGAGCGTGAGCGCGAGCGTGCGCACCGGCTGCACGCCCACGTGCAGCTGCATCTCGTAGTAGTCTGTCGAACAACCGTTTGTTAACATAACTATAATTTATCATCAGCCTATTGCAGTCCACTCTCCAGTTGCTCGCCATATAGGGCCTACATCCTGCTCCAGAGCAGGGCCGTCACTACCAGGGGGTGCAAGGGGTGCGGTGCACCAGGGCGCAAGTCGGGCGCTGAATTTTTGGATATTTAATTTTTTCATATTCACTGTTAGTTAATCGTTACATAAATAACTACTTACGAATGACGGTTTCGCGCTGAGAAGCACGTTTTTAAAAGTGAGTAATAATAATTATTGTAATTTTTCTTCGCTAGCGAGCTTCAAAAAAGGCTCGCGATTGCTGCTTATCATAAAGTGCTAAGGGGCGAAGCGTTTTTTTTTTCTAAATGACTACGATGATGGTCAAGGCGCCCTTGTCATCGTCTCCGGATGGTTGGGGGAGTGGAAGGTTCTTAACCCTAAATAAGTTAAGCAACACAAGTAGGGGTACAACAAGGGAAGCCTCCACGCGTGGTCGTCTTTCAGACGGCCCGGCGTACCCCGGGCAACGGCGGGTAGTAGGTTATCGTTCGACTACTACCCGACGGCTAATTCCCTGTGGGAGCACGCACTTGTGAGTGGCTCCGGGGGCCAGCGTTGGCGTCGTTGTGGGGAGCGACGCCTTCCACGGCCGTGCTTCGGCACACCCAGATGGGGCCTTCTGGCCTGTGGGTCTCTCCCAATGGCGGGGCATTTGTCCGATTGGTGAGAGACGTGTTGTCGAGCGCATTTGCGCCGGTTTGTCGGCGATGGTCGCAGAGGAAGAGGAGTGCCCTTCGGGGGATCTCGCGGTGTTGTCGTTGCCGTCCTCCCTGTCTTCTGCGACCGTTGCCGCCTTACCAGATGAGCCGTTTGACGGCGTGGGATGGCAGTATATCACTGCGGCGCGGCGGGTCCGATGGCCACGGTTCTCGTGGTCGTCGGATATGGTCCTTTTGGACTGGTCGCCGGGCAACCTGTTTCCCCTCGCTGGAGGGACCAGGGGGCTTGCCTTGATTGGCGAGCCCGAGTGGAGTGAGACCACAATAAAAAACCGCCTGTTATCCCGATTTCGGTCGGGACCAGGGGGCGCGAGCTCAAGTGGAGAAAACCACAATAAAAAACCACCGTGCGGCGGCGGCTGCACGCCCGACGGAGTTCCGCGAGGTCGGCACGAGGGAGTCGGCCACGTATTGCACGAACTCCGTCCTTGGAGGAGGGAGACGTCCTTTTCAGGACCGATCCCTAGGCTGCCCCAAGTGGGGGGGCCAGCCCGTGTCTGCCTAGCAGACCAGCGCTGACAGCTTCGCGGTGTTATAGCCCAGGACCCGCGTTGCTGTCGCCCAAGGCGCGTTAGACGGTGCAAACCAGGGTTTTTTAGTGGGTATTCTCTGCCGACGCGGAGCGAGTCCCACATAACCCGTCTGCTCCCTCGGGCAGCGGGTATGCGTAAACTGCATTTCTCCCTGGTGAAACAAAAAAAAAAAAAAAGCAACACAAGTAAGGGCGCCCCCTAGTGCACCGTCCGTCCGGCGTCAGCGTCCTGGAGGACGACGTTAAATATGGGGGGAGGGGGGCTTCGGGAGGGACGAAGGGCCGACCGTGGCCTTCCACGCGCAATATTATGTAGGCGCCCCCAGCGGACACGGCGGCACAAGCACGCCCCGCGCGCGCTGCATTATCAATCTTATATAGGTGTCATTGAATTGAAAATATTCACTTAATAACACGCTGTAAAGATCTATATTAAATGCAGGTAATTTCGGAAGTGGAAGACTACGCTTCACATGCATCTTGACCTAATTCCGGCAATGAGGATTCTAGAACCACATTAAGACACCGTTACTTGGCCAACGTGGACTAGGAGTGTGGATGTCCTTTTCTTCCTCGTCAAGGAAGGAATCCATTGTGTTGAGCTACGATTTAAAAAAGTCTGTTACCCTTGGCCTGTATGACGGTGACGAAGGTGGACATCATGTTGTAGGTGGTGCAGGTGTAGGAGACGACGTCGCCGGCGCGGTGCGTGGTGCCGGCCGCGCTGGACGACATCACGACGTAGCGCGCGTCTGGGAACAATGAAGACGGCTACAAACTCTCAGCTTTTGAGTACACCGCCGTCACTACATAGTATAACACAGTCCAGGGCCGTCTTAAGTGTATTCGGCGCCGGGGCCCGCGCCGCGCCGCCCGACCCGCCCCGCGCCCGGGCGCAGCGCACCCCTTGCTCCCCTGGTAGAGACGGCCCTGACCTGACACAGTCACTGTTGTTGTCTGTCTCTATGCATGCTTAGATCTTTAAAACTGCGTAATATGGGGCATCTCGTATCGGAGCCTATCATAGGTACCTAATAATAATTAATTATTGGTAAGCACTGCACCTGCCAAGGGTGCAGCCCTTGAATCTTTACATCAGGTGCCTTGATGCTCGACATCAGGTGCATATTTCTTAATTACAATTTCATATTAACATTTTGACAAGACAGAAACAATAAAATAGACACGTTACTGGTCGGGAAGGCCGGCGCAGGCGCGCCCTGCAGCGCGAGCTCGGCGCGGCGCGAGTACAGGAAGTAGGCGGCCACGCGCCCGTACTCATCGACCTGCGAATGACATTCTGGTTATGCCGGCCGTACTGTACACTCCACGGCCTGTCTGTGCGGACAGTTTAACTATTATTTTACGGTAAATTGCAATCGATCGAAGAAAAATCCTTAAATTAAAATCCGTGGTGCCTTAAATTATCAAGCGTTCCACTTTGATCGATTTCAATCTACTGAAAAATAATACTTAACCCCCCAAAACATTTTCATGTAAAATGTAGCCAAGACGAGGAGGGCGAGACCACATTGCGTGCACTGTCAAAAAGTTATCAAATGTCATGAAGAGCCAAGCTGATGACAACTCTACACGCCCCCAATGATTCTACAATCACAAATGTAACATCTTTGCAAAAATATGTGGATGGCCGTTTCGCATATAATGAGGGTATATTTTTTCATTTTCACAATAGTTCTTACGAAAGTTTAGGTGGTTATAGTATTTCTCTTGTTAATACATTAATAGCCACATACAAACGAAATTTCAGCTTTCTAAGACTTCAGGAAGTACCCTAAAAAATATTTTTCATACAAATTTCCATCCCCTAATTTGAGGGGTTGGGGGGGAAAAGTTTAGACTTTTGTAATTTTTCGTTTGGTTGTATACCAACAGCAAGTTACATACCAAATTTTAGCTTTCTAGGACTTCAGGAAGTATCCTATAATTTTGATGATCAATGAGTCAGTCAGTCAGTCAGTCAGTCAGTGACGAAATCGGAGGTTTTTACACATTAATAAAATCCAAAGTATCAAAGCTACGGTATTCAAACTTTGTATGTTTAATAAGTGTGCTGATGGCATGCTATCTTTAAAATTTTAACTACCTAGCATCATGCAAACCAAAGTTATGAGGGTTCAAAAAAACGGCGAAACCTTTCGAGAAAAGATAGGTAGTGCCCTTGCGCTTCGCTTGGCTCGTCTTGGCGAGGGCACGACTGTGCCCTCAGATTTAAGCAATTTGTTACAGTTCACAATCTTTCGACAGTTTACAATCTCGCGAGATATATTATAATCTAACGGTATTTACTATTTAACTGTGACATAGGTATAATACAGATCTCTATTAATCTAGAACAAGAACTTTATAATGGTTAGTTCAAATTAGATTTACCGATGACGATAGAATAGTTTTGAATAATGATTATGTTTACCTACAAACATGTGTCAAATCATTAAAGTTGTAGGTTTAACAATTTGTGAATTCAGAACGTTGCAAAATTACACTTTGTAAAATATAATAGGTACCTATTATCCGGTGTGCTCTGACCAGCTGTGGACGTTTAATAAAGACGATAGTGTTAATATAATAATAATTTGAGAACCAACCAAATGACGGAAAATTGGTCTCGGGGATAGTTGTTGCTATCGACATGACAAGATGAACTAGATACAAGCTTAAATCACTTATATCAGTTTTTAAATCATTAACTTATCTAATCACATACTACTTATTGATCATTATCTAATCCACGAATGATTGAATCGAAGTTGAAAGTTATTCATCAGACAAAGGACGCGTGATAGAGTGACATTTTGTATCTGACGAGCTACCATTAAGAATAGGTTGAAAAGTAATAAAAATAACTTAACGGCAATTAAATACCTATTCACTTTCTTTTTAAGAAATCTCATTTTTACCAAGATATTATTTTTGTGAATACCTTAGATCCAAGTTATCATTGTTAGTAATACAAAATAGTGCAAGACAATATTGTGTATGGAAAAAAAGAAAGTGATTACAGACCGGTTCACTGAAGGGCGCAAAGCAATAGTACTGGGTGCCGTGCAGCGCGGGCGCCGCCGTCAGCTCCAGTGTGAGGTTGCTGTACCCGCGTACCTCGTTGTACTCCATCGCTCCTGCACGATTTATGTTAAATTATACAACCGTCGCGTCGTCGCATTTCACCTTTCCGTCTGTGCCAATACTAATCTCCAGTCTCCACTGCTTTAATCCAATCTAATAAACCCTTGTTTAGCTTAGTGCTTGAGTGTGCCAACTGAAGACCAAATGGTTTCAAGATCAATAATATTGTTACCACTGGGTTTTCCAAGAAATTTACTCAGTAGCTATAACAGGCCAAGATCCACTTCGGGTCGTTGAGCCAGCGCAGTAAGTAATAACATCCAAGTATTTTTTTAGCCTGAACTGGGATTCAAACCAGGGTTCTCTAATCTTTAGGTGACGCTGATAACTACAGAACAATGAGCTAGAGATTTTTTTCTACAGTAAAACAAATTATGACTACCATCATCATCATTATCATAATCGACAGTCATTCTCAGTCCACTGCTGGACTTAGGCCTCTCTAATAGTTTCAACTTCGATCGATCTTGGGCCTCTCGCACCCAGCACTTGCCAGCCATCCTGCGCAGATCGTCACTCCACCTAGGCTGAAGACGTCGTACACTACGTTTGCCGAGACGCAGTCTCCACTCCAACTCGTTTACCCCAACGGTTATCGGTTCTGCGGCGCATGTGGCCAGGCCGACCTTAGCTCCCTGTCGGATCACCTCATTTCGGATCCAATTCAGAAGAAAAACGAGCCTAAGACTTTTGTCTTCAGACACTGTGGGATCGACGATGAGAGAAAATGTGGAATTCATTGCCAGTACATGTGTTTCCTCCGTCTTTAGATATTGGATCCTTTAAACGGGGCGTGAAGAAGCATCTTATGGGCATGGCTAGGCTGGCATGGCGGTGGCAACTGATAGGCTGTTTGTCCGGTGGCAGGACTGGTTTGGTTACCTGCCCGTTGGCGCAGCGACTTGGGCTTCTCTCTCGCTTTCCATCATACGTACAGTAGCCATTATGCCGTGCTACTAATATATGTATAAAAAAAGACTCAACGTATCGTATCCTATTTCCCAAACGGGCAGCGTAGCCTAGCTGAATTCTTCTATTCACCACGTCCTCAAATCCTCATTGACCTACTCCGATATTTGAGTGCATCGACTCACCTTCCGCCCTTCTCCAGGTGAGCGTGGTCTCGGTCCTGAGGCCGTGCGCGCGGCACTCCAGCCGCGCGGCCTCGCCCGCCGCCAGCGGCCCCGAGTAGTTGGCGATCACCTCCATGGAGCGAGGAGCTGTCGCCATAAATAAACGTGATCACTGACAATTGTTATTGAATTTATGTACTAAAATAAGATGTTTGTAAACTGCAAAATTCATGCTGTGATATGCTATTATATTGGCTTTGTAATAGGTATTGATCAAGTTTTTGTTTAAGTCATCATCGCGTAGGTTTTGCTGTTGGATATATGTTTAAAGAGTTTATTTTTCATAAAGACTTACAAAAAAGTCACTTACATGAAAATTACATTTGTTATAACAGTTATTTAGATTAGATTAAATTATTTAAATTAAATTAATTTAATTGACACATTAAAATATAAATAAATAAATAATAATAATAACTAAGATTGAATAGATTAAATAGGTTCTTAGATAAAAAGCTCGTAGTTTTCCCTAATGTGCTGAGAGAGCTTGGCCTTAAAGCTGTTATACATCTTTTCATTTTTTACATGTGAAGGAAGACTATTAAAAAGTTGTGCTCCCTCAAAAGTGATACTTCTTTTAGCATAGTTTGTGCGTACCTTTGGCAAGACAAGAAAGCTTGGTCGACGAAGACTGCGTTTGCTGATATGAGCATTTTTGGTGAAAATTATGTTGGTATGGATGTTTTTGTCCATTATTTTCCGAATCAAGATACAAGTGCTATAAGTGTAAAGTTGCCTTATGTTCATTAAGTTAGTCTCTCGAAAAATTTTTTCTGTGGGTGTTAAATAAGGGTAGCGAAATAGTACTTTGATTATTTTATTTTGCATTCTTTGCAGTTCTCGTAGCTTTGTTTTGCAGGCGGTGCCCCAAACCTCAATAAGGTAAAGCAAATGGGATTTGACTAGGGAGTTATAAATATTAAAACGCAACTTCCTAGGGATGCAATTACTTATGTTACGAAGTGAACCCATGAGTGAAGAAAGTTTGCTTTTAATGTGTTCGATTTGCTTATTCCACGAAAGACTAGATTCCATTCTCAAACCAAGGTATTTTTCACAAGATTTTTGTTCCAGGGGAATATTGTCAATTTTTAATGGTTTATGTGAGGGGATACTTTTATTTTTGGGTTTGAATATAATGTAGCAGGTTTTTGAGATATTGACAGTTAGGAGATTATACTTGAACCATTCAGACAGGATATTTAAATCTTCTTGTGCTTGATGGATAACATCATGTACAGTAGTTCCATAATAGAAAAGACATGTATCATCCGCATACAAAGTTATGTGGCCGCGGAGTCTCAAATCAATGATACTATTTATATAAATTGAAAACAGGAGTGGTCCAAGTATAGAACCCTGGGGAACACCGCAGGTAATAGGCAAGGAGCCACTCTGAGCACCATTTATCTTAACCACCTGTGATCTATCTGCGAGATAGGATTATCCTATATATCCTAAATAAATAAGTTACAAAAAATATCCTCTTAATCTTATACATTTTGGGTCTATTATGTGTCTTACGCTTAGAATAGAAGAAACATTATGTTAAACATATTAAGTTATACTTGTTCTTTATTTAAATGTTTCTCTTCTATGTTAATAATTTTATTACTCACTTTCCGGGTCACGCCAATTGGCGGCGACGCCGACGACCAGCGCCGCGGCCACACACGAGAGAAGCTTCACCATCATTCCCGTAGATTACACTTCTTGTTTCTTGCGCCCGTTCTTTTATATACCTAGCAAATATCTGGTCTTGTAATCACTTTCTTAATGATAAACAAAGATTGGAAATTTTATCAAAAATCAATTGATTGTTTTATAGTTTTGTTTCTGTCCGTATTTGTAAAGAGGAAAGATTTGTACCTATTTTTGTATGTTTGTAATGAATAGGCTCAAAAAGTACTGGGCCGATATACGAGTAGATAGGGATGCTTGATGAACATCGATGTTCATCGGAGATGAAATTATAGGTACGCCGATATGGTACAATAAACAGTTTATTCCAAGTTTACACAGTTTATGCACAAACACGAGAAAAATATGTGGGAAGGCGTAGCGCGGTAGGTTACCCTCCATTAGATTAATAAAAATGTACAAATAGGTTAAACATAAAATGCGTCGCTAACACCTACCCCAGGACGCTGGCTGCGTTACCTCGCTGAATTGCTAGCGAGATGCTCTGAGCGAGGTACGAGCCAGCTCTGAGGTCGCCCGAAGCCTGGACTTTTTACAAGTGATTTAGCCTCCGGACCCCACGGTCCCAATGTCTCAACTGCAAACGCCGCAAACTCATTGTCTCTCAGGAGAGATGAATATTCTGCTGCAGGAGTGCTTCTTATATAAATCAGTACATTATTTCTATATTGATGCTCTTGATTTACAATCTATTATAATAATACCTACTGTTTCGGGCGATAAGAGTTTCACATTTTTAATTACGAGTAGTTACTAGGTATAATAATTGCATTAATTACGGACATTTATCTTCATCTTTTGATGCAAAGTGATACCGCTTAAATAAATATAAATATTGGACAATATCACATACATTGCTCCGATCCCAAAGTAAGTAGCTTAAGCACTTGTGTTATGGGTATCAGAACAACGAAGGTACCACAAATAAATACTTAAATACAAATATAAACACCCAGACACGGGACAAACACAAGTGTTCATCACACGAATGTTTGTCCCGGGTGGGAATCGAACCCACGACCCTTGGTTCAGAAGGCAGGGGTCACTACCAATTGAGCCACCGAGCCAGCTTAATATTGTATCATCTTTATAATATCTATAAAAATATGATATTACGTCTAGACTCTGGCTTACAAGTACGAGGCGTCAGAATAGTTCTCAGTTAAAAAATGATGTAGAAAGGTACTCACCTACCTACATCCTAGGAGAGTTCCTAACTTTATTCTGTATGTGTATCCACTCATAAGAGCGTGGGTGCAGCCACACCATTGCACGAGGTCTGTCCCGGGAGCACCTTATTGTTGCTTCCCGAAGTACGGCCGGTTGTTATCTGCGGCTGCCCAGGGCATGCAGGGATGCGGCCGTATGCTTTGACATTACCCGTATCCCTGTAACTTGTGATATAGGAGGGTTTAGTGGGTATGCCCTCCCATTTCGGGAGGTGTGAGTCATGTTCATGAAGTGTTCAACAGGTTCATGAAGTTCATTATTTTAGGTTATTTTTCACTACATTAAATAGGTACCTACCTACCTATCCGAGCGGCATCCGTTCATTCTATCAATTACTTATTAATATTATAGGTACTACTATTTATTTACTTGGGATGTAAGAAAGCGATCCATCATCTTTTCGCTCCAAGTCATCCTCACCTGCCCTTGGCGTTGGTACCTATAACCATACCGTCACCAGTAATAATCACAATCACGATTGAAGGTGTGCTAAACACCTACCTTAGTATAGTGCGTGACACAAAAGATGAGACTTGAGAGACCGCGTGATTCGACCACCACTACCAACTTGCATAAGATAGACTTTATACCTACTAATCTGAATGTTACCGTATAGGTACCTACTTCTTGAATTTAAGTAAAAATTAAATATTTAATTACCTAAATATTCCTACAATTAAAGAAGAAATTAAGAAACAAATGCCAAAATATATATATGCCTAAATATAGAAACAGAGTAATTAACCACACTAATCAGCTCGTGCCTGAACTCATGAAACCGAGAGTAACATTCTCGAGATTAAAAAGAAAAACTCCTCTAGACCTATGTTAATGGTGGTTATGCTTTTAGCATATAAAATTGTCCAAACTTGGTAACCCAAGTGGTTTGGTCATTGGACTTGACCACAGAAACGCTTATACACAAAATCCAGCTACTGCTTAATGTCCGGATAGAGACAGATTACAATATAAAAAAAAAAAGTAAAAATTAAGGATAACATTTTGACGACGGTACCTGCCAGGACGCCCCACTACTGACGCTCGGCAAGTCTCATCTTTAGTGGCACGCACTATACATAAGTTGAATATATTGTCAAAGATAAATAAACAAATGTTTATTTCACATCCAAGAAAAATACAATATCTTGCGGTTAATAAAGCATGTCTATGCATTTGTGACACAATTAACCCTGACGGATACCTAATCTGTGGTAATGGAGGAGGCACAGGTACATACTTGATGGGATTCAAGACACACTTGAGGGATCAACTGGTCTGTTGCCATCTTGCTGAAATTGCCTTTGGATATTTCTTCTAACAGCTATCCAGCATGCATTACAAACTATTCAGACGAGGACCCTGAAATAAAAATAACTTGTTAATTAAATCCATGCTCATACTTAGGTATAATAAATGTGAATGTCTACTAAATGTCAGTAGTATAGTCTTATTACCTAATAATGATGATTTTAACATAAAGCTTGAATTCTAAGGATGATAGATTTCCATTGGTTACATACCGAAATAAGTTACTTATGTACACAGGGAAGATATTTATTCCAATTATAAAAGATCTAATTTATTCATAAAAGACTAAAATCTGAGTTCCAAAAAATCTTCAAATATATATTTAGATTATATGTATAGATTTAAATAGGTACACATTTTTTTTTATAGTGGCTCGACATAATGGCTTCCCTACGCCTGATGTAAAGCAAAAGAGAAACCCAAGTCGCTGTGACAACGGGCAAGTAACTGGTCAGTTACCTATCAGTGGCCACCGCCATGCCGGCCGAACCCTAACCCCCTATGAGCTCCGGAAACCCTACTCACCGGCAGAGACACGACCCAGAGGTCATTTGACTGCGGTATTCTATAGGGTGGAGGTCCTTCCCCGGCCCTACCTCTCTCACTTTTCAAAAGTAATGTGAATACCAAATGAGGAAATATCTATTTATTTACAACATTTCTCTCCAGGCAATCAAGACGAATAGGTACCTAGATGATGTGTGTCCACATTTGTCAGAAAGGACGACAGATCAGTAGGTAGGTACTTTAGTCAGAAATGTTTATCAAACTCGTAATTATCTTATGACTATGAGGTAAGAATACAGCTTGTCATGTTATTGTCGGTTCTAAGTGTTTTCCGGACAGTTAAAAATGTACTAACCAGTGTCGGTGATATCCAGGAACGGAGAATATTCAACATATTATTAAAATTTGCATCCTGCGACGTCGTGCGCCAGCGCTGGGCGTCCTGCGTCAGTCTTAACGAACAGTTGATACAACAGCGAATATCATTCATGGTGATAACAGTTTGTTTCACAAACAACACCAAAATAATAGAGTCTTTGTCTTGTTTAATTTCAATTTTTACAGTTACGGAGAAAAAAGGCGCACCACTCAACGTAAAGTTATATAAAAACGAATGAATCGTCAGTGATCAATAAAACAAAACAATAACAATTCTCTATTTAATGTCACTTTCATTTGTTTTTTTTTATTACTCTTGGTGTTGCCCGTCGCAATATAAATGCGAATCGATATTCATTGGATCAATCAATATTCAATCACGCAAGGTTTGTTGTCATTAATTGGAAGGTAACAAAATATTCTCGAAGATATTCTTTTCTATGAGAAAAAGATTTTGTTTTGTAAACATTCTTAATATTTTTCTTTTAATCCTTCTTCATCCTTTCGAGTTGTGTATCAGGAATCGATTATTGTGAATTAATATTTTAAATATTGGCAACTGGCAACCCTACAACTGCAAGTAAGTAGCACTTTTTTCCGGGCGATGCTTTGACTTGTTTTTGTGGTCTTGTGAAAATGAAATACAATCTTTTTCAGGTTAATTTCGTTCATGTACAAAACGAAACCATATTTGGGCATTCTACTTTAACCTTAGCTAGAGAAAACCTCAAAATCCAGTGCATATGAAACTGCAAGTGCATCGGAAATGCAAGAGATGCTTTCTCCAGCATTCAATATTTCGAAAACATCAGTCTCACGACTGTGAAGCATAGCCACTACTTATATTGTTGATGTTGATGCTGATGCTGATGCTTTTTTATATAATACGTCGGACTACTTATGCGAATCCAGAAAACGTAATGATACCGCGATGTAACTAGGGACATCGCCATCTGTGCGAAAAAAATGTAACTAATCTAACTCCGGTCACTTTATGTATGGAAGTATGCGGTCCGATCCAACGAGAAGTTTTTAAACTGTTATTTTTTCTTCTCGAGTCAAGTTTATGGGTTCTTATCCCTTTTTGTGAACCGATCGATCTTAAATAAAATTTAGTTTAAGCCTTTGATTCAAGTGACAATACAAAGTGTTTTTGTGAACCAAATATGGCCGCCGCTAAAACTTGGTCGAAACTTGTTTTTTCAGTCCCGTCAACATGGGTATAAACTGAAAGGGTTTGGCAAAAAACCCTATTGTTGTTTAAATTCCGTCAATATGGGTATCAAATGAAAGGGCTTGGCAAGTACTAATATGTGCTAAGTACGAAATCAATGTCCAAGATGGCCGTCGCTAGTAATTGGCAAAAAACCCTGTTGTTGCTTGAGCCCCATCAATATGGGTATCAAATGAAAGGGCTTGAAAAGTACTATAAGGTACTAAGTACGAAATCAATATCCGAGATGACCGTCGCCAGGAATTAGCAAAAAACCCTGTTGTTGCTTGAACCCCATCAATATGGGTATCAAATGAAAGGGCTTGGCAAGTACTAAAAGGTGCTAAGTACGAAATCAATATCCGAGATGACCGTCGCTAGGAATTGGCAAAAAACCCTGTTGTTGCTTGAACCCCATCAATATGGGTATCAAATGAAAGGGCTTGGCAAGTACTAATAGGTGCTAAGTACGAAATCAATATCCGAGATGACCGTCGCCAGGAATTGGCAAAAAACTATGTTGTTGCTTGAACCCCATCAATATGGGTATCAAATGAAAGGGCTTGAAAAGTACTATAAGGTACTAAGTACGAAATCAATATCCAATGTGGCCGTCGCTAGTAATTGGCAAAAAACCCTGTTGATGTTTAAACCCCATCAATATGGGTATCGAATGAAAGGGCTTGGCAAGTACTATGAGGTACTAATTATGAAATCAATATCCAAAATGGCCGTCGCTAGTAATTGGCAAAAAACCCTGTTGATGTTAAAACCCAATCAATATGGGTATCGAATGAAAGGGCTTGGCAAGTACTATGAGGTACTAAGTACGAAATCAATATCCAATGTGGCCGTCGCTAGTAATTGGCAAAAAACCCTGTTGATTTTTAAACCCCATCAATATGGGTATCGAATGAAAGGGCTTGGCAAGTACTATGAGGTACTAATTATGAAATCAATATCCAAAATGGCCGTCGCTAGTAATTGGCAAAAAACCCTGTTGATGTTTAAACCCAATCAATATGGGTATCGAATGAAAGGGCTTGGCAAGTACTATGAGGTACTAAGTACAAAATCAATATCCAAGATGGCCGTCGCTAGTAATTAGCAAAAAACCCTGTTGATGTTTAAACCCCATCAATATGGGTATCGAATGAAAGGGCTTGGCAAGTACTATGAGGTACTAAGTACGAAATCAATATCCAAGATGGCCGTCGCTAGTAATTGGCAAAAAAACCTGTTGATGTTTAAACCCCATCAATATGGGTATCAAATGAAAGGGCTTGGCAAGTACTATTAGGTACTAAGTACGGAATCAATATCCAAGATGGCCGTCACTAACATAACCTTTTAAAACCTAACTCCTTTTAACCTAACACTATTAAACCTAACTCTTTTTAACCTAACACTTTTAAACCTAACTCCTTTTAACCTAACACGTTTTAACCTAAGTCTTTTTAACCTAACACTTTTAAACCTAACTCCTTTTAACCTAACACGTTTTAACCTAACACGTTTTAACCTAACACGTTTTAACCTAACACGTTTTAACCTAACACGTTTTAACCTAACTCCTTTTAACCTAACTCATTTTAACCTAACTCCTTTTAACCTAACTCCTTTTAACCTAACTCATTTTAACCTAACTCCTTTTAAAACCTAACTCCTTTTCACCTAACACTATTAAACCTAACTCTTTTTAACCTAACACTTTTAAACCTAACTCCTTTTAACCTAGCACGTTTTAACCTAACTCTTTTTAACCTAACAATTTTAAACCTAACTCTTTTTATCCTAACTCCTTTTAAACCTAACTAATTATGACCTAACTCCTTTTAACGTAACACGTTTTAACCTAACTCTTTTTAACCTAACACTTTTAAACTTAACTCTTTTCAACCTAACACTTTTTGAACCTAACCTAACTCTTTTTAACCTAACACGTTTTAACCTAACTCCTTTTAACCTAACACTTTTAAACGTAATTCTTTTTAACCTAACCTAACCTAACTCATTTTCACCTAAGATTTGTTAACCTAACCTTTTCAAACTTACACCTTTAAAGGAAGCGAGGGCGAAGCCCGAGCAGCGGCGCGAGGCCGAAGGCCGAGCGCCGCCGAGTTAGGTTCCGCCGAGTTAGGTTCCGCCGAGTTAGGTTCCGCCGAGTTAGGTTCCGCCGAGTTAGGTTCCGCCGAGTTAGGTTCCGCCGAGTTAGGTTCCGCCGAGTTAGGTTCCGCCGAGTTAGGTTCCGCCGAGTTAGGTTCCGCCGAGTTAGGTTCCGCCGAGTTAGGTTCCGCCGAGTTAGGTTCCGCCGAGTTAGGTTCCGCCGAGTTAGGTTCCGCCGAGTTAGGTTCCGCCGAGTTAGGTTCCGCCGAGTTAGGTTCCGCCGAGTTAGGTTCCGCCGAGTTAGGTTAGGTTAGGTTAGGTTAGGTTAGGTTAGGTTAGGTTAGGTTAGGTTAGGTTAGGTTAGGTTAGGTTAGGTTAGGTTAGGTTTTTTTTTTTTTTTTTTTTTTTTTTTTTAATTGATTTATGACAAAAATTGTGAAGATATCTGTTCAGATTTTCTATGGTTGTTGGCTATTTTAAGGCGCAGAAACTGTTGGTATAGACGAAAAATTTGAAACTTCTCTTGCATGACAAGAGCTATTGGAAATAAAGTGTGACGAAGGGAAAGGTCATAGAAAGACAGAAAGGTAGAAGGGATAATTAGAGAGAAGTGTTGTAGATGGTACAGAATTTGCTAAAAATTTAGTCTGGAGAAGTTAGTGGACAGTAAGATGATTTGAGTTTCAGTATGGAAGTGAAGAAAAGAAGAGTTTCATTTTCCATAATCTGTTTGGTCCTGTAAGCGTGACATCATTGCTTTGATACGAGGACACTGCCGGGTGTTTGTGGCGTTATGGGCGACGTCGCCTCGGGTGCACATTTTGGCGTGGTATTTTGTGCAATTATAGCACTTCTTTTTCGCAGGGTCATTTTTGTGGGGGCAATCAGGGAGACGGTGGCCCTCGCTTGCGCAATGGGCACAGGGCTTTTTGTCGCTACTACACTTTGTCTTAGTGTGCCCGTACTGAAGACAAGTGTAGCACTGCACAAAGCGGCTAAAGTCCTCAACGTGGACACGACTGTGGTCCACGTTGAGTTTCCCGAGGGCCAAGATGGTGCGGCGCATCTCGGGGGACACCTCAATAACCGCATTGTATAGGGTGGTGTTCTTGTTCGATGTTAGGAAGCACAGGCGGTTGACATCGATATCGTTTTGGCACTTTAGTACGTCAAGGAGCTCGTCTTTAGTGACTTCCTTGGAAATGCCTTTCAAAATGAGAAGCGGGGGGCGGCGTTTGGCTGGCTCCGCCGTGAAGGCGGGAGAAGCCGTGGTGCGCTTTATTGTCTCCTCGCACTGTTCCGGCTTTTCAAATTCGATGCGAAGTTTTCCGTTCGAAATCGGCTGAATTTTGACAGGAGCGTATTTGTGCTTTCGGAAGGACACGACCTTCTTCCACTCGCTGACAACTTCAGCCGGTTTCTTCGAAACATCATTGGCGCAAACAATGATGGCAGGCTTGGTTTTGGGCGAAGGGGGGGTAGATTTAGCCATAGAGGCATACGATGTCGGGAGCGCAACCGGGACTTGGGGAGAGGCAATTGGGGCGGATCTCAGCTCCTCCTTGAAGGCAGCGAGTTCACTTCTCACCGCCGAAATCACCTCATCCTTAATACACTCGGTTGCGTCCTTAGCTTCTAAGATGGACTCGTGAAGCGTTGTATTTTTTGACTCATTGACAAATTGGTCCTTCAGCTCCCCCATGAGGAATTCCAGACCATAGGACAAGAACTCTGTGCATTTAAAAATGCAGGACTTATTCTCCTTAGTCAAACTTTTGTTTGCATTAAGGCATTCGTTGATAGTGCGGATGACGTTGCGGGAGGATTTGTAGTAATCCTCGAAGGTTTTGACATCACTTAGGTTGTAGTCCATGGTGATGACAACAGATTCGCGTTGGGTACTCATGATGAGCGCAGTTAATCACAATCGATCGCAGTTGATAACAAGAGCACAGCTCTTTAGCCACCGGTCCTGCCACTCCGTTACGGTGGTCAGGACACGGTGTTGACAGGGGACGCGACGTGGACGCAAGCTGTGGGGGGTCCCCCTGTTAGGTTAGGTTAGGTTAGGTTAGGTTAGGTTAGGTTAGGTTAGGTTAGGTTAGGTTAGGTTAGGTTAGGTTAGGTTAGGTTAGGTTAGGTTAGGTTAGGTTTTTTTTTTTTTTTTTTTTTTTTTTTTTTTTTTTTTTTAATTGATTTAGGACAAAAATTGTGAAGATATCTGTTCAGATTTTCTATGGTTGTTGGCTATTTTAAGGCGCGGAAACTGTTGGTATAGACGAAAAATTTGAAACTTCTCTTGCATGACAAGAGCTATTGGAAATAAAGTGTGACGAAGGGAAAAGTCATAGAAAGACAGAAAGGTAGAAGGGATAATTAGAGAGAAGTGTTGTAGATGGTACAGAATTTGCTAAAAATTTAGTCTGGAGAAGTTAGTGGACAGTAAGATGATTTGAGTTTCAGTATGGAAGTGAAGAAAAGAAGAGTTTCACTTTCCATAATCTGTTTGGTCCTGTAAGCGTGACATCATTGCTTTGATACGAGGACACTGCCGGGTGTTTGTGGCGTTATGGGCGACGTCGCCTCGGGTGCACATTTTGGCGTGGTATTTTGTGCAATTATAGCACTTCTTTTTCGCAGGGTCATTTTTGTGGGGGCAATCAGGGAGACGGTGGCCCTCGCTAGCGCAATGGGCACAGGGCTTTTTGTCGCTACTACACTTTGTCTTAGTGTGCCCGTACTGAAGACAAGTGTAGCACTGCACAAAGCGGCTAAAGTCCTCAACGTGGACACGACTGTGGTCCACGTTGAGTTTCCCGAGGGCCAAGATGGTGCGGCGCATCTCGGGGGACACCTCAATAACCGCATTGTATAGGGTGGTGTTCTTGTTCGATGTTAGGAAGCACAGGCGGTTGACATCGATATCGTTTTGGCACTTTAGTACGTCAAGGAGCTCGTCTTTAGTGACTTCCTTGGAAATGCCTTTCAAAATGAGAAGCGGGGGGCGGCGTTTGGCTGGCTCCGCCGTGAAGGCGGGAGAAGCCGTGGTGCGCTTTATTGTCTCCTCGCACTGTTCCGGCTTTTCAAATTCGATGCGAAGTTTTCCGTTCGAAATCGGCTGAATTTTGACAGGAGCGTATTTGTGCTTTCGGAAGGACACGACCTTCTTCCACTCGCTGACAACTTCAGCCGGTTTCTTCGAAACATCATTGGCGCAAACAATGATGGCAGGCTTGGTTTTGGGCGAAGGGGGGGTAGATTTGGCCATAGAGGCATACGATGTCGGGAGCGCAACCGGGACTTGGGGAGAGGCAATTGGGGCGGATCTCAGCTCCTCTTTGAAGGCAGCGAGTTCACTTCTCACCGCCGAAATCACCTCATCCTTAATACACTCGGTTGCGTCCTTAGCTTCTAAGATGGACTCGTGAAGCGTTGTATTTTTTGACTCATTGACAAATTGGTCCTTCAGCTCCCCCATGAGGAATTCCAGACCATAGGACAAGAACTCTGTGCATTTAAAAATGCAGGACTTATTCTCCTTAGTCAAACTTTTGTTTGCATTAAGGCAGTCGTTGATAGTGCGGATGACGTTGCGGGAGGATTTGTAGTAATCCTCGAAGGTTTTGACATCACTTAGGTTGTAGTCCATGGTGATGACAACAGATTCGCGTTGGGTACTCATGATGAGCGCAGTTAATCACAATCGATCGCAGTTGATAACAAGAGCACAGCTCTTTAGCCACCGGTCCTGCCACTCCGTTACGGTGGTCAGGACACGGTGTTGACAGGGGACGCGACGTGGACGCAAGCTGTGGGGGGTCCCCCGGTTAGGTTAGGTTAGGTTAGGTTAGGTTAGGTTAGGTTAGGTTAGGTTAGGTTAGGTTAGGTTAGGTTAGGTTTTTTTTTTTTTTTTTTTTTTTAGAAGATTGTAGTTTCGATGGGTTTTCATAGGCTGGCGATAAGATTTAGTGGGCGTTACAATGTTGAATTTGTTTTATTCCTGCTAAAGGATACAGGAATGTTATCGTTGCATAGGGAATTTAAAATAGATTTAGGGTACTTATGGGTTTTATGTTTTATTAAGGTTTTTAAGTTTACGGATTATGTTGGTGGTGAGCCTGCCGAAGGTTTCAACAGGTTCGTTTTTGGTGATTATTTGGGTGATGTTGAAGGGCTCAATATTATGATTGTTGCAAACGATCATATGATCGTTCCTTTCTTTTCCGAAGATCGGGCAGTTTTGTATGAGATGGGTCATGTCTTGGACGGTGGAATTGTCGCAAGGACATGTATTGTTATCGATGATTTTAAATCTATGTAGGTACTGTTTTTGGAAGCCATGTCCGGTAATGATTTGCGTGAGTTCGAAAGTTACGGGGAAGACTTTACGGTAATTTTCTATGTCTGAGATGTTCTTGAACCAATGGTAGATGTAAGAGTCCTTGGCTTCATTGGTGTAACTTTCTTGCCATTCGTGTAAAATTCTCTTGCGTATGGCGTGTTTTGGGTACGAGATCGGGAACTCGTTGGTGGTGTTAGCTGTTCTCATTGTGGCAGCAGCTTTTGCGTGAGAATCTACCAGCTCGTTCCCGGCAATGCCCACGTGGGCCTTGACCCACATGAACCCAACTTTGATGTTGTGGGTGTTATGGAGGTTAAAGAGGAGATGGTGAATGGCACAGACGGTCGGGTCGGTGTTACTGCGGTCTTGGAGGGCTTTGAGGGAGGAAAGGCTGTCGGAGGCTATTAATGTGGTGGATTTAGATTTGATTTGGGTGAGCCAGTTAAGGGCCATCTCTATTGCGGTGAGTTCTGATATGAAAACAGTGGAGGTTCTGGGGAGTTTTTTCTTTTTGACAATTGGGGACATATATGGCTGGAAGATGACCGCAGCGGATCCGACTGATCCGTCGTCGTGCTTACTCCCGTCTGTATAGATGTGGATGCGATAATCCTTGGAGATTTCGTCGGCTTCTTCTTGATTCTGTGCCTCCTGGTAGGCGATTGAGATCCGGGATGCTGGGTGGAGAAGTTCGCGGACGGGTGCTTTCCGCCGGAGTATTATATCGCTGGGGAGTTCGTCAAAGATACCGGTGGATTTTATGTTGTGGATCTCCATCGCCTCCTGCACTACCAGATGTAAGGGCACGAACTGGGCCAGCGCTATGGCTGACGCAGCCGAGACCGTGCGAAAGGCCCTGATGGACCTGATGGCGAATTGCCGCTGGAAAGACCTCAGGGCCCTTCGCACGGTGTAGAATTGGGTGGCCCGCCCCCAGATGCCTGCCGCGTAAGTGAAGATGGGCTGTATTACTTGGCGATAGATGGTCTCGATGTTCTGGGGGTGGGCCCCCCATGTAGGTTTGACGAATTGGCAAAGCTTCTTGAATAACTTGGTTGCCTTGGTGATCAAGTATTTGCTATGCTCAATGAACTTGAGCCGCGAGTCTAGCATAACTCCTAAGAGTTTTATGGTTTTATGGAGGGGTATCGGGGTATTATCCATGAGAAGCTTCGCCGAGTGTGCCGCCGCGGTGAAGGCAATGGCCTGGGTTTTGGTGGGGCCGAAGGTGAGTTTTGCCTCTCTGCCCCAGTCAAAGATGGTTTGTAGGGCCTGGTTTGTGAGGGTCTCTATGGCCTCAGTGGTCGGTGCCTTGACGAGCAGCAAGACATCGTCGGCGAAGGCCTGTATGCGGGTCCCCTCCGGGAGTTCCTTTTCCAAGAGTTCGTCGAGGATTAGGTTCCAGAAGGTGGGCCCGCACACAGAGCCCTGTATGCAGCCCTTTGTGGTGATTTTAGTGGCCGAAGAGTCGCCGAAACGGAGGGTGGAGCGTCTGTTGGTGAGGTAGCTTTGTATCATACGATACAAGTTACTGGGGCAATTGGTCTTCCGGAGGCGGTGGAGGAGTAGCGGCCACCAGGCGTGATCGAACGCAGATTTTATGTCTAGCGACACTGCGATCACTTGTTGTCCACTGGTCTTGGCTTCCTCTATATAGTGGATGGCGTCCTGTAAGGCGTCGACTGTGGAGACTTGCTCCTTGAACCCGTATTGATTGGCACAGTATCCGGTGGATTTCTCGAGGTGATAGACGAGTCTCTTTGTAATGAGCTTTTCCATAAGCTTCCCGAATACTGGCAGGAGGCCTATGGGTCGGTACGAGGACAGGTCGTTTGGGTCGTCTTTATGGGGCTTGGGGAGGATTTTGATCAATGCTATCTTCCACACGGTGGGGAAGTAGCACAATTCAAGGCATCTATTATATAGTTTGGTGATGGTCTCAGGGATTGTTTTAAAAGTGTTGTGGCAAATGTCAGAAGTTAGGTGATCAAGTCCGGGAGCGCGTTTGGGGTTCATGGAAACGAGACATTCCTCTATTTCATCCTGAGTGAATGGCTGGTCATCGCTGGTGGAGGGGTACGTGGCGGATTCAGATCTCAATTGATGCTGTCTGGGTGTAGAGTCTGCAGTGTCGTCGGGGAAGAAATGGTTTAGCAGAGCGTGTGCGGTTGAGAGGCTGTTGGTGGTAAATTGGCTATTAACTTTCAGTGTTTGTGGTGGGCGATGCTTGGGAGAGTCTTTGATTATCCTGTTCGTCAGGGACCAAACGTTCTCCTTCCCCTGGGTGTTGCAGAACTCCCTGAAGTGATTGGTGGAAGCTTTGGAGAGCTCCTTGGCGTAGACAGCTCGAGCGTCTTTGTGCGCTGTGATAGCGGTTGTTAGGTCCTTGCCGGAGCGTTTGAGGTCGTGTAGGCGGTGATGAGTTTTTATGCATTGCTTCTTTAGTTGCTCCAGGTCGTCATTCCACCAAGGGTTGAACGAGGAGTTGGGTCCCTTCCGGGGGAGGGACATGTCACATGCTGTTGTTATTGCGTTATTTAGTGCTGATATGAAGTCGTCAATTTCATCGGGGCTGTAATTGTCTATGTTGTGGTTGGTGAATGGGGGCTCAGATGTGAGTTTGGTTAGGTGGTCGCTAAATGTTGTCCAATTGACTCTGTTTGTGTTGTATTTGAAGGTGGAGTTTGCAAGGGGCTTTTCTATTGTGTGTTTGCTCAGGATCTTATAGTCGACTGCGTTGTGGTCGGAGGTCGGACAGGCATCAAGGTTGACTCTCCAGTTTTGCAGAAGGGGCAGTAGGTTGTCGGATACCAATGTGATGTCCACGATGGAGGAGCAGTGCCTGCCATGGCGGATGGCTTCAAAAGTAGGTGTGTTGCCTGTGTTTGCGACTGTGAGGTCGTACGAGGCGGCCATGGTGGCAATATCCTCCCCCCGCGAGTCCGCAACTGGTTCTCCCCACTCGGGGTGTTTGCCGTTAAGGTCACCACCGAGTATCCGGTATGAACCAGTAGTGGAGTTGAAGAACCTGTCAATAGCCGCGGTAGTGTTGAAGGTGTCGGCGTCAGGCTCAATATAGGCTGAGGCGATGTACAGCTTCCGTTGACCCAACGTGAGTTGTATAACTGCGAGGTTGGAGGTGGAGAGTTGGGACACTCCGAGAGCGAACCCAAGTTTGTTTTTAACGAGTATGCAGGTTTTGACTTTGGTGGCTGTGTTGAACTGATATATGTTGATGTTTGGGATTGGGGAGACTGTAGGTTGACTGCCGGTGTAAGGTTCAGAGATGAGGGCCACTGTATAGTCGTGGGAGTTAAAGTATTGTAAAAACTCTCTATAGGCCAGGTAACAGCGGTTGACGTTACATTGGATTATGTGTATTTGGGTCTTAATACCCATAATCGGTCATTGAGTCGATTCGGGATTTCATAGAGTGAATTCTGGAGCAAGTTTTGGAGTCTGTGGCGCTGTGCTTGGTGTTGGTGCTGTTACCTGTCTTGGAGTTGTACCTGTGGCAGTTTATGCATCGCTTTTTGGATTCGTCATTCTTGTGGGGGCAGTCAGTGGTGCTATGGTCCTCCTTGGAGCAATGGGCGCATGGGACGGTCTCGGCAGTGCACTTGTTCTTCGTGTGCCCAAACTGCAGGCACCGGAAGCATTGTACGAAGCGTGTGTAGTCCTCGATGTGGACCCGTTGGTGGTCGATGTTAATCTTGCCGGCCTCCATGATGTGGCGGCGGGATTCGGGGGCCATTTCGACGACAGCGTTGTACAACTTCTCGTTCCTGTTGGACAACAAGAAGCACAGGCGGGC